>CAWUFW010003045.1:600000-1160000 GCA_963921515.1 Calotriton arnoldi
CGCTTGCGCGCTACTCGAGGCTCGACCTAAAAAAATGTGATCAATTCGGGGTTGTTGTCATGTATCTGATTAATGACTCTGGATACTCTTATAATCACATCCTCGTATAGTACCCAGATGTTTGGCCACACAAACCTGGAATTTTCTAAACTTACTAGCCATGTAACCAAGATTGCACAGGGATGTCAGACCATTAACCATATATGTGTTCCTGAAATCGATCATGGATTTGATCTCAGAGGTCCTCCCATTTAGTTCACTGATATATTTGTGTTTATTTAATAACTGTGTCAGATGCCACATGGATAGTAAAACATTTAAAAGGCCATGTCACATTGTGACCGATTCTAGTAAGTTTCTTTCATGCTATGTGCCCCCATAAATGGTATTTATTCTTTCTGAGGAGTATATGCGCGTTTCACAGCAGAGAAGTGCTTATTAATCACCCGGTGAAGTGTATATTTATGATTATTGAATCTCTTTGTAAAGCAGACCGCTGATTTACTGTATCCCTCTGATAAGTCTTGTAGTTATTCACTTCTATGCTTGGCAACTGCCTTTTGATAAGCTCTAAATAAAGTTTGTTTAGGGTGCCTGCTTGTATAGAAACTTAAAGTAGTCTCTCTAGTCACAATTCAATATTTAAGACCTTGCACCTACATGCATGCTATTTTCGAATTAGCTGAAGTTACTTTTCTGTAAAAAGATAGCATTCAAATCCACCTATTCTGTGCAGAAAGCTCTGCATGTTCTAACATCGGGCAACTGGCCGCTTCCCGACACTACTGCTACTGGGGTACCTCCCATCCAGATATTCAAGGGTGCCTTCCCAAGAGAGACTTTGCTTTCACCTGGTATCATACAAGCAATTTGGTGACGGGTCCCTGCATTTGTAAGCCTCCACCATATTAAGCTCTCTCCCTGATTCTTTGCTTTACACTGTGTTTACCTGTAGAAAGTGTGAAATACCAAAAAAAAAAAAAGAAACCTTTCAATCCTGATAGACATATAGGTTGAATTGTAAATAATTGCCTTTGCCTGTTTTCCAGTTCTCGCCTTCTTATGAGTTTCTGAAGCCTTATTCTTTAATCGCTACGTTAAGTGCTCAAACATTAAATAAAAATGTGTATATACACACATATAGATAATACCCCGTGTAGTGTGGTTCTTAAGCTTTTATTGCTGCATTGCTGTTAATTACTCAAGTTTTCAATTTCTGTTTGCCCTTGTCTACTCCAGAATCTGAGATTTCAAAGAAATTGACTCGAGAACAGAGTAGGTGCGATGAAACAGTGACATGCAGCCTACTGCGCCTTTAATGAATTGTACTATTTTTTTGGGCTCTTTTAGGCTTGAGGGAAATGGAGTCAACAGAGAAATGGGGCAAGGAGAGCCTCTGCCTCAAAAATCTGGAGAAGAAGCTGAGCATCAAGAAGAATGGGGTAACAGGTGAGAAGATTGCTTTGGCACATCTGAAGCTTGAAAGCCCAAATATTGTGGTATTGTGTGGAGCAATTGGCAGCGTCCGTGGGTGCCCTTGATTGGTTGAGTTCTCTCTGTTGTGCAGATGTGTAACAGCCGCATAATTAGCTCTTTCTAAGTCACATTCTCATGCATGTCCTGTTGTTTGTTACCACTCTGAGTCAAGGCAAAGCAGAGGTGCTCTGGTTTCGCAAAGGTGCCACTCACTTAACCATCACTGCTCAGATCATAAGGATTAACAGAGAATATAACTTTATCATTACCCCATTCTACAACAAATTCTTAAACTATTAAAACAAGTCTGTGTAGTTGAAGAAAAAGATCCACAATTATATTTCTGTGTAGGGGAGTTCTATAGAGTACTGTTCAGACATTGATTCTTATGTTTCCAACATAAATCTTATTGAATCCCTCTGTATAGGAAACTGTATACACACGCTGAAGTTGTCCATGATTCACTGTGTGGGGGCAAACATGCCAGACTAGGCCTCTCCAACTATCAAACTGCATTTAGATTCCTTCCTCCAAGCGTGTCTGAGGATGTAGCTGACATCATTCTCTTTACAGGACAGGGTGTTAGATTTTTTTCTGGGGATGTCCATCACAAAAACGCTGAATGAACTATCCTGCCCTGTCTGTTAGCTAAACATGTATTCATAGAGAGCTTGAGTCCCAGTTAAGAACCCACCGAAGCATGAGCAAAACATAGGAGAGCACTTGTAGTTGTAAACTATTACAAAGAAAGTTGTTTAGAGAAGGTTAGAATATTTACTGCCACCCACTTTTAACTTGGAGCTGGTTATGGGATACAAAAGGGGATGATGGACGGAACGTTTGAGCCAATCAAACACTCACCCCCAGTCAACTGATCTGGGTTTAATCCATCATCATTCTTTAGCTCACTCCACCACCCCAGTTCAGACATGGCCATATGCAAATCAGTCTGACCCTGATGCCTCATGGGAACAGTCCAGCCCGAACTGCCAAGCCATGTCTTCCCTGGACCGGAAACAAGCATCCTAGGACCGGTTTCTGGCATTCCAGCCGTCATCAGCCAGGCTTGCTTGAATCCAGTGGCAAAGTGAGCAAGGGACCCACGTCTGGGCATACCCCCGCCAACTTAGGGCGACCAAAGCGATACAAAAGGGGATGATGGACGGAACGTTTGAGCCAATCAAACACTCACCCCCAGTCAACTGATCTGGGTTTAATCCATCATCATTCTTTAGCTCACTCCACCACCCCAGTTCAGACATGGCCATATGCAAATCAGTCTGACCCTGTGCCTCATGGGAACAGTCCAGCCCGAACTGCCAAGCCATGTCTTCCCTGGACCGGAAACAAGCATCCTAGGACCGGTTTCTGGCATTCCAGCCGTCATCAGCCAGGCTTGCTTGAATCCAGTGGCAAAGTGAGCAAGGGACCCACGTCTGGGCATACCCCCGCCAACTTAGGGCGACCAAAGCGATACAAAAGGGGATGATGGATGGAACGTTTGAGCCAATCAAACACTCACCCCCAGTCAACTGATCTGGGTTTAATCCATCATCATTCTTTAGCTCACTCCACCACCCCAGTTCAGACATGGCCATATGCAAATCAGTCTGACCCTGTGCCTCATGGGAACAGTCCAGCCCGAACTGCCAAGCCATGTCTTCCCTGGACCGGAAACAAGCATCCTAGGACCGGTTTCTGGCATTCCAGCCGTCATCAGCCAGGCTTGCTTGAATCCAGTGGCAAAGTGAGCAAGGGACCCACGTCTGGGCATACCCCCGCCAACTTAGGGCGACCAAAGCGATACAAAAGGGGATGATGGACGGAACGTTTGAGCCAATCAAACACTCACCCCCAGTCAACTGATCTGGGTTTAATCCATCATCATTCTTTAGCTCACTCCACCACCCCAGTTCAGACATGGCCATATGCAAATCAGTCTGACCCTGTGCCTCATGGGAACAGTCCAGCCCGAACTGCCAAGCCATGTCTTCCCTGGACCGGGAAACAAGCATCCTAGGACCGGTTTCTGGCATTCCAGCCGTCATCAGCCAGGCTTGCTTGAATCCAGTGGCAAAGTGAGCAAGGGACCCACGTCTGGGCATACCCCCGCCAACTTAGGGCGACCAAAGCGATACAAAAGGGGATGATGGACGGAACGTTTGAGCCAATCAAACACTCACCCCAGTCAACTGATCTGGGTTTAATCCATCATCATTCTTTAGCTCACTCCACCACCCCAGTTCAGACATGGCCATATGCAAATCAGTCTGACCCTGTGCCTCATGGGAACAGTCCAGCCCGAACTGCCAAGCCATGTCTTCCCTGGACCGGAAACAAGCATCCTAGGACCGGTTTCTGGCATTCCAGCCGTCATCAGCCAGGCTTGCTTGAATCCAGTGGCAAAGTGAGCAAGGGACCCACGTCTGGGCATACCCCCGCCAACTTAGGGCGACCAAAGCGATACAAAGGGGATGATGGACGGAACGTTTGAGCCAATCAAACACTCACCCCCAGTCAACTGATCTGGGTTTAATCCATCATCATTCTTTAGCTCACTCCACCACCCCAGTTCAGACATGGCCATATGCAAATCAGTCTGACCCTGTGCCTCATGGGAACAGTCCAGCCCGAACTGCCAAGCCATGTCTTCCCTGGACCGGAAACAAGCATCCTAAGACCGGTTTCTGGCATTCCAGCCGTCATCAGCCAGGCTTGCTTGAATCCAGTGGCAAAGTGAGCAAGGGACCCACGTCTGGGCATACCCCGCCAACTTAGGGCGACCAAAGCGATACAAAGGGGATGATGGACGGAACGTTTGAGCCAATCAAACACTCACCCCCAGTCAACTGATCTGGGTTTAATCCATCATCATTCTTTAGCTCACTCCACCACCCCAGTTCAGACATGGCCATATGCAAATCAGTCTGACCCTGTGCCTCATGGGAACAGTCCAGCCCGAACTGCCAAGCCATGTCTTCCCTGGACCGGAAACAAGCATCCTAGGACCGGTTTCTGGCATTCCAGCCGTCATCAGCCAGGCTTGCTTGAATCCAGTGGCAAAGTGAGCAAGGGACCCACGTCTGGGCATACCCCGCCAACTTAGGGCGACCAAGCGATACAAAGGGGATGATGGACGGAACGTTTGAGCCAATCAAACACTCACCCCCAGTCAACTGATCTGGGTTTAATCCATCATCATTCTTTAGCTCACTCCACCACCCCAGTTCAGACATGGCCATATGCAAATCAGTCTGACCCTGTGCCTCATGGGAACAGTCCAGCCCGAACTGCCAAGCCATATCTTCCCTGGACCGTAAACAAGCATCTTGGGACCGGTTCCGGGCTAATAGCCCTCATCAGCCAGGCTTGCTTGAATCCAGTGGCAAAGTGAGCAAGGGACCCACGTCTGGGCATACCCCCGCCAACTTAGGGCGACCAAAGCGATACAAAAGGGGATGATGGACGGGCAGTTCGGGCTGGACTGTTCCCATGAGGCACAGGGTCAGACTGATTTGCATATGGCCATGTCTGAACTGGGGTGGTGGAGTGAGCTAAAGAATGATGATGGATTAAACCCAGATCAGTTGACTGGGGGTGAGTGTTTGATTGGCTCAAACGTTCCGTCCATCATCCCCTTTTGTATCGCTTGGTCGCCCTAAGTTGGCGGGGTATGCCCAGGCGTGGGTCCCTTGCTCACTTTGCCACTGGATTCAAGCAAGCCTGGCTGATGACGGCTGAAATGCCAGAAACCGGTCCTAGGATGCTTGTTTCCGGTCCAGGAAGACATGGCTTTGCAGTTCGGGCTGGACTGTTCCCATGAGGCACAGGGTCAGACTGATTTGCATATGGCCATGTCTGAACTGGGGTGGTGGAGTGAGCTAAAGAATGATGATGGATTAAACCCAGATCAGTTGACTGGGGGTGAGTGTTTGATTGGCTCAAACGTTCCGTCCATCATCCCCTTTGTATCGCTTTGGTCGCCCCTAAGTTGGCGGGGTATGCCCAGACGTGGGTCCCTTGCTCACTTTGCCACTGGATTCAAGCAAGCCTGGCTGATGACGGCTGAAATGCCAGAAACCGGTCCTAGGATGCTTGTTTCCGGTCCAGGAAGACATGGCTTTGCAGTTCGGGCTGGACTGTTCCCATGAGGCACAGGGTCAGACTGATTTGCATATGGCCATGTCTGAACTGGGGTGGTGGAGTGAGCTAAAGAATGATGATGGATTAAACCCAGATCAGTTGACTGGGGGTGAGTGTTTGATTGGCTCAAACGTTCCGTCCATCATCCCCTTTGTATCGCTTTGGTCAGCCCTAAGTTGGCGGGGTATGCCCAGACGTGGGTCCCTTGCTCACTTTGCCACTGGATTCAAGCAAGCCTGGCTGATGACGGCTGAAATGCCAGAAACCGGTCCTAGGATGCTTGTTTCCGTCCAGGGAAGACATGGCTTGGCAGTTCGGGCTGGACTGTTCCCATGAGGCACAGGAGTCAGACTGATTTGCATATGGCCATGTCTGAACTGGGGTGGTGGAGTGAGCTAAAGAATGATGATGGATTAAACCCAGATCAGTTGACTGGGGGTGAGTGTTTGATTGGCTCAAACGTTCCGTCCATCATCCCCTTTTGTATCGCTATGGGATGCAGTTTACCATCGGTGGTGTCCTTTTGATGGCAGTCTAAATTCCCTTCAGGTTGATGCAACATCCAAGACTGGGCTTTTCGTTGGAAAAACAATTTAGGCGTTTCTTCCTCTCCTAATGTCCTCCATCCTGGAGTTATTTGTCCATGCCTTTTATGTCAACATCTCTTCCCTACGGGAATTTCCTATAGTCAAGGTTCCTTAATGGCCCCCAACCATTGTAGAATGCTACAGTTTTGATCCTGAAAGGAGTTAGTCTCACATTGATCACAACCCCACTAACCCCCTATGCCACAATCTGGGGTGATTTGTGATGGTTGCTTTTAGCCTTTTAAATAAGATTCAAATTATTTATGATAATGCTGTAAAATTTAAGGTTTTATCTGCTGGATGGGTGGCTGTATGTAGGAATATTTTATACAGAAGTACCATCTTATATAAATATTATGTCCTAAAGGTATTTACTACAATGTTGCCCAATTAGGTGTATATTTGTTAACTCCTGTGGGTCTAAATTGTTGTAAAATCTTTAAGACACAATATTTATGTCGGAAGATATTCTGGCAGTGGTATTCTGATACCACACCTCTGCTTTTTACATGGACTATTGATTTGTGGTCTGATTTAGGTTAATCTGAGATCTTGCACCTACATTATTTGAAAGTTTGCATATATCCACATCTGTAGAATTCCAGCTCTTGCTTCTCAAGTTGTGGCTCCTTCCAGCTCTGGAATGCATTCTTCAAACCCCGTAGCAAGACATATGTTTTCAGTTTGGCCGTTTCTCCCTTAACATATATAGAGATTTCACATATCTTTCCTCCTGTAAATTTTACTGATGCGTCTCTGTGTGGGAGCTTGTTGTTAAAGTTCCTGGAGGGCAGTGTGCTTCAGTCCGTTCTATATGTAAAATCAATACGTTTGCAGGTATTCTCTGCCTCCAGTGAACTTGCTTTTCCATATCCATTCCAGCTTAGCTAAGGCGTACTGCTCCCAGAAGTTCCCTCCATACCAGGGTTGTATATTTTGATTTTTTTTAAATACAAATTTATTTTAGATTTTTCACACTAATAATAGTACAGCAAACATTGTTGAAAACACAATTTACATCTTGCAGATATCCAAACATCAACGTACAGTTTCATAATAAGAATAATATGATATGTGCCCTAGCATGAACACCGAAAGTGTATTCCAGCATTTATATATAACACCAGTTTTACATTATAACAAAATTATTTGTGGGTGCTCCCTCTCAGCTGACAGATGTAGGGTTCTCTTCCAGGGGATCCTCATCAGTAGTCATAAGCACATGAATATTCCCGCCCATGCGCGGGACCCCGGAAACATACAAAACATATATGTGGAAACCATATATGTAGCTATATATATATATATATATATATATATATATATATATATATATATATATATATTCACTGAAAAAACCATAGGTTTCAGGCACGTTATAGTTAGAAATTAGCATTTAAAAAACCTTAGAAATTCACTGAAAAAACCATAGGTTTCAGGGGCGTTCTAGTTAGTTGGCCATTTCACTCGTACAAAACCATAGAAATTCCCCCGTTATAGTTAGTTCAGCTAACTATAACTCGCGCGCTCCGCAATGCACTGCTGATGATGTCACATATTACATCACTCATGACATGGTCAGTGACATCACTCATGACATCACTGATGACATCTCAAATGACATCACTGATGACATCATCCTTGTGATGGAGTGGCAGACCTCCTCTCACCCTAATATAACCTTTGATACACATACTCAAAAATACAAACTAACATTTTCAAAACAATGGACATACCAATACCAGTTACAACACACCTATTCAGTAATTCCAAGATCTACACACACATCCACTCATTCACCAACAGTCCCCATACAGTCACTCATACATGTACTCACTCATCATATGTACTCATACACCTATACATCCTGTTACACACCGCCACTCATCCATAGAGTTACTCACATACATAGTCACACATGCAAACAAAGTATCAAACATCCATTTACTTGCTTATACAGTTATACACACACTACCACACTTACTTCTACAGAAACTTGCACATACTTACTCTCTTAAACAATCACTTATAGAAACACCTACTTATTTGTACAGGAACTCTTCCAATCTCTCACTCTCACATATACTCACTTATATTCACCAATACTCACATATACTAGTTTAAAACATATGTAGTTACTCATAAAGACACTATTGAGACAGTCATTCACTCACTAACACACCCATACACATACTCATCCACCTATACAGTCCTGCACACATGCTGTCTTCAACACATACAAACAGTGAGTCACTCATTCATGCATCTATGCACTAAGTAATACCCCCCACCGAACCATACAGACACTCAGACACTCATACTGATACTCAAAAAACCAACTAATAACCCATATAGACACTCATGTAGCTACTCACCAACCCATGCAGCCACTTATACACAAAGTGAGAGACTGATACAGATATTTTCATATTTAAACATTACTCACTAACCCATGTATTCACTAAGATACACTTAGTCAGTTATACAATCAATTTTGCAAAAACAAATCATCCATTTAGACACTTATATACCCATTTATTCTTCCATCGACCTTGAGATATACATATATAAAACATATTTAATTTTCAGAAAAACACACATTCACTGGATGATGTCATCAGTGATGTCATCAGTGATGTCATTTGAGATGTCATCAGTGATGTCATGAGTGATGTCACTGACCATGTCATGAGTGATGTAATATGTGACATCATCAGCAGTGCATTGCGGGCGCGCGAGTTATAGTTAGCTGAACTAACTATAACGGGGAATTTCTATGGTTTTGTACGAGTGAAATGGCCAACTAACTATAACGCCCCTGAAACCTATGGTTTTTCAGTGAATATATATATTTATTATACTATGTATACATGTGAAAATGTCTCAATCCCCTGTTTGCCTCGGTGGCACGGAAAAAATGGGTGGAACTGACGTCAGCACGCCGACGAGGTCCTCTTATGGCTTCGATGACGTCATACGGTGTCGCGAGCGGAGCCGTGCTCGTTGACGTGGGAGAGCTAGGAAAGAATTTCCGTGGAATGCTGGTGCAGGGGATATTCACCTAAGTGTTCAGGCTAGTCCTTTGGGAGCAACTGTTTATGTTGCCACTCCAGAAACCGAAACCAGTGATCCGAGGGCAGAGGCCCTGCAGATGGCACACGAGGTGGGGTGCCCAGTCGTGTGCACCGGCGGGGCAGCGAAGTGTCAAGCACCACACCCACAAAAAAGGTAACGAGGGCACTGAATAACACAGGATCTTCTCTTTGTATCTGGCAGGAACAACGAAGTTAAAATGCCCTAGTACCAAAATGTAGAATTAGTGCTACAACGGTCTTCAAGAGGACCTGCGATGCTGCTTCTGCCTCCCGTACCCTGGAGGCGGCACATGGGTCACGCGGTACGGTCATACTGCGGTGGGACGCACACTCGTTGACCTCTCATGGCACTGCTCCACACTTCAGGGAGGACGCTTTCCATTAGCTATGTTTTCTGATGACATGTCGCGCCGGCCCCGTCCAACAACAGAACTCCTTTAGACCCAAACAGACTCTTCCACTCTCTCACCGGAAGTGAAACCAGGCCACGCGGACACTTTCACACTACAACAGCCGGGAATGCACTTTTCGGTAAAAAAAACACATTCCTTCCTCCTATTTAATCAAATAAACGTCTCACTGAAGAACAGGGGCCAGCTTCGATCGGTAAACAGCCGTTACGACTTTTTTACTTTGCGATACCATTACAACGCATGCATTACCACGCATGCGTTGTACATGACGAAGTCATTACTACGCATTTTTAGAACGCATGGTCATTTACCACGCATGCCTTTACAACGAATTTTGTTGTAAAGGTATGTATGGTAAATGACCATGCGTTCTAAAAACATGTAGACGATCCATGTCGTTGTAAGGAAACAGAGGCTGTTCCGTTTCCTCACAACAACGTGCACCGCCCCTCAGAGATGACGTGAAGCAGGAACCACGAGGAGAGAGGAACCATGAGGAGTGAGAGGTAAGGGGATTGGGCATGGGGTGGGGGTTTCTTTTCTAGGGTTTAGGGTAGTGCAGTGGTGTTTGGGTGTGTAGGGGGTCGTGCTGGGGGTAGTGTTTTAGGGTTTAGGGTAGTGCAGTGGTGTTTGGGTAGTGTAGGGGGTCGTGCTGGGGGTAGTGTTTTAGGGTTTAGGGTAGTGCAGTAGTGTAGGGGGTCGTGCTGGGGGTAGTGTTTTAGGGTTTAGGGTAGTGCAGTGGTGTATGGGTAGTATAGGGGGTCGTGCTGGGGTAGTGTTTTAGGGTTTAGGGTAGTGCAGTGGTGTTTGTGTAGTGTAGGGGGTCATGCTGGGGGTAGTGTTTTATGGTTTAGGGTAATGCAGTGGTGTTTGGGTAGTGTAGGGAGTCGTGCTAGGGGTAGTGTTTTAGGGTTTATGTTAGTGCAGTGGTGTTTGGGTAGTGTAGGGGGTAGTGCTGGGGTAGTGTTTTAGGGTTTAGGGCAGTGCAGTGGTGTTTGTGTAGTGAAGGTGGTCATGCTGTGGGTAGTGTTTTAGGGTTTAGGGTAGTGCAGTCGTGTTTGTGTAGTGTAGGGGTCATGTTTTAGGGGATAGGGTAGTGCAGTGGTGTTTGGGTAGTGTACGGGGTCATGCTGGGGTTAGTGTTTTAGGGTTTAGGGTAGTGCAGTGGTGTTTGGGTAGTGTAGGGGGTCGTGCTGGGGGTAGTGTTTTAGGGTTTAGGGTAGTGCAGTGGTGTTTGTGTAGTGTGGAGGTCATGCTGGGGGTATATTTAGGGTTTAGTGTAGTGCAGTGGTGTTTGGGTAGTGTAGGGAGTCGTGCTGGGGTAGTGTTTTAGGGTTTAGGGTAGTGCAGTGGTGTTTGGGTAGTGCAGGGAGTCGTGCTGGTGGTAGTGTTTTAGGGTTTAGGGTAGTGCAGTTATGTTTGGGTAGTGTAGGGTGTCGTGCTGGGGTAGTGTTTTAGGGTTTAGGGTAGTGCAGTGGTGTTTGGGTAGTGGAGGGGTAGTGTTTTAGGGTTTAAAGTAGTGCGCCCAACCAGCCACAATATCCGTGGACAAAGGGGATCCTGACTCTTTGGAACGCTCTGTCAATTGAATAATTTGGGTCAAGGGCCCTACCACGTCCAAGACCTATCAATTCCTTTCTTGGGATCCCTCATATACTTGGAGAAAAAGGTACATAGTTTCTCATCAATTTCAGGCGTGTGTGCCACCTTCCCCTTCAGTGAGGGCCTGGGGCATTCTCCCTCATCCTATTCCTGACCTCCCTTTCAAGGGGTTGATGGATTTTCCACACCACATACTCTGCCACTTTGGCGTCAGGTGTCCACTCTGCCGACCTAGGATGGTAAATTTGGGTAGGCTCGAACATGTCCGAGTGGACCCCGTCCCCAACCGGGGACTGAGAGGAGTGGGACTCTGGAAGCCAGGGACGCCCCGAGTCCTTATCCTCATCGGAGGAGAAATCGTCCTCCGATACACCCTCTCCCTCTAAGGGAAACCCGCCGTCGGGGCCTACAATAGTGGTGACAGTGTCGCAATTTTCTCCGGGCCCCTCCTCCTCCCGGCAGGGTGCATGTTTTAGCGTTCGCGCACTCTTGAGGAAGGTCACCGTAAGTTAATCAAATCCTTCCAAGTGCCCCGCGTTATGCTTAACGGCCCTTTTATTCCCCATCTGGGAGCTACTTGGACCCGCCACCACCAGATCTGGGTCACTGAACACCCCAGGGATGCTTTTCGCCAGCTTATCAACCTGATCCCTAAGAGGAGCCAGCGCCCTAGAAATAGCCAGAGAGAGGGCTTGGTCCACTGCTGGAGGGAGAAGTTGGGGGCCATTCCTCCTCCACTTCCTGGTAGGAGGAGTAAAAATGGTCTTCTGGAGAAGACATGATAGCAGAGGGTGTGAGCACAGAACAAATGCCCTTAAAATCCTTAAGACAGCCCCCTCGCCGGTGCTCCAACAGCTGGGCTTTCCCCGAAGCTGTTATAAGAATAGACTGAGGCGCAATACCAATTACCACCACCAGGTGGCGCTGGTCACTAACGTGGCCGTGTGGGGAAATCACTGCGTAGCGGTGTCAAAATTAGGCGAGGGTTGGTCGGGAATCAAGCGGACACTAAAGGAGTGACCGGATTCCCAAACGCGCGTAAAGACCAGCGGGAGCGCTCGACGGAGCTGCCTCGCTCGGACCAGACGCGCCTGACAGGATCTCACCGCGCGCAGAGCACACAGCGGGAGAAACTGCGAGGGGGAGAACGCGCTCGGGCAAGAGCCTGCTGCGCAGGGAATATGAAACAATACCAAGGCAATAATGCTAATAACGTGCACAAGAAACCGCTATACAAACAGCAACAACGTCAGATTAAGCCAAGAATGTAAGGAATGCACTTAACTGACGAGCAGTGAAGAAAGAGGAAGCGGAAGGGACGTCACGATATTATATACGATGGACTGTGATATGATTGGACTATAGTTGCCTTGGAGACTACCCCCTAATAGTTCATGGGTTGTGTAGTCTTTTGTTTAATGATTGTTGTGTTACGTTTTCTTTGAACTGCTATGCAAATAAAGTGAGGAAAGATATGCATAATCCTCGCCTCCGTCCTGCCATAGAATTAATTAAACTTTATTTGATCTGATTTAGAAACATAGATCATAAAAGTGTACATAAAAACAGTAAATCCTCTTTCCTAATACAATACAGTGAGAATTAATTAAAACCAGTAGGTAAAACGGGTGTTACAAAGCCCGGTTCAGAGCAACTTCAGGTTAACAGAATCGTAAAGTTCAATGTTTCGCAAGATCAATCTCCTGTACTTCGTGCAAAATACGCAATAAGGGGTCCAAGTAAGATGTAACGCTCCAATACCTGACCAGTTTGCACTATATAAAACTGCAGAAAAACTAAAAATAAAGTGTTTTGCACACTTCTGTCATTGGGCTATATGTGGGCTACATCTGGGTGATATTTGTGCTACATTTGGGCTCTTTTTTTCTCTGGTGGCCATCTTGGGAGACTTATTTGTTATGAAGTTTCCTAATTTCGTCATTTACTGCAGTCTCCTCAGTAGGAAATGCTTTCAGTTTTTTACTTTGATTCCATCAAGAAGGCATTCAGATGTGTCACACATTTGCCATAAATTCAGAATGTTAGCACTCTAGTTGTTCATTAGATCACTGTAGTAAAGCTACTGCTCACCAGGGAGTTAACTGGAAGTCTACTGCTGGTATTGAAAGTGATTGTTTCAGTCTGCATGTCAGAATTTTCTAATGAAATAGAAGAGGATTTGAGATCTCACTTAAAACATGCCCTAAATTTTCTTTCTGCAGCACTAACCATAATTTCTATGGCAAAATGAACCCCCTCATTTTGTACCTTTTTAAATTAAATATTTTAAGTGTTACCAGTTTATTCCAATCAAGATGGCTTCAGGTGTGCCATACTTTTGTCATAAGTAAGACTGTTAGCGCTCTAGTTGTTCTTTAGAACACTCTGGGAAGCTGCAGTAGAACACAAAGGCATCAACTGACAGGCTGCTCCTGTTGAAATATAACTGGAAGATATTTGAGATCACACTTGAAACATGTCCTAATTTTTCTTTCTACAGCACTAACCATAATTTCTATGACAAAATGAACCCCATCATTTTGTTCCTTTTTAAATTAAATGTTTTAAGTGTTACCAGTTTATTCTAATCAAGATGGCTTCAGGTGTGCCATACTTTTGTCATAAGTAAGGCTGTTAGCACTCTAGTTGTTCTTTAGAACACTCTGGGAAGCTGCAGTAGAACACAAAGGAATCAACTGACAGTCTCTGCCCTTGTTGGATGTACATGTTTTACTGAGAATGTCGGACTTCATTCTCACATGACTGAGAAAGATAATGTGAATTTACAGAAAATATGCTCTCATTTTAGCTTCTGGAGCACCTTCCAAAACTGTATGGGACAAGCATGTGAAAATAGTTTTCTCTCAAACATCAATCAATCAATCACAGAATTTGTTAAGCGCACTACTTACCCGTGAGGGTCTCAAGGCGCTGGGGGAGAAAAAAGGGGGGGGGTGCAGCTACTGGTCGAACAACCAGGTCTTGAGTAGCCTCCTGAAGGTCAGCAGGTCTTGGGTCTGTCGTAGGCTTAGTGGAAGGGTGTTCCAGGTCTTGGCGGCGAGGTGGGAGAAGGATCTGCCGCCGGTGGTGGTTCTTCGAATGCGAGGGACGGTGGCGAGGGAGAGGTCGGCGGAGCGGAGTTGGCGGTTGGGGACGTAGAAGAGGAGTCGTGTGTTGAGGTAGGCTGGGCCAGTCTTGTGGAGTGCCTTGTGTGCGTGGATGAGGAGTTTGAAGCAGATTCTCCTGTCGACGGGGAGCCAGTGCAGGTTCCTCAGGTGGGGGTGATGTGGCTGTGGCATGGTACATCGAGGATCAGGCGTGCGGAGGCGTTTTGTATGCGTTGCAGTCGCTTGATGAGCTTGGCCGGGGCTCCCGCGTAGAGGGCGTTCCCATAGTCGAGTCTGCTGCTGACGAGGGCCTGGGTGACTGTTCTTCTCGTGTCTGTCGGGATCCACCTGTAGATCTTGCGAAGCATGCGGAGGGTGTTGAAGCAGGAGGATGAGACTGCGTTGACTTGCTTGGCCATGGAGAGCGTTGAGTCGAGGATGACTCCCAGGTTGCGTGCGTGGTCGGTGGGTGTCGGGGCTGCTCCCAGCGTCGTTGGCCACCAGGAGTCGTCCCAGGCTGAGGGGTTGGAGCCGAGGATGAGGACCTCTGTCTTCTCCGTGTTCAGTTTTAGTCGGCTGATCTTCATCCAATCGGCGACGGCCTTCATCCCTTCATGGAGGTTGGATTTGGCGGCGAGGGGGTCCTTGGTGAGGGAGAGGATCAGTTGGGTGTCGTCGGCGTAGGAGATTATGTTGAGGTCGTGCTGTCTGGCGATGCGTGCGAGCGGGGCCATGTAGATGTTGAACAGTGTTGGGCTGAGGGACGATCCCTGGGGTACGCCGCAGATGATCTCGGAGGCTTCGGATCGGAATGGTGGGAGGCGGACTCTCTGGGTTCTGCCGGCGAGGAAGGAGGTGGCCCATTCCAGGACCTTGTCTCGGATCCCTGCGTTGTGGAGGCGTGCCCGTAGAGTGCGGTGGCAGACAGTGTCGAAGGCGGCGGAGAGGTCCAGCAGGATGAGGGCTGCGGTCTCACCGTTGTCCAGCAGGATCCTGATGTCGTCGGTGGCGGCGATGAGGGCAGTCTCAGTGCTGTGGTTGCTGCAGAACCCCGATTGGGATGGGTCCAGGATGCTGTTTTCTTCGAGGTATCGGGTTAGCTGCTTGTTGACGATCTTCTCGATGACCTTGGCTGGGAACGGAAGCAGGGAGATGGGCCGGAAGTTCTTGAGGTCTCTCGGGTCCGCCTTGGGTTTTTGAGTAGGGCGTTGATCTCTGCGTGTTTCCAGCTCTCTGGGAAGGTCGCGGTCTCGAAGGAGAGATTGATGATGTTGCACAGGTGGGGTGCGATGGAGCTGCTGGCTTTGTTGAAGATGTGGTGCGGGAAAGGGTCTGACGGGGAGCCGGAGTGTATCGTGCTCATGGTCTTGATGGTGTCCTCGATGTTCACGCTGGCCCAGGCTGGCAGGGGATCGTGATCGATGGTGTGCGGCGGGTCTGGTGCATCGATCTTAGTTGGGGCTGTCTGGGTGTTGAAGCTGTCGTGGATGTCGGCAATCTTGCGGTGGAAGAAGGTGGCGAGGGAATCGCACAGGGGTTGCGACGGTGGGATGTCGTTGGTGTTGGAGCTGGGGTTGGAGAGTTCCTTCACGATGTTGAAAAGCTCCTTGCTGTTGTGTGCGTTGTTGTCGAGGCGGTCTTTGAAGGAGTTTCTCTTGGCGGACTTGATGAGGTGGTGGTGGTTACGGATGGCGTCTTTGTGGGCTGCGTGGCTGTCCGGTGCCTTATCACTGTGCCATTTCTTCTCTAGTTTCCGGCAGGTACGCTTGGAAGCTAGGAGTTCCGAGGTGAACCAGCTGGCTCTTTTGGTGGTGTCAGCGTAGGTGGGTTTTTTCAGCGGGCGAGGGTGTTGGCACAGTCGTCCATCCATCTTCTGAGGTTGCAGGCAGCGTCGTCGGTGTTGGATGGGTCGGAGGGAGGGCTGAGAGCGAGGGTTGCCCGTAGTTGGTCTTCGGTGACTTTGCTCCAGCAGCGGCGTGGGATCTGTTGGGTGCGGTGGTGTGTGGTGGGTTTCTGGAAGGTGAAATGGATGCAGCGGTGGTCGGTCCAGAGGAGTTCCGTGCTGTGGCTGAAGGAGACGTGGGAGCTGGAGGAGAAGATGGGTCGAGCGTGTGGCCGGCGGAGTGGGTCGGTGTTGTGACGAGCTGGCTCAGACCGAGGTTGTCGATCAGGGTGGTGGAATTGCTGTCGTTCTTGTTCTCCAGGTGAACATGATTCATGATATCCCAGCAGAAGGTTTTTCACAGGGTAAAATCACCTTAGAACACACCACAATTCCTGAAATTAGTATGGTACCATCAACAAATGAATTCTAATGTAACTAAAGTCTGTTATCACCCTTTATAGTTCTCCTTTTGGTAACCCTCAAAATCTTCGATTCACTACAATGCATTTCAATGGGGTACTATCATTTATATTGGTCCCAAGATGGCTGCCAGCAGTTCCAGGATGAAGTGCTGACAGCCAATCAGATCTCACGATGACGTGTGGTTAGGCTCCGCCCAGATATGTGTTTTCTTTTTCAAATTTCTCAGGAACTACTGAACGGATTTACTCCATTTAACCAAAAGGCACGACTCTGAACCAAGGGCTACCTTTTTGTCAAATTTGGTGTAATTCCGTTCAGCATTTCGGGCTGTAGCTGCGACTAAAGGTTCCTATGGAAAATTGCATGGGGAAAACACGTTTTGGGATCCCCCTTTTTTCTCGGCCCCCACTTGACGAATCACCCCGAAACTTTCAAGATGGGAGCGGACCGGAGCGGGCCATAAGTTTTGAAAATTTCCTGAAGATTCGTCAACCGGCGCCAAAGTTATTGGGAATAGAATGTTGCGGATTTCCCATGGAAAATAGGTCCTAACTATAACTATCTACTGGCGACCGCCAGTAGATAATATATATATATATATATATATATATATATATATGTGTGTGTATATGTATGTATATATATGTATGTGTATATATATATATATATATATATATATATATATATTCACTGAAAAAACCATAGGTTTTAGGGACAGTTATAGTTAGTTGGACATTGCACTCGTACAAAACCCGTGAAATTCCCCGTTATAGTTAGTTCAGCTAACTATAACTCGCGCCCCGCAATGCACTGCTGATGACGTCACATATTACATCACTCATGACATGGTCAGTGACATCTCAAATGACATCACTGATGACATCATCCAGTGACTGTGTGTTTCTGTAAAGTTTAAATATTTTTAATATATATAGGGAAAGGCGTATTGAAGAATGAGTGGGTGTATAAGTGTCTGTATGGATGATTTAGTAGGTGCGTGACTAACTCTATAAGTGAGTGATTAAACGTATCTTACTGAATGCATGGGTTAGTGACTAAACTGGGTGAATGTCTGTACAGACCCTCCAGGATTTAGCGATTTAGCGATTTCGCGGTTTGCCGCGAAATCGGCACTTTTGTAAAAATGCCGTGATTTTTACAAAAGTGCCCGCGAAATCGGCACTTTTGTAAAAATGCCGCGATTTTTACAAAAGTGCCCGCGAAATTGAAGGAATGCAGGGAAAAGGTTAAGGTTGTGCATTTCTATGGTAATTGTAATTCTTCACTTGCCTGCATGGATGTTACAATATTACAAGCAGTGAAAAATGTTTTCTCATCAGGGACGCATAGTGCTTTAAAACTCATAAATAAAGAGGATAGCAGTAAATACGTAAAAGAAGAGGGAAGAAAGCAAGAGGGGAAATCCATGTTCCAATCTGCAAACTATGACGTATCCCGCTGCGAATAATATATCGAAGAAACAAATCCATAGTTATGAGATTTTCTCTACATATAATTGCTGGATATGATAGTTCGGCTAAAAGAAGTTGTTTCACGTCTCCATTCATCTTACTTTTTGTTTATTTGCTGACAGACAAAACAGTATTATTAGCAGCGAAACAGGAAGTAGCAGCTGTGCCACATGGCTGCCATATTTCTAAGGTAAAAAAAACTTCCCTCCTCCCAGCATCACATGTGACTGTGCCCTCTCATTACCCGCTGATGAATACATGACGATTTACCTCTCACCATGACGCAGCCTTTAGCGTAACCCCGGGTATGCTTGATCTCCCCCAAACTGCCACCCATTGTCTGCAACTGTTAATTAATGGCATAAAAAAAAATGTTATATTTTAGCCCTTGAAAATAATGGAAGGCCCTGCCTTTTGTAGGTAGTTTAAAATGATCCACATTAATAGCAAATTTTAGGAAGTCTGCTTATTACAAAGAAAGCTTTGGTCACAAGCGAGATCCTGGCTCAGCAGCCGTTGAAGATTTCACTGCGCTGTGAAGAGGCTGAAGACACCAAGGCCCATGGATGTAGCTAGGCTTGGCAGTTGGTGATGGCGGAATGACTCAATGGCATTGTGAATCAATGAGGTAGCCAGACTCATTGCTTGGCAGTTGGTGATGGCAAAATGTCTCAGTGAGGTAGCCAGGCTCCTCGCTTGGCAGTTGGTGATGGCACAGTGACTCAGTGAGGTAGCCAGGCTCCTCGCTTGGCAGTTAATCAGACCCTCCAGGATTTTTGCGATGTGCCGGACCTTATCTGCCGTCAGTATCTGTAGCCAGAAACCATATTTGTGGCAGTTCGACAGCCCGCCAAATTGGCCCACAGAACCTTCTTTTGTGATGGTAATTCCTTCAGTCGATACCCATTGGCTGAGATGCACACGCCTGGAAGGAAAGTAAATGACCCGAGACACAGAAAGCCTGACGCCTGGTTTGTAGGTTCTGGAATGCCATTTCCTATGGGATGCTACCAGGCCATCTTTGATGGGCTTCTCAGAACCTATACTAAAGCAAATGGAGGATTGCATTTCCAAGGGATAACAGCCTTCACCTGTGGGCTGCTTCCTCTGTTCCATGTCCCAGGTTGCCTATTTCAAAGTGGAATACTCTGCTAAAACAGTTTCCATTGATTTAAGGCTGAAAATAAATCATTATGAGTAAAATAAAGTGCCGCAAAAATGCCGCTAAATTGCCATATTTGTGCCGCTAAATTTCCATATTTGTGCCGCTAAATTTGCTAATCCATGCCGCTATATCCTGGGGGGTCTGTCTGTATCCGTCTGTCTGTTGCTGTGTAAGTGGTGCATGGGTTTGTGAATAGCTACATGAGTGTCTATATGAGTTATTGAATGGTTGTCTGAGTATCTGTATGGGTGCCTGAGTGTTTGTGTGGGTGGGGTGTGTGCGACTCTGTGCATAGATGTGTGAGTGGGTGATTCACTGGGTGGATGGTTTCAAGAGTGCATCTGTGATAGACTGTATGGGTGGGTAAGTGTGTGTAAGAGTGTGTTAGTGAGTAAATGTATGTCCCAGTGGTACATGTGTGAGTAACTACATATGTGAAAGGCAGTATATATGTGTGTTGTAATATATAAATAGCTATAAGCGAGAGTGTGTGATTGTGAGAGTGACTGTATGGATGAGTGTGTGCTTGTATCAGTGATTGTATAAGAGCGTAAGAATGTGCTAGTATTTGTATGAGTAAGTGAGATGGTGTGTGTATAACTGTATAGGTGAGTAAATGGCAGTGTGTTTAATTATTTGCATGACTGACTAGGTGTGTGAGTACCTCTATGGATGAGTGGCGGTGTTTGAGTGTCTATATAGGAGTATGAGTGCATATGATAGTCCTGTACTGAGTGACCGTAAGTATGAGTGACTGTACAGGTGAGTGAGTGGATGTGTGTGTGTGTGTGTAGACCTAAGAATCAGTGAGTGGGTATGTAGTTATTGGTGTTGGAGTTTGTAGTGATCACTCCAGGCTGGTTGAGATGTTTTAGGAGTATTTATTGTGGATCAATAGTACAGCAGTAATACAGCCCCACCAGGAGCAGCCAGCATGGTGCTCAGCCCTTATCCAACTGTGGTTTTCATACACCAACATTCCATGTTACATCATCCTTACAGGGTTCCACTGGTGGAGAGATGGATGACATAAACAGCACTATAGCTAAGATACAACATATCCTCCTTTCTTCCAGAAGGAAAACAGAAAAGAGAAATATAGAAGAAACAGGGCAGAGGTAGAGAGAAAGGAAACAAACAAGAAACTTGAAGAAACAGATAAACATAACCTGTTTCCCATCCTCCTTTCTATAAATGAGAAAAGAAAATAAAGAATAGAAAGAGAAACCATCAATGACTACCCTCTGCACACCCACTGGCCAGGTAAGTATGCGAGAGGGCAACCCACATCAGAAGGAAAGAAGATGACAGAGAAGAAGAGAAATACCTTATATAACTCATACTTCTCCATAATATAATAAACATTTGAGTTAAAAAATAGAAAAGTACTGGGCTACAGTGTTGAGAATGAAAAGGAAAACAGAGTTGAGAGAAAAACGCCCAGTCTAACGTGAACCAATGCACTATAGTTAATGGACAAGAACCAAACTATACACCCATGTGGGTAACAATATGAACGTGCAGAGGCAACCACAAGAGAGGTCTATACATTGCACTAAGTAGTGAAGGTTTACACCTGGTGAAATATACCTCAACTGGAGGTCTATTGATATGCACAAGGAAAAGGGAAAAACCCCAAAACACACCTCGCGGAGCGGTCAAGAAATGTGCATGTATGTGCGGGACAAAAGTCCGCGCAACACCTCGTGTGATTGAGAATGCGGGACAGAAGCCTCGCAACATGTGAAACTTGAGGTAAAAGTGTGCACTGAAACAAAAGAGACATACCTCGTAGAGAGGTCAATGTTGTGCACAAGAGTAGCGGGAATACAACCCACGTGAAACACCCCGTGAAGAGGTAAAAACATTGTGCACTGTAACAAATGGGCAAAGGACCCATAAACAAAACCTTAGACACCCTATGTAGAGTAAAATGTAAACGTAACCCAGGACTGAAACCTAGACATTGTGCACTGTGTGAAGGTAAAATATATTGTGCACCGTACAACACTAAAATTATTGTGCACCATTAACTGAGTAATTAGAGTAAAGACTCAGGTAGAGGCAAAAACTTTAAATACTCGGCCCTAGCGTAAGGAAATCAGGTCAATAACATGTGTAACTGTAAAGACACAATTTGAGGATAAATCCCACCATATGAGCATGCATAAATAACGTGCAGTACAGGTCCAAGCAAAATACTAGTATTACCCAGACAGTAACGTGTTGTGGAAAATTTGAAACGTGAAAAATTATCCCTCAAAATAAATCTGTGATCTCTGTGAAGGTTCCATTTCATGTTGCTTCATCCCGAAAACGGCTGACTTAAAAACAGTACCTGAGAATGCCATCGTACACTCCGATGGCACAAACAGCATGACCGTTCACATGGTGCCATCTCATTCCGAGGCGAGACAGTCCAAACGATGATAATCCCACGTAGTGGACTCGAAAGAGGTTTCATTGAAAGAAACACAACGCTGCAATATTCTTTGGTGATTGAGGCGCATTCACTCAAAACAAGATGATTCATACGCTCTAAAAAAACCAATCTCTCACTCGGAATCTTCCCATCTTGACACGACGTCCATGTTAGACCTCTTTGAACTTCCTAGGAAATGTCGCGCACTCACAGTATGCATGGTTGGCATAGCGGCATACTCTGCCAACTCCAAAATGGCTGCACGTTGGATCACGCCATGCCGGATGGTTCACGGCATGAGCGTGCTCCCAAACGCCAAAAAGGCATCACAGTTGATGAGGAAGCGTCTCGGTCTAAGTTCTGTAAATGACGTGGGGCAGCACAGAGAAGAGACTGCACGCAACCCAAAACAGCGCACAGGTAAGCGCGTGCAAAGACCTTTTTTTTTCAAATTCAAAACGGCAGATTGATAGAGCGGCAGACACAAAGTCTCAAACAAGCTGAACAAACAAAGACAAAACGTGCCCCACCTGACTCGTGACTTTGTTCCTGAGGATTGCCGTCTCCATAGGATTGCCAATTAGTGAAGACGCACTTAGAAGCTTGAAGTAGCGATTTAAAAGTCCCAAAAACACAGATCATGTCTCACCGTACCTATAAAGTGGACTGAAAGTAACGCGCTCTCCAACAAAACGGTCTCCACACACAGCAAACTTCTTTTGAAGTATAAACGTTCAGGCTGGCCACATCTTACAGACCAGTTAAGCGCAAGACCAAGAGTAAAGACACTTTGGTGAGGCATCCAGGTCAGACAAAATTTTGCACATTAAAACAGTCACGAATGAGCCTTTCTGACAACAGAAACACTGCACTACGCACTTGAGGTAAAAACTGAGATAGCCAGTGGTTACCTTAGTTCATGAGGCACTGTAGATATTTTCTGAGTCACAGTAAACGTATGTAGATGCAGCAAAGGTATTTGTTGTGGCTTTGTAGACCATAGTAGAGGCAAAGACATAGGCAGCTTTGATGACTTTTCCCCAGGTGATGCAGTTGAAACAGACTGTAGGAACAGCAAGAACAGACCTTTTGAGATGCTGTAGGAACAGCAGGCAGAGACTTGAGCTGCGTAGAGACTGGAACTGGCGCTTTTGCGTAGAGGGCGACCGATGGGAGGTCACTGGTGGGGCTGATGTGTAGCCAGTAGTTAAGTAAGTGCAGCTGTAGACAGAAGAGTTGCTTTAGCTTGAGAGTAGGTCCTCAGATACTCCAGACTTGAAATTGAAGGCCTTAGAGGTAGCACACGCAGATTCTTTGCTTCAACTCGTCGCCATAAATTTGTAGTGATCACTCCAGGCTGGTTGAGATGTTTTAGGAGTATTTATTGTGGATCAATAGTACAGCAGTAATACAGCCCCACCAGGAGCAGCCAGCATGGTGCTCAGCCCTTATCCAACTGTGGTTTTCATACACCAACATTCCATGTTACATCATCCTTACAGGGTTCCACTGGTGGAGAGATGGATGACATAAACAGCACTATAGCTAAGATACAACAGAGTGTCTATGGTTTTGCGAATGGCAGTCTGTAATTTAGAGTGGGTGTATCAAAGGTTATATTAGGGTGTGAGGAGGTGCATCAGATTATCACGTGGATGATGTCATCAGTGATGTGATCAGTGATGTCATTTGAGATGCCATCAGTGATGTCATCAGTGATGTCACTGACCATGTCATGAGTGATGTAATATGTGACGTCATCAGCAGTGCATTGCGGAGCGCGAGTTATAGTTAGCTGAACTAACTATAACGGGGGAATTTCACGGGTTTTGTACGAGTGCAATGTCCAACTAACTATAACTGTCCCTAAAACCTATGGTTTTTTCAGTGAATTTGTAAGGTTTTTTAAATGCTAATTTCTAACTATAACGTGCCTGAAACCTATGGTTTTTTCAGTGAATTTCAAAGGTTTTTTAAATGCTAATTTCTAACTATAACGTGCCTGAAACCTATTTTTTTCAGTGAATTTCAAAGGTTTTGTAAATGACAATTTTTAAATGTATTGTTATATTTATTTTTTTGATACTGATTTACTACATTTTTTTAAACTATTTATTTTTAGATATTTTATTTTTTAAATTACATTGTAATTACATTATACATTACATTACAAAATATACTTTCTCAGAATGAATTACTTTAGTTTAAATATTTTGCAAATAGGCAATAGACTTTTAAGTACAGTAGTTACAGTTGTTGCAATGGGCAACACAATTTCAAACACAATGCAACATTGAGCTCAATGTGAATTTCTAGTTAAATGTAATTAGTTACTTTATGGATTACTTTTCTAACCACAGGACTGGATCCTAGATTCAGTCCTGGGACATCTCCTGTAAACAGTTGAGTAAAAGCGTTTTGGTTACAGTAGTGATTTTTAAGGAATATTATTGTATTTTAAAAGTTGACACTTAGAAACTTTTTCACATAGAATCACCAATGTTATCCTATGGGAGGAAATTCACTTAGCAGGTAAGTAGTGTTATCGTTACTTTTTCTTACTCAGTGGTGGATCCTGGATCCAGCACTGGTGCATCTCCTGTAAACAGTTGAAAGAATGCGTTTAAGTCATACAGGCGATTTTTAAGGAATATTTGTAGTTTATGAAAATCGACACAAACTTTTCTGCTGAAAACCAGACAATGGATTCCTATGGAAGGAAATACAAGTTACTGGTAAGTACGGTTAGAATTACTTTTCAGGGTCAGTGCTGGGCTAAAAGATGCAGCACTGGGTTCTCTCCTGATAACAGGTGAGTAAATCGGAATTCGTTGTTCGGCTGATTTTAGAGGAATATTTGCACAATGGTGAAGGGGGTGGGGCCTGAGGTGACATGTCTGCAAACACGCCCTGTGGCGCGTTTTAAGTTGGAGAATTAATTCCTCCTCAATCCCGAGGGATCCTAGGGGCCAACTAGCCCACCAGATACCTCCAGTATGCGCCAGAGAGCTGCGTTGCAGAGAGGTGTTCAGAGGCCACGCCCCTTTTTACAACACTCTGCAACGCACCTCCGTGGCGCTTACTGGAGGTACCTGGTGGGCTAGTTGGCCCCCAGGGACCCTCAGGATTGAAGGGGATTTAATTCCCCATCTTAAAACGCGCCACGGGGCCTGTTTGCACATATGTCACCTGAAGCTCCGCCCTCCCTTCACCACTGTGCAAACGCGCCCGTGGCGCGTTTTAAGTTGGGGGATTAAGTCCCTTGAATCCTGAGGGTCCCTGGGGTCCAACTAGCCCACCAGGTACCTCCAGTAAGCGTCACAGAGCTGCGTTGCAGAGAGGTGTAAAAGGGGCATGGCCTGGACCACCTCTCTGCAACGCAGCCCCTGGCGCATACTGGAGGTTCCCGGTGGGCTAGTTGGCCCCAGGGACCCCCAGTATTGAAGGGGAATTCATTTCCCAACTTAAAACGCGCCACAGGGCGCGTTTGCAGAGTGTTGCTGGGAGGGGCGGAGACTCGCCACGATCGCGTGTTTTTTTGTTTTTTGGAAGGGGGGCTGTGTGGCCCCTCTTCTTTTTACTTTTTTTGGGCCCTGGGGACCCCATCCCCCAGGGCCTGATCCCTTTTTTTTAATTAAAAAAAAAAATTAACGGGAATTGGCCCCCCTCCCATGGCCAATTCCGGCCCCGGGGACCCCATCCCCCGGGGCATGGCCAAATATATATTTTTGTTTATGGAGGGGGCTGCGTGGCCCCCTCCTGAGGCCTCTACTGGCCCCGGGGACCCCATCCCCGGGGCGGCCTTTATTTATTTATAAAAAAATGTTTTAATTTTGGGGAGGGGGGCCGCGTGGCCCCCCTCCCGGGCCACTACTAGCCCCGGGGACCCCATCCCCCAGGGCTGGCCCTCTCCGTTGGGGACCGTGGGGGGGTCCCCAATGCCCCCACGGTCCCGCCGGCTCCCCGCGTCCTGCGGGAGCCGGCATTGCTTTTCCACATGGGGAGCTGCTAAGATGCAGCTGCCCGTGTGGAAAAGCAATCTGCTTTGGTTTTTGGAAGAGTTTTTTTTTTTTAAAGAAGCCCCGGGGGGGTGGCGGTCCCCTGGGCTGCGGGAGGGCCGAGAGCCCTCCCGCACCATTATTTTTTTAAAGCCCCGGGGGGTGGCGGTCCCCAGGGCTTGGGGGGGCCTTAGAGGCCCCCCCATATTATTAAATAAACCCCCCCATTCCCCCGGGACTTGGCCCACCCGGAGGCCAATTAACTACGAAGCGCGGGAGACCGCGCTTCGTTTTTTTTTTTTTCTCGGCGGGATCCGCGCACCCTAAGCGCATCCCGCCGATTTAAAAAAGAAAAAAAAGAAAAAAAAAATGTGGGGCCCTGGGGGTCCTTATAGGACCCCTGAGCAGGCCTAGGGGGTCAGGGTGTTTCTACCCTGCCCCCTTTTGCGTTTTACGCAGTTGTTTTACTGGTTTCTTGTTCCTCGGTTCTACCGAGGAACAAGATGGCTGCCAACACTTCCTGGTTTGGAGTGTTGACAGCCAATTAGCATGCAGCTCGTGGTCGGGAGGGTGCGCGGATCCACCGTGGCCATAGATATCGAAACTTTTATTTTGGATTTTCTCAGCAACTACTGAACGGATTTACACCATTTTTAAATAGGGTGCTTTCTGAACCAAGCACTACCTTTTTGCCAAATTTGGTGTAATTCCGTTCAGCAGTTTTTGCTGTAGCCTTGCATAAAGTTTCCTATGGGAAATTGATTTTTTCACTCTTATTTTTTGAATTTCTCCGTAATTACTGAACGGATTTACACCATTTAAAAAAGGTCGCTTTCTGAACCAAGCGCTTCCTTTTGCAAAATTTGGTGTAATTCCGTTCAGCAGTTCGGGCTGTAGCCGTGGCTAAAATTTCCTATGGGAATTAACATGGAGAAAACACGTTTTGGGACCCCTTTTTCTCGGCCCTCGCTTGATGAATCACCCCGAAACTTTCAAGACAGGAGCGGACCGGAGCGCCCCACTAGTTTTGAAAATTTTGCGATGATTCGTCAAACGACGCCAAAGTTATTGGGAATAGAATGTTACGGATTTCCTATGGATAATAGGTCCTAACTATAACTATCTACTGGCGACCGCCAGTAGATATATATATATATATATATATATATATATATATATATATATATATATATATATATATAACCACACAATGCAGCCTTCCTTATACCAAAAAACGCTGAGCAATGTTGTACGAATTTCCCTTGCATATAAATACAATTTCAATAAAGCAGGGAGAAAGAAACACATTTGAAAACTGCTTTAATGCACAGCAGAAATAATCCTGCAAAGAGGAATGAAAAAAACATTGCCAGCACATAGGCTGCATTGCAGAAAACGTCAGTGTAGAAAGCTGAAAAGCTAACCCACAGAAACACACAGAATAAACTGGCACCGTGCCTTTAAGGCAGCCATGACCCCTAGCTTCCCATCATGCCTCAGGGGTGACAGTTAGGTCAGTTGTTCCTTCCGGCTCCTTCTGTCAGGACCCTGGTAACTTCAGCTCAGTTTTTTCTGATTTCTGTCAGAAATTACTACTTTTTTTTTGTCAAAAACATTTTACTTCGACGTCTTTTTGTTGTTGAAGTACCTTTCTACTATTTTTGAGAGAGTTGAGCATTATTTTCCAGTCAAAAATGCCCTCTCTCTTTGACTCTTGCCCTTCCTGTGGCAAGAAGGCTAAAACAGACTCCCATCCTGTCTGTATTCTCTGCCTGCCTTCTGATCATGCTCCCAAGACCTGCCAGCATTGCCAGTCGCTGTCCAAAAGAACTCTGAAGGACAGAGAGAGGATTCGCCTCTATGGGCTGGCTGAGAAGGGGAAAACACCTTCAAGAGGCAGGTCTCCGATGAAGAAGAGGAAAGAGAGAGCCACCACTCCATCTAGAAGTAAGGTTCCAGTCTGCTCTCCATCGGCATCGGGCTCGGCGCCACAGATACCTTCATCGGCAACGAAAACGTCGGCGAGAAGACCGTCGACGGTGGGCTCGCCGTCGAGAGAATACCGGTCGTCGACGAAGACTACAGGTACGTCGAATCCTCTGCCGTCATCAACCCGGCGACGATCGGCGTCGGAGTCGCTCTCCGTTGGTGCGGGCTCGCCCAACGTCGAGAGATGGATCTCCGTCGTTGTATTGTATATAAAATTTATAGAGCGCACTGCGACCCCACGGTTATCCTGGCGCTTGAGCACATAGGTCAATTATCTTAGAGTATGAGAGCAGTTGAAAAAAACACTATATTATACCCTGGGAAAGAGCCAGGTCTTCAGTTTCTTTCTGAAAGACAATAGATCATCTATCTGTCTAAGTTCAGTTGGTAATTTGTTCCACGCCGAAGCTGCTGCAACGCAGAAAGCTCTTCCACCAGATCTAACTTTTCTGAACCTAGGCACTCTCACCAGTTTTGCTGAAGAGGAACGAAGATTGCGCAGAGGAACATACCATTCAAATCTACTCTGTAAGGGCTTGGGCCCAATGCCATGTAAAGCTTTGAAAACTATGCACATAGATTTAAATTGCACCCTCTGTACAACTGGAAGCCAGTGGAGCTCAGCCAGGGCCTGAGATAGAGAAGACTGGCGAGGTCTCATAAGTGCCAGCTAGGCTGCCATTGACTGAATTCTCTGGAGTTTCTCCATCAAATATTTAGGAGACTCCAGCAGTAGAGCGTTACAATAATCCAGTTGGCTAAGGATAATACTTCTCACTATCAGTGGCCTAGTATACTTAGGCAACAATGGGAGAATTCTTCGTAACACCCTCAGCAGAGCAAAGCATTTCCCAACTGTCTGATTCACTTGGGACTCAGGGCTTAATTTACAATCAAAACTGATCCCTAGATTACGAACTACATTTGTCGGGGTCAAAGGGGCTGTCACTGGTAGTGGCCAAAACCCCGTGGGTAGTGAATAAGGAACCTTCCCCACTGAACAGCACAGAATCTCAGTTTTCTCCCCATTAAATTGCAAATAGTTATTTTGAAGCCAAAGAGCCGTATCTTGCATACAATTATGAAATTTTTCAAGTGAAGTTGCCTGACAGCCTTCCAGAGATAAAATCAGCTGGGTATCATCAGCATAGTTCACTAGACTAATGTTATGTGACTTAATAACAGTCACAAGTGGCTTCATATAAATATTAAACAAGATAGGGCTGATTGCAGATCCCTGTGGTACCCCATGTAGAACTTTCCTATACATGGATTGATACGGGGGAGAGCAACCGCCTGTTCTCTGTCTGAGAGGTAGGATTGAAACCACTTCAGTGCCAATCCACTCACACCTACTCTAGCAAGCCTATCCAAGAGTACCGCATGGTTAACCGTATCAAATGCGGCGGACAGGACCAACAAAATCAAGATGGAGGCTTGTCCCCTGTCCGCCCGCATTCGAAGATCATCTAATACGGTCACCAAAGCAGTCTCTGTCCCATGTCCAGGACGAAAGCCAAACTGCACATCCTCCAGTTTATCATTGGCTTCGTTGCCGTCTGCTCGGCGTTCGACGTCGAGACATGCTCCGCCGTCGCCGGGTCATCGGCGACGAAGCAGGCGTCTCCGTTACCGTCAACCAGGCGGCGGTCAACGTCGAGACGTGCCTCGTCACCAGAGGCAAGGCACCCATCGCCTCCGTTGTCGTCATGCAGGCGACGTTCAACGTCGAGGGCTCGATCTTCGCCGACGATGAGGAAAGATTCATCATCGAGACCTAGGGTAAAATACACTAGGCGTCGTTCGACGTCGAGACGGCGGTCTCCATCGACGGCGAGAAGTGCCCCGATCTCGACTCCGCTGGCTTCCAGTAGACGATCCGCGTCGAGAGAGAGATCTGAAAGGCATAAAGACACGACGTCGAGAAGGATTTCTCCGTCGATTCATACTTCGTTGGGGTTTCCTGCACGCTCAACGTCGAAGACGAAGTCTGTTGGCTCCAGGTGTTCGACGTCACATCATACAACATCGAAGCACACGGAGAGGTCGACGTCGAGGAGAAGATCACGCTCTAAGGATTCACCAGTGATGGTGACGAAGAGTCGGTCGACGTCGAGACACTCTCCATCCACGTCGCATCGTTCATCAAGACGCCGATCACGCTCCAGAAGTTGCAGAGAGTCCTCTCATTCTATTAGGAGCTCCCCCCAGACGCTCTCGACGTCACGCAGCTCTTCTGCTCATTCCCCTGAGCATCCAAGAACATCTCAAAGAGGCTCTCCAAGGAGACAGCGATCTCCTTCCATTCATCTTTTGCCCAGATGGCTTCAACCTCTCCATCACTGGCAGAAAGAACCCTCTGGTCATGCTCAGCGGCCTACGGACTATTCCAGTCCACTGCACAGATCCCCGTTACAGCGTCTAGCGCAGGAAGTGGACAGGTCCCCCACTACTCGGACCAGAGAACACAGAGGCAGATCTCCTGAGCATAGGTCAACTCATGCTCATCACAAGAGACGAAGAACACCATCTTGGTCCTCGTCTTCGACACGCTCATCCAAAAGGGACTACTCGCCTACCCTTACGGATAGCCCTCCTTCTAGAGTGTCACCCATCGATGATGTTAACACCTTTCACGATGTCCTCGCTAGAGGAGCACAAAAGCTGAGCATAGCCATGTCAGCTCCTCAGACCACCACTTCCATCATTTTCAAAACTCTCTATCAGAGATCTGCGGCTAGACCATTACTTCCTCTAGTCCCTGGTATCATTGAACCGGTAATGGACATCTTCCTCACCCCATCATCGGTTAAAGCAGCTCCGGCTCTGATCCTAAAAAAATATAAACCTGCTGCATCGGATCCCCTTTTTCTGAAATCTGATCCACCACCGGACTCTGTCATCATCGCAGCGGCAAAGAAGACACATGCGGTGGCTTCTTCCTCCTCAGCCCCTCCAGATAAAGAAAGTAGAGCCCAGGATTCTTGGGGGAGAAAGGCCTGCGGCTCTGCAGCATCTTCTCTTAAGGTATCTAGCGCTGCTGCCCTGCTGGGCCGGTATGACAGGTCCTTATGGGATTCGCTGGAGCGTTTTAAAGACAAACTCCCAAAGGAGGAACAGCAAGACTTCTCAGAGATTCTCCAAGAAGGGGCGCTGGTGGCCAACCAAGTAATCAGCACAGCAGCGGATGGGGTTTCTTTGGCTGCACACTCGTATGCACATGGTATATGTGCACGGAGGTCTTCCTGGTTGCGCCTGACAGCTTTGAAACCGGAAGCACAACAACGTATTTTGAATCTTCCGTTTTCTGGAAACTCCCTTTTTGGGTCACACACTGATGAGGAAATGGCCAGAATGAAGGCCGAGTTGGACACATTAAAGGCTGTGGGCCTTGAGAAGAAAAAGGAGTTCAAACGACGCTACAGGCCCTACAATCGTAAAAATTACCAACAGAGGGTTCAAACCCCTCAATGGTCGCAAAACAAATCCCAATATCAAGGCCGTCGTTCCTCGAGAGGAAGAGGAGGACATCAACAGCAGTCCTCTTCCACAGCAAAAACTCAAGGAAAGCAATGATTTTCTGCTTCCTCTGGCACCGTTGCGCACTCCAATGGGAGAAAGTATTTCAAATTGCATACAAGAGTGGCGCAACATCACCAAAGACCAGTGGGTGCTAAATATACTGAGCAATGGGTACGCGCTACGTTTTTTCGCGTCCCCAAGAGACATTCCTCCGGTAAGGTCACGTCCTCAACACTGGAACTGCTGCGTCAAGAAGTGTGGACTCTTCTGAAGAAACTAGCCATAGAAGAGGTCCCTACTGCACAGAGAGGAAAGGGAGTCTACTCCAGATACTTCCTTGTTCCGAAAAAAGACCAACCAAACAAGTTTAGATCTATTCTAGATCTACAAACTCTGAACAAGTTTATCCGAAAGGAGAAGTTTCGAAAGTTGGCGCTCCATCAAATATTTCCACATCTGAGGAAAGGAGATTGGATGTGTTCGGTGGATCTCCAAGATGCGTACTTTCACATTCCAATTACCCCAAGGCATCGCAAGTTCCTGCGATTCATGGTAGGCGCAAAGCATTACCAGTTCAGAGTCTTGCCATTCGGCCTCAAATCTGCTCCAAGGGTATTCACGAAATGCATGGCAGTGGTGGCGGCAGCATTACATCGCCAAGGCCTGTTTGTGTATCCATACCTGGACGACTTGCTGTTGAAGGGACCATCTCCTCACATGGTGCAGAATCACCTTCACATCTGCCTGGATCTCCTTCAACGCTTGGGCCTTCATGCGAACGTGGAAAAATCAGTTCATCAGCCCACTCAATCGCTCCACTATCTGGGCGCCACCCTGGACTCGGTCCTAGGAAAAGTGTTTCCTTCGGAGGAAAGACTGTTATCAATGAGAAACAAATGCAATATCATCCTTCAAGCACATCAACCATCAGTAAGGCAAGTGGCGTCTCTACTGGGGTCGATGGCCTCTTGCATTTTTCTCATACACAACTCCAGATTGAGAATGAGACCGTTGCAGCAGGATCTGGAGGATAAAATGGGACCAATCCTCGGGTCATTGGGACGACCGAATTCTCCTCTCTCAAGCAGCGAAGAAGTCCATTCTCTGGTGGATTCAGCCAAAGAATCTTCTAGTGGGAGTCCCATTCCATCAACCTCTGCCAAAACAATCCCTGATCACGGACACGTCTCTTCAGGGATGGGGAGCGCATCTGGGTCAACTGCAGACTCAGGGCAGATGGACCAGCAAGGAACAGACCTATCATATCAACATGCTAGAACTGCGGGCGGTTCATTTGGCCCTCAAGGCATTCCATCCATCGATTCAGTCCGAGTCGATTCTGATACAAACGGACAATACAACCACCATGTATTACTTAAACAAGGTGGAACACGCTCTCGCCCTCTGTCTCTGGAATCTCAGGCGATCTGGCACTGGCTGCTGGCCAGGAACCTCTCGATCACGGCAGTGCATCTGCCAGGAGAGCAGAACGTGCGAGCAGACGCCCTCAGTCGACACTTCGAAGAACAAGAAGACTGGGTGCTCAACGACGAAGTGGTGGCGGACATTTTTCATCAATGGGGTCATCCATCCATCGACCTCTTTGCAGACGATCGAAACAGAAAATGCCACGCCTTCGCGTCCAGATTTTACCGACCAGGAACGAGAGGGAATGCTCTTTTGATAGACTGGTCCGGGACGTTTGCATATGCTTTTCCGCCCCTTCCTCTCATCCCGAAGGTGGTGACCAAGCTCATCCGATCCAGGATGAAGATGATCCTCATAGCACCGGACTGGCCACGCCAATGGTGGTATCCGGACCTGTTGCAGCTCTCGACCTGTCCGCATCGGAGACTCCCGTGCAGGCCGGACCTTCTGAACAAAATGGGAGGGAAGATTCTGCACCCCAGCCTTCCCTCGCTGAGCTTGGCAGCATGGCTCCTGAGATCCTGCAGTACGGACATTTGAACCTCCCTCAGGACTGCATGGACATTTTGAGGGAGTCAAAGAGACCATCCACAAGAGCCTCTTACTCTTTTAAATGGAAAAGATTTTACTTGTGGTGTATGCGTAATGGTTGGAGTCCAGTTAGCGGGCAAGAAGAGGTAATCTTGCCATATCTGCTCTACTTGGCCAAATCTGGTTTGAAATACACGTCCATAAAAGTGCATTTGGCGGCCATCTCAGCATATAGAAAATCACCTGACTAACCTTCTTTCTTTCAACTTCAGGTGGTCAAGGACTTCCTTCAGGGGTTGAAGGTTTATCCCCCTGTCCGACCTCCTTCTCCACCTTGGGAGTTGAATCTAGTTTTGTCAAAATTGATGGGTCCTCCTTTCGAACCCATTCATAAGGCCACATTACAACACCTTACATGGAAAGTAGCTTTTCTGGTGGCTATTACATCAGCACGCAGAGTGAGTGAAATCCAAGCACTCTGTTCAAAGGAACCATACACGGTTTTCCATCACAATAGGGTGGTTTTGAGAACTCGCCCTTCCTTCCTTCCCAAAGTAGTGTCTGACTTCCATGTCAATCAGACAATTTCTCTCCCCTCTTTCCTTCCAAATCCTGCTACACCAGCAGAAAGGTCTCTTCACTCATTAGACCTCAAGAGGGTTCTCAAATTCTATTTGGAGGGAACAAAATCCATTAGAAAGGCTGACCAATTGTTTGTAAACTACGGCTCTGTTAGAACAGGCTTTCCAGCCTCCAAACGATCCATTTCAAGGTGGATAGTGTCTTGTATTAAATTGGCTTACCAATTAGCGAACACGCCTTTGTTAGCCTCCCCTAAAGCTCACTCTACTAGGGGCAAGGCTGCTACAATAGCTTTCTTACACATGTACCGATGGCCGAGATTTGCAAGGCTGCAACTTGGAAATCGGTCCATACGTTTACTGGATTCTGACTCCAGTGCGGATTCCCAAGTAGGCCAGGCCTCCTTGAGGAATCTGTTCCAATGCTAGCTTGATTGGAGTCTTTGTAATGGTTTTTTCTTACAATGTATCTTTATTGTACTCTGGTCACTTGCCCGCAGGATGAGGGGATGGGCATTCTATTCATGTGCTTATGACTATTGATGAGGATCCCCTGGAAGAGAAGGATAAGTTACTTACCTGTAATCCTAGTACTCTTCCAGGGGTATCCTCATCAAAGTCATAAGCAACCCACCCGCCTCCCCGGGCAAGTGATCAAGATACATGTCATCTCTTTGTGCCATGGCTTTCGGGTCTCCGCAAAGAACAACTGACCTAACTGTCACCCCTGAGGCATGATGGGAAGCTAGGGGTCCTGGCTGTCTTAAAGGCACGGTGCCAGTTTATTCTGTGTGTTTCTGTGGGTTAGCTTTTCAGCTTTCTACACTGATGTTTTCTGCATTGCAGCCTATATGTTTTTTTCATTCCTCTTTGCAGGATTATATTTCTGCTGTGCATTAAAGCAGTTTTCAAATGTGTTTCTTTCTCCCTGCTTTATTGAAATTGTATTTATATGCAAGGGAAATTCGTACAACATTGCTCAGCGTTTTTTGGTATAAGGAAGGCTGCATTGTGTGTTTATTGTGATATATATATATATATATATATATATCTGAAAGAGACACGTTAGTGATAGATTCCTTACCTTAGAATATCCCCAGGCGTCAGACTGGATCCGGAAAGTTTTTCGTTAGCAGTACCCCTGCGCGTCAGTAGGTGGCGTCGTGGGGCTCCGCGTCCGTCGCTGGCGTCGTAAGCGCCGAGATGACGTCACAGAGACTACTTAGGCGCCACGCTGACGTCAGTTCTTTCTTTTTCCGCGCCAGTAAGCGCAGATCCGGTTAGAGCACGTACCTTAGTCACTTTTTGACTACCCTTTTTTTTTTTTTAGACTTTTGTCTCCTGTCAGCTTTGGTTTCCTTGGTGCACGTAGGGATGCCTGGATTTAAGTCTTGTGGGGCCTGCCGCCGCAATATGTCGGTGGCGGACCGCCACGATGTCTGCCTCTACTGCCTGGAGACCGACCACGACTCCCGGTCCTGTCTGGACTGTTGGGCCATGGCCCCGAAGGCCTTGAGGGAGCGGCACCGGAAGCTGCTGGAGGTCCGGCACTCGTCCCAGCGCCGTTCCCGGTCCAGGGGCCGTTCCAGGGAACGCTCGCGGGGCCACAGTCATCGCTCCTCGGGCTCCAAGTCTTCACCCCCGGATTCGGGTAAGAGACGACACAAAAAGAAGTCGAAGAAGCGTGTTCGCTCTCCGATGTCCCCCCGTTGGTCCCCGGATGCAGACAAGGGGGACCGGGGCTTTGCCCCTGCGGCTCCTTCAGAGCTAGAGAATCCCGCGGCCTACCCACCTTACCCGGGTCCGTCGGCGACTCCCGCACAGGTGCAAGAGTTTCTTGCTATCATGGACCGCCTTTTTAGACCTCGGGCTCCCGCCGGCGCGCCCTCGGGCCCCGCGGTCCCATGTCAGGATCCTGTTGGGCCGTCGGCACCGCGGTCCCGTGTCAGGATCCTGTTGGGCCATCGGCACCACCGGCGGATCCAGCTTCGGCGCCACAGGATCCTGCGCCGTCGGGTCCGGCCACGGCGCCACATGGTCCATCGCTGCCGGCTCCGGCCCCAGCGCCACCCTCGGCTCCGCCTCCGGCGCCGCAGTGCCATTTGTCCTGCCCTTGCCCAGGTTCCAGGACCATTTTGCTCCTACCTGGGATCCGCATTGGGACACGGTGCCGGTCCGGCCCCGGCCGGCGCCGTTCTCGGCGTCGTTCCCGACGCCGTTTGTTCCTTCTCCGGCTCCTGCCCTGCCACCGCGGTCTGTGCCACATCCGGCGGAGGTGGAGGACGACTGGGAGGGGTCCGAGGACCCTCTTGCTCGTCAGTGTGACTCTGAGCAGGACTGGGTGGACGATTTGGGGGATGCCGGCGACCTCGACGTCTCCTCTGACCCGGGGTTTGCCTCTCCCCCGCCTACCATGGGGGAGGGAGCCTCCTACACGATGGTGCTCCGTCGGGCAGCTGAGGTTCTCCACCTTTATCTCCCTACGGTGGCCCTCAAAACTAACCTCCTCACTGAGGTGCTCCAGACGGCGTCCAGTTCGTCGGAGCCCCTGCTGCCATTTAATGACGCCCTCACTGACGTCTTGCTGGGCACTTGGTCGCGGCCAGCCTCAGGGGCCCCTGTGGATAAGAACGTCGCCAGGCGTCATCGCCCGGCGACCCTGCCTTTCTGACCACTCATCCTACGCTTGAGAGCCTGGTCATCCAAGCTTCGACGTCACAGAGTGCCTTCCCCACGGCTCCGCCGGATAAGGACTCCAAGAAGCTGGAGCAGTTCGGCAAGCAGTTGTTCTCTTCGGCCAGTTTGGGGCTGTGGTCGGTGAACACCGCTTGCCTATTGGGCCGCTATCCCCACGCGGTGTGGGATACGGTTGCACAGGGGTTGCCTCAGTGTCCTGAAGAGACCTAAGCTGTGCTGTCCCAAGCTGTTGCCGAGGGTAAAGATGCAGCTAAGTTCGCCATTCGGTGTGGTTTGGACACCGCGGACTCACTAGGTAGAGCGATTTCTACGACTGTGGCGCTTCGTCGCCTCGCCTGGTTGAGATCTACTGGGTTCTCGCCAGATGTCCAAAGCTCGCTCATGGACATGCCCTTTGATGGCACTAGCCTGTTTGGCGATAAGGCCGACAGTGCGCTGGAGCGTTTTAAGGACTCCCGGGCCACGGCCAAGTCCTTAGGTCTTTCCACGAAAAGCCCAGCCACTCCTGGTTTTCGTTCCTTTCGTGGCCACGGAAGGGGCGCCCAGGCACGCTCCTTCAGCAAGCCTGTGCAGAACCAGCCTCAACGCGGATGCGGTTTCCGCAGGGGCGGGTCTGGGAATCAGCGTGGGGGTCAGTCCACCTCCGCCCCGCTGCTTCTGCCTCCAAACCTTCCTAATCCGAGCTTTGGGGGGCACCCCACGCCAGTGGGTGGCAGGGTCCGCCATCATCTCCCCCACTGGCGCGCTATCACATTGGACCATTGGGTGTTGCAGATCATCCGCAAGGGTTACGCCCTTCCCTTTCAGTCCACCCCTTGGCACTTCTCCTGCAGGAAGTCACGGCCCTCTTGGCCAAGGGGGCCATCGAGTGTGTTCCTGGGCCAGAAGTAGGGAGTGGTTGTTATTCCCACTACTTTCTGGTCCCCAAGAAGGTCAACGGGGGCTTGCACCCTATCTTGGACCTCAGGAACGTCAATCGCTTCCTCCGGAAGGAGAAGTTCAAGATGTTGACTCTGGCTCAGGTCTTGGCTGCCCTCGACCCTGGAGACTGGATGGTAGCGTTGGACTTGCAGGACGCCTATTTTCACATCCCCGTCCTGCCGGCCCACCGGCGTTACCTGCGGTTCACGGTAGGCCAGGAGCATTTTCAGTTTGCCGTGCTCTCCTTCGGCCTTACCAGCGCCCCTCGGGTGTTCACGAAGGTGATGACGGTGGTCGCAGCTCATCTGCGCAGGTCAGGGGTGTCCGTCTTCCCCTACCTCGACGACTGGTTGTTGAAAGCGGGCTCGCCCCAGGCAGTCGTGACCCACCTTCAGACTACGGCCGACCTCCTGCATTTGCTGGGGTTCTCCATCAACGTGCCGAAGTCGCACCTGAGTTCCTCTCAGAAGCTCTCCTTCATCGGAGCGGTTCTGGATTCGACGCTGTTTCGGGTTTATCCTCCCGAGCAGCGAGTCCGGGATATTCAGGCTATGATTCGATCCCTCTCCCTTCCCCAACCGGAGCACACAGTGGTGACGGATGCGTCCCTCCTGGGGTGGGGTGGCCACTTGGGAGAGGCGGAGATCAGAGGCCTCTGGTCTCCGGCGGAGTCCCGGCTCCATATCAATCTTTTGGAGCTTCGGGCGATCCGGCTTGCACTGAAGGCATTCCTTCCCTCTGTCTGGGGAAGTGTAGTGCAGGTGTTCACGGACAACACCACCGCCATGTGGTATTGTGGTATGGCGGGGTGGGGTCCTGGACCATATGTCGGGAACATCAAGGCATTACCTTGGTGGTTCAACACCTGGCAGGTTCTCTGAACGCCAGGGTGGACGAACTCAGCCGCCGGTGCTTGATGGATCACGAATGGCGTCTGAACTCGGACGTGGCGCAAGGTCTCTTTCTGCAGTGGGGAGAGCCTTGGTTAGATCTATTCGCCACCGAAGAGAACGTGCAATGTCATCAGTTCTGCGCGTTGGAATTTCCAAGGCGGCACTCGCTCGGCGACGTTTTTCGTCGCGAGTGGAGCTGCAGTCTGTTGTACGCCTTTCCGCCTATACCACTTCTGCCCAGAGTGCTGAAGAAGATTCGGCGCGACCGGGCCCAAGTCATCCTTGTGGCTCCGGATTGGGCACGAAGATACTGGTATCCCGAGCTACTCAACATGGCGATCGATCCCCCGATCCGACTGCCTCTTCGGGAGGATCTTCTGTCACAGCAACAGGGGACGGTCCTCCACCCGAACCTGTCCAGCCTCCACCTCCATGCGTGGAGATTGAGAGGCGACAGCTGATTCCATTAGACTTGCTTCCTGAAGTCTGTGATGTCATTCTGGCAGCCAGACGTCCCTCCACTAAATCGGTATACGCCTGCCGGTGGAACAAATTTGTGGCATGGTGCACAGCTAAGTCTGTGGATCCCCTTTCTGCCCCTCTTTCTGAGGTCCTTCTGTTCCTACTCTCCTTGGCCCAGCAGGGCTCTGCTTTGGGCACTGTCAAAGGTTATCTTTCGGCCATCTCCGCCTTTCTCAGGCTTCCAGATCAGCCTTCTCTCTTTAAGTCCCCGGTTGTTAACAGTTTCCTCAAAGGCATTACACACACGTTTCCTCCTGTGCCTTTCATAATGCCTCAATGGGACTTAAATCTTGTCTTGACCTATCTCATGTGTGCTCCTTCATAACTGTCCTTTATGTCTTTTTACTCTCGAAGGCTTTCCTGGTAGTTATCACCTCTGCCAGAAGAGTGAGTGAGCTCCAGGCTCTTTCTTCTAAACCTCCTTTCCTTTCTGTTCATCCGGACAAGGTGGTTTTAAGGACCCGTCCTTCTTTCTTGCCAAAGGTTGTCACGCCCTTCCACATCGGGCAGACCATCACTTTGCCCACCTTCTTTCCGCCTCCGCATCCTTCAAAAGAGGAAGAGAGGCTCCATCGTCTGGACCCAAAACGTGCGCTCTCGTTCCATCTACAGCACACACAACAGTTCCGGGTGGATGACCAGCAGGAGCTGGTCATCCACCCGGAACTACGGATGGCTACGTGGGCGCCAAAAAAGGTTGGGCTGTGCACAAACCCACCATCTCTCGGTGGGTCGTTTTGTGCATCAAAGCATGTTACTCGTTGGCTAAAAAGGAGCCTCCTGTGGGGCTGCGTGCCCATTCTACCAGGGCAACAGCAGCCACTACTGCCTTGGGACGCGGCGTTCCCTTGCAGGATATTGGTCAGGCAGCCACGTGGGCCTCGCTGCACACATTTACCAAGCATTACTGCCTTGACAGTCAAGTCCGGAGAGACGGCTTCTTTGGCCGTTCTGTTCTCCGTGACTTTCTGGTGTAATCTATTCGCAGACCCACCACCGGGGTTGGTATTGCTGGGGTATCTATTCTAAGGTAAGGAATCTATCACCAACATGTCTCTTTCAGATGCACAAGTTACTACTTGTGTAACGATATAATCTGTAAGAGACATTAGTTAGTGATAGATTCCTTACCGCCCCACCCATCCTCCCCGTTCTGCGAACTGATTTCTAGGGTTAAGGTCATCCCTTTCAGGGCCCTAGTTTCATGGCACCAATGGTCAGTTTCTTGCATGGCTCTGCGTTCCTGGCGCGGAAGTCGTGTACAGAACTGACGTCAGCGAGCATGGGTGGTGCCTAAGTAGTCTCCGTGACGTCATCTTGGCGCTTACGACGCCAGCGACGGACGCGGAGCCGCACGACGCCACCTACTGACGCGCAGGGGTACTGCTAACGAAAAACTTTCCGGATCCAGTCTGACGCCTGGGGACATTCTAAGGTAAGGAATCTATCACTAACTAATGTCTCTTACATATATATCGTTACACAAGTTGTAACTTGTGCATATATAGAGCTACATATATGGTTCCACATATATGTTTTGTATGTTTCCGGGGTCCCGCGCATGGGCGGGAATATTCATGTGCTTATGACTTTGATGAGGATACCCCTGGAAGAGAACTAGGATTACAGGTAAGTAACTTATCCTTCCTTTTCCTGCCCCATACACTCTCTCATCGCTGTTTAACCGACCTCGGTTAAGCAGTGCAGGGTCTGGGACAAGGGCACCTTGTCAGGGCACATTTTGGTAATTAATGCCTTCCTTGTGTTTCCTCCGGACCTTCCGTAACCACCTCATCTCTCCTGGACATTTTAAGATACCTCCTCAACTAGAGCCCACTCCCTATTGTCCCTCATCTATGCGTTTATACTGGGGCCCCATGAAGCCAGTCATTGAATAGCTATATGCCTTTTTGTCAACACCAGTGCCGATTGCAAAAATTTGTATTGCATTTTTTAGTTTTTCGGCCTGGCAATGATGCTTAATAAGCAGCTCTCCAGAGAGAACTCAAAACTGACACTGGTAGCTCTACGTAGTCTCCCAGACATATTTCTCCAAAATTCTTTAACTTAATTGAAGATGCACACAAGGTGGTAGAAGGAAGCACAATTCCGCCCACACCGTGTCATGTGGCTGACCAACCAGGATAAATTCTACTTGGCTGCACCGGGGTCAGATACGAATGGTGGAGATAATTAAATGCAGCAATTTGAAATGTGCATTACAAGACACTCCAGACACCAAATTGCACTCCACTTTCCATTTTGAATCATGTGTGAGCATCTCTCCAGTGTTCCTCTCCCATCTATTTTGACACCCAAGTTTGGATTTGTCTTTGTCTGCCTTTAAAGCGTTATACAGCAGGGTCATAGGATTCCAGTGCCAAGAGAGTCATGTTTAATTGTGACTTGAGGTGTACCACAAAAGCCAATCCATATCTCTCTGGGAGTGGCAGCAAACTTAACCAGTGGGAGAAACTATCCAAGACCCACCTTGAATGTTAACCTGCGTTTCTTGAAAGGTAATAAAGACTTCTATCGATATAGATCCCTTAGCATGTGACAACCCCCTCCCTGCCACTGAGCCTTCCCGCCAGTGAACCACCAACATATCTGTGGCTATATGCTGAAATGGCTGAAGAACCCAGATTTCTAGGTCCTGGGGAAAAAGGGAGTCGTTATAGAACTCTCTTTACTCTGTTTTCCTCTATCCTAGCTATTCGAAGGATTATATATGGGTAATCCCCAGGAATATGCACCCCTCTCCTGAGCAGTTCCAGCAGTGGGGTATGTTCACTTGAGGTGTCTCTTCTCTGTTGTCATCGGATGTTAAACACTTGGCTGCATACTGTACCTGTGCTGCTTAATGGTAAAGTTCCATGTCCGGCAGCTCCAATCCATCCTTTACTTGATTTTGCTTTAATGTGGTCAGAGCTACCCTGCTACGTTTACCTACCCAAACGAGCAAGACCAGCATAGTGTTTAATTTCGTGCATTTGGTAGAAGGTAGAGGGCACAATTAATTTTGCAAAGTGTAGAAGCATCTTGGGAGAAACACACTTTTTGCAATGACTATCCTCCCCATGATGGATAATGCCAGTGTTTTCCAGATGTTTATTGACAATTGCAGTCCCTCCAGTATCCTTCCTATGTTCATATGATATTGCTGGTCAGCTGCTGCACCACACAAATGCCCATGTATTGGAATCAATCTGTTTCTCACCTAAACCCAATTCCAGTAACTGCCCATGTGGGCGCCCCACCATTGTCCCCAGTAGAAACAGGATGGTCTTCCATTTGTTGACCTTAAACCCTGCTATTGAGCCAAATGTTTCCAAACATGCCAGTACTTTAGGTACAGATTCTCTGGGCTTTCTCAAATAAAATAATGTGTTGTCTGCCTATAGAGATATCAGATGCATTGAGCCTCTCACTTTGATTCCCCAACTCTTTAATTCCATTCTGACCTTAATCACCAGGGGTTCAATGCCAAAGCAAATAGCAGAGATGAAACGGGACATCCCTGTCTAGTGCTTCATTTAACATCCCTGCTCTCTGAAATCACTTGGCCACTCCTCACCCTAGCAGTGGGATCCACGTAAAGTAATCTGACCCAAGCACAAAAAAAAACGGGCTGAACCCCATATATTGAAGGACGGCCATTAAGTAATCTAAGTTGACTGTATCAAAGGGCTTATTTAGGTGTACTGATAACCCTGAGAGTTTTCCATCTACTTCGATTACAGAATGCAGCACATGGGTCAGTCTACGAATGATTTACAGAGGACTTTAATGTCTGAATGTATGGTCATGGGTCAATAAGATGAAGGACCTGTGGTGTCCTCCCCTGGGTTAAGCATCATACAAATTATTCCTCCCCGCATTCTTTGTGATAGTATGCCCAGTTCCCTGGCCTCTCTAAAAACCTCAAGCAACTTTTCACTTAACTGGAAAGCAGGCCCCTTGGGTAACTTCACAAACCAACTTTCAGTAATTCACACCAAGGACCAACCAATATCACCAAAAAATAAAATCTAAAATATATATATATATAAACTATTTATTTCTATAAAAATTTGTTGTATATTGATAAAAACTTTATGCATGGAATATTGTAATAATCCAAGCATATTTAACATCTAAAAGATCATTCTATAAACAAATACAAGGACAATCAAAAATAAAATAAAAACATTCATTAAAACAATCATTGACAAAACATTAATACCTAGCGGGAGAGTATTTTAGACGATAAATTATGTCATTAGAGAGACACCAATCACAAATAAATCACTAGTTGAACCAACCCCTTATCAAAATGAGCTTCTTTTATCCTAATTCATTAGTTCAATCAAATGTTTAGGTGATCTAGTGTACAAATTTTCATAGCTATGAAAATGTGTACACTAGATCACGTAAACATTTCTTTTTGATTGTCCTTGTATTCGTTTATGGAATGATCTTTTAGATGTTAAATATGTTTGGATTATTACAATATTCCATGTATAGTGTTTTTAATCAATGTACAACAAATTTTCCATAGAAATAAATAGTTGTGTGTATATATGTGTGTGTATGTATGTGTGTGTATGTATGTGTGTGTATATCAAACACAATCGTTTTGAAACATCAAACAAATGATGCCACGGCCACAACAGTCCTTTACAGCGTGATTTATTTCGCAAGCCAAGTCACTCTACGCGTTTCGGAGTTACACCTCCTTGCTCACGAGTACGAGTGAAATGTAAATCATGGTGTTTTAAACTAATCATGTGACACACCTTAGAGTCATAGACAGTGAAAACGGATTCAATGGTGGTTAAACATTCACGATCAAAAGAGCATTACATCGATTTAAATGCATTATTTAAATGCATTATTTTGGAGATACACTGTAAATACTTCAACTTTCTGTCGAACGTTGTCAGAAAAAATAAAGTTAAAATGAAAATAAAAATAAAATAACATCACAAGTGCGTGTGGTCAATTGTTAAAGAGACATTGACTAAATATAAATAACAGCGCTAAAAAGTCCTCATTTGCCTTGTGGCTGTGTTACCAGCCATTCCGTGCCGCTAATGTACACCATCGTGCTGTAGACACGCCTGTGCGTAATAAGAAGTTGTCGATCTGTTGCTCATATCAACAAGACCCCTGCGACCAATATAGCCCCTGTGGGCGTAAGGCTTTCCCAGAAGAGAGACCTTTATTATTTAAACTCTATCCAAAGTGCACGTTCCATTTCATTCCAACACCAAATTACGGCAAAACACATAAATTAAATACGCGCTTGCATTTCTTTCCAGTCCATGCCCAGTCAATAAGTCCATTAGGCTATTCATATCAAACCCAAGTGGGTAAATGTAATTACTTATTAGTCTCTTAATTTCAACATTCGTATCTCCAATTCGCATTCCCAGATATTCTCATTCGTTATGCCTTCCCTTTGTCGTTTGTAACACACCCAGAACCTGTGAAAAATAATAAATATAACAATGAGTGAGTAACCATACCACATGTACAACTTCTTTTACATTCACTAAAATTCCTATTTACAAGAGAAGTGAGGAATAAAAACAATCGTAAAAACACTTATTTTTTAACAGCAGCGCAGTTCCAGATAGTGTAGAAAAAGAGAGAGCAAGCAGACAGACCTTCATCCTAAATGCACTGAGAGCGCTTCATCACAATTATGTCCTTCTGGATACATCGTGTGGTATTTAATAATCATTTTTGATTCTAGTCTTCTCAGCTCTTGGACTCTGTCACCGCCCTTTTCCCTGATGGGGACATTGTCCAAAACGCAGAATGACAATTGTGTATTGTTTTGATTGTGGTGGGCCGCAAAGTGTCTTGCAACCGGGTATTGTTTGTCGATGTTCTTTATTGCCCTCAGATGCTCCAATATGCGTTTCTTAGCCTTATGTATAGTACTACCAATGTAGTATTTGTTACACGGGCATCTGAGGGCATAAACGACAAACTCGGTGTTGCATGAGTAATGTTTCAGAATTTTAAAAGGTTTACAATCAGGGGACAACCTTACCTCTTTACAGTTAGTACTATACTTACAGGCCTTACACCTGCCACATGTAAAGAACCCTTGTATAGTACTTTGTTTTAAATCAGGTATGATAAGTGTTTTACAAATAGTGTCTCTCAAAGACTTTGCCTTGCAGTAAGTAATTTGTGGATAGTCTTCCTCGGGTAGTACAAGATGGTTTGCTCAGTGGCTGCACAGATGAGACAGCTGAATTTTCAAAAAGCATCATGAGTGAAGATTCCATGTGGAATCCATGCAGTCCTGAGAGATCTTGAGATATGCAGTAATCATGCTGTATTGTCAGTAATGTTCAGTCCATCTGGATGCAGTGATTTTAAACGGTACATCTAGAAGTTTTCTGTGGAGTCCAGTAGTTCTTCCTTTGGGCAGCCACTGAGCAAACCATCTTGTTCTACCTGAGGAAGGCGGAAGCTGAAACGTTGTAGTGGAAATATATTTTTGTTCTTTGGTGAATCTATCTGTTTGAGTCACTTCTTTCTTGGATATTTTATTTCTTTGTGACTCATTGTATCCTTTGGGATCCAGATTTTTGCCCTGGCTGGCTGTTATTTTCTTGTGATCCTTCATCTTCAAGTATATATATATATATATCTACTGGCGGTCGCCAGTAGATAGTTATAGTTAAAACCTATTATCCATAGGAAATCCGCGACATTCTATTTGAAATAACGTTGGCGCCGGTTGACGAATCTTCGCGAAAGTTTCCAACTTGTTGGGGCGCTCCGGTCCGCTCCTATCCTGAAAGTCTCGGGGTGATACGTCAAGCGAGGGCCGAGAAAAAAGGGGGTCCCAAAACACGTTTTCCCCATTCATTTTTCCATAGGAACCTTTAGTCGCAGCTACAGCCCGAACTGCTGAACGGAATTACACCAAATTTGGCAAAGAGGTAGCCCTTGGTTCAGTGTCGTGCCTTTTGCTTAAATGGTGTAAATCCGTTCAGTAGTTCCTGAGAAAATCAAAAGTAAAGTCACATATATATCTGGGCGGAGCCTAACCACCCATGTCATCGTGAGATCTGATTGGCTGTCAGCACTTCATCCTGGAATTGCTGGCAGCCATCTTGGGACCAATATAAATGATAGTACCTCATTGAAATGCATTGTAGTGAATAGAAGATTTTGAGGGTTACCAAAAGGAGAACTATAAAGGGTGATAACAGGCTTTAGTTACATTAGAATTTATTTGTTGATGGTACCATACGAATTTTAGGAATTGTGGTGTAGTCTAAGGTGATTTTACCATGTGAAAAACCTTCTGCTGGGATATCATGAATCATGTTTGAGAGAACACTATTTTCTCATGCTTGTCCCATGGAGGTTTGGAAGGTGCTCCAGAAGCTAAAATGAGAGCATATTTTCTGTAAATTCACATTATCTTTCTCACTCATGTGAGAATGAAGTCTGACATTCTCAGTAAAACATGTACATCCAACAAGGGCAGAGACTGTCAGTTGATTCCTTTGTGTTCTACTGCAGCTTCCCAGAGTGTTCTAAAGAACAACTAGAGTGCTAACAGCCTTACTTATGACAAAAGTATGGCACACCTGAAGCCATCTTGATTGGAATAAACTAGTAACACTTAAAACATTTAATTTAAAAAGGAACAAAATGATGTGGTTCATTTTGTCATAGAAGTTATGGTTAGTGCTGTAGAAAGAAAAATTAGGACATATTTCAAGTGTGATCTCAAATATCTTCCTGTTATATTTCAACAGGAGCAGCCTGCCAGTTGATGCCTTTGTGTTCTACTGCAGCTTCCCAGAGTGTTCTAAAGAACAACTAGAGCGCTAACAGCCTTACTTATGACAAAAGTATGGCACACCTGAAGCCATCTTGATTGGAATAAACCGGTAACACTTAAAACATTTAATTTAAAAAGGAACAAAATGAGGGGTTCTTTTTTAAATAGAAATTATGGTTAGTGCTGCAGAAAGAAAAATTAGGGCATGTTTTAAGTGAGATCTCAAATCCTCTTCTATTTCATTAGAAAATTCTGACATGCAGACTGAAACAATCACTTTCAATACCAGCAGCAGACTACCAGTTAACTCCCTGGTGAGCAGTAGCTTTACTCCAGTGATCTAATGAGCAACTAGAGTGCTAACATTCTGAATTTATGGCAGATGTGAGACACATCTGAATGCCTTCTTGATGGAATCAAAGTAAAAACTGAAAGCATTTCCTACTGAGGAGACTGCAGTAAATGAAGAAATTAGGAAACTTCATAACAAAGAAGTCTTCCAAGATGGCCACCAGTGAAAAAAGAGCCCAAATGTAGCACAAATATTACCCAGATGTAGCCCACATATAGCCCAATGACAAAAGTGTGCAAAACACTTTTTATTTTTAGTTTTTTTGCAGTTTTATGTAGTGCAGACTGGTCAGGTATTGGAGCATTGCATCTTAAAACATGACCCCCCTACACTACAAAAACACCACTGCACTACCTTAAACCCTAAAACACTACCCCCAGAACGACCCCCTACACTACACAAGCACCACTGCACTATCCTAAACCCTAAAACACTACCCCCAGCACGACCCCCTACACTACCCAAACACCACTGCACTAACCTAAATCCTAAAACACTACCACCAGCACGACCCCCTACACTACCCAAACACCACTGCACTACCCTAAACCCTAAAACACTACCCCCAGCACGACCCCCTACACTACCCAAACACCACTGCACTAACCTAAATTCTAAAACACTACCCCAGCACGACCCCCTACACTATACAAGCACCACTGCACTACCCTAAACACTAAAACACTACCCCCAGCACGACCCCCTACACTACCCAAACACCACTGCACTACCCTAAACCCTAGAACACTACCCCCAGCACGACCCCCTACACTACCCAAACACCACTGCACTAACCTAAATCCTAAAACACTACCCCCAGCACGACAACCTACACTACCCAAACACCACTGCACTACCCTAAAACATGACCCCCTACACTACACAAATACCACTGCACTACCCTAAACCCTAAAAAACTACCCCCAGCACGACCCCCTACACAAGCACCACTGCACTACCCTAAACCTTAAAACACTACCCCCAGCACAAACCCCTACACTGCCCGAACACCACTGCACTGGCCTAAACCCTGAAACACCAGCCCCTGCATGACCCTCTACACTGCCCGAACACCACTGCACTGCCCTAAACCCTGAAACACCACCCCTAGCACGACCCCCTACACTGCCCGAACACCACTGCACTGCCCTAAACCCTGAAACACCACCCCCTTCACGACCCCCTACACTGCCCGAACACCACTGCACTGCCCTAAACCCTGAAACACCACCCCCAGCATGACCCCCTACACTGCCCGAACACCACTGCACTGCCCTAAACCCTGAAACACTACCCCCAGCAAGACCCCCTACACTGCCCGAACACCACTGCACTGCCCTAAACCCTGAAACATCACCCCCAGCAAGACCCCCTACACTGCCCGAACACCACTGACCTAAACCCTGAAACACCACCCCCAGCACGACCCCCTACACTGCCCGAACACCACTGCACTGCCCTAAACCCTGAAACACTACCCCCAGCATGACCCCCTACACTGTCCGAACACCACTGCTCTGCCTAAAACCCTGAAACACCAGCCCCAGCACGACCCCCTACACTGCCCGAACACCACTGCACTGCCCTAAACCTTGAAACACCAGCCCCTGCACGACCCCCTACACTGCCCGAACACCACTGCACTACCCTAAACCCTGAAACATCACCCCCAGCACGACCCCCTACACTGCCCGAGCACCACTGCACTGCCCTAAACCCTGAAACACCAGCCCCAGCACGACCCCCTGCACTGCCCGAACACCACTGCACTGCCCTAAACCCTGAAACACCAGCCCCAGCACGACCGCCTACACTGCCAGAACACCACTGCACTGCCCTAAACCCTGAAACACCAGCCCCAGCACGACACCCTACACTGCCCGAACACCACTGCACTGCCCTAAACCGTGAAACACCAGCCTCAGCACGACCCCCTACACTGCCTGAACACCACTGCACTGCCCTGAACCCTGAAACACCAGCCCCAGCACAAGACCCTACACTGCCCGAACACCACTGCACTGCCCTAAACCCTGAAACACCACCCCGTGCATGACACCCTACACTGCCCGAACACCACTGCACTGCCCTAAACCCTAAAACAACACCCCCAGCGCGACCCCCTACACTGCCCGAACACCACTGCACTGCCCTAAACCCTGAAACACCACTTCCTGCACAACCCCCTACACTGCTCGAACACTACTGCACTGCCCTAAACCCAGAAACACCATCCCCAGCACGACCCCCTATACTGCACAAACACCACTGCACTGCCCTAAACCCTGGAACACTACCACCAGCAAGCCCCCTACACTGCCCGAACACCACTGCACTGCCCTAAACCCTGAAACATCACCCCCAGCAAGACCCCTACACTGCCCGAACACCACTGCCCTAAACCCTGAAACACCACCCCCAGCAAGACCCCCTACACTGCCCGAACACCACTGCACTGCCCTAAACCCTGAAACACCAGCCCCAGCACGACCCCCTACACTGCCCGAACACCACTGCACTGCCCTAAACCCTGAAACACCACCCCCTGCACGACCCCCTACACTGCCCGAACACCACTGTACTGCCCTAAACCCTGAAACCCCACCCCCAGCATGACCCCCTACACTGCCCGAACACTACTGCACTGCCCTAAACCCTGAAACACCACCCCCAGCACGACCCCCTACACTGAACGAACACCACTGCACCGCCCTAAACCCTGAAACACTACCCCCAGCAAGACCCCTACACTGCCCGAACACCACTGCACTGCCCTAAACCCTGAAACATCACCCCCAGCAAGACCCCCTACACTGCCCGAACACCACTGCCCTAAACCCTGAAACACCACCCCCAGCAAGACCCCCTACACTGCCCGAACACCACTGCACTGCCCTAAACCCTGAAACACCACCCCCAGCTAGACCCCCTACACTGCCCGAACACCACTGCACTGCCCAAAAACCTGAAACACCACCCCCAGCACGACCCCCTACACTGCCCGAACACCACTGCTCTGCCCTAAACCCTGAAACACCAGCCCCAGCACGACCCCCTACACTGCCCGAACACCACTGCACTGCCCTAAACCCTGAAACACCAGCCCCAGCACGACCCCCTACACTGCCCGAACACCACTGCACTGCCCTAAACCCTGAAACACCACCCCCAGCACGACCCCCTACACTGCCCGAACACCACTGCACTGCCCTAAACCCTGAAACACCAACCCCAGCACAACCCCGTACACTGCCCGCACACCACTGCACTGCCCTAAACCCTGAAACACCAGCCCCAGCACAACCCCGTACACTGCCCGAACACCACTGCACTGCCCTAAACCCTGAAACACCAGCCCCAGCACGACTGCCTACACTGCCGAAAACTACTGCACTGCCCTAAACCCTGAAACACCACCCCCAGCAAGACTACCTACACTGGCCGAACACCACTGCACTGCCCTAAACCCTGAAACACCACCCCCTGCATGACCCCCTACACTGCCCAAACACTACTGCACTGCCCTAAACCCTGAAACACCACCCCTCAGCACGACACCCTACACTGCCCGAACACCACTGCACTGCCCTAAACCCTGAAACACCACCCCAGCACGACCCCCTACACTGCCCGAACACCACTGCACTAAACCCTGAAACACCACCCCCTGCACGACCCCCTACACTGCCGGAACACCACTGCACTGCCCTAAACCCTGAAACACCACCCCAGAACGACCCCCTACACTGCCCTAACACCACTGCACTGCCCTAAACCCAGAAACATCACCCCCAGCACAACCCCCTACACTGCCTGAGCACCATTGCTCTGCCCTAAACCCTGAAACACTAGCCCCAGCACGACCCCCTACACTGCCCGAACACCACTGCACTGCCCTAAACCCTGAAACACCACCCCCAGCACGACCCCCTACACTGCCCGAACACCACTACACTGCCCTAAACCCTGAAACACCAGCCCCAGCAAGACCCCTACACTGCCCGAACACCACTGCATTGCCCTAGACTCTGAAACACCAGCCCAAGCAAGACCCCCTACACTGCCCGAACACCACTGCACTGCCCTAAACCCTGAAACACCAGCCCCAGCATGACCCCCTACACTGCCCGAACACCACTGCACTGCCCTAAACCCTGAAACACCAGCCCCAGCACGACCCCCTACACTGCCCGAACACCACTGCACTGCCCTAAACCCTGAAACACCAGCCCCAGCACGACCCCCTACACTGCCCGAACACCACTGCACTGCCCTAAACCCTGAAACACCAGCCCCAGCACCACCCCCTACAATGCCCGAACACCACTGTACTGCCCTAAACCCTGAAACACCACCCCCTGCACCGCCCCTACACTGCCCGAACACCACTGCACTGCCCTAAACCCTGAAACACCACCCCCTGCACGACCCCCTACACTGCCCGAACACCACTGCACTGCCCTAAACCCTGAAACACCACCCCCTGCACCGCCCCCTACACTGCCCGAACACCACTGCACTGCCCTAAACCCTGAAACACCACCCCCAGCATGACCCCCTTTACTGCTCGAACACCACTGCACTGCCCCAAACCCTGAAACACCCCCCCCCAGCATGACCCCCTACACTGCCCGAACACCACTGCCCTAAACCCTGAAACACCACCCCTGCACGACCCCCTACACTGCCCGAACACCACTGCACTGCCCTAAACCCTGAAACACCACCCCCTGCACGACCCCCTACACTGCCCGAACACCACTGCACTGCCCTAAACCCTGAAACACCACCCCCAGCACGACCCCCTACACTGCCCGAACACCACTGCACTGCCCTAAACCCTAGAACACTCCCCCCAGCATGACCCCCTACACTACCCGAACACCACTGCACTACCCTAAACCCTAAAATACTCCCCCCAGCACAACCCCCTACACTACCTAAACACCACTGCACTGCCCTAAACCCTAAAACACTACCCCCAGCATGACCCCCTACACTACCCAAATACCAATGCACTACCCTAATCCCTAAAACACTACCCCCAGCACAACCCCTACACTACCCAAAGACCACTCACTACCCTAAACTCTAAAACAATACCCCCGCACGACTCCCTACACTACCCAAAGACCACTGCACTACCCTAAACCCTAAAACACGACCTCCTACACTACACAAACACCACTGCACTACCCTAAACCCTAAAAAACTACCCCCAGCACGACCCCCTACACTGCCCGAACACCACTGCACTGCCCTAAACCCTGAAACACCAGCCCCAGCACGACCGCCTACACTGCCAGAACACCACTGCACTGCCCTAAACCCTGAAACACCAGCCCCAGCACGACACCCTACACTGCCCGAACACCACTGCACTGCCCTAAACCGTGAAACACCAGCCTCAGCACGACCCCCTACACTGCCTGAACACCACTGCACTGCCCTGAACCCTGAAACACCAGCCCCAGCACAAGACCCTACACTGCCCGAACACCACTGCACTGCCCTAAACCCTGAAACACCACCCCGTGCATGACCCCCTACACTGCCCGAACACCACTGCACTGCCCTAAACCCTAAAACAACACCCCCAGCGCGACCCCCTACACTGCCCGAACACCACTGCACTGCCCTAAACCCTGAAACACCACTTCCTGCACAACCCCCTACACTGCTCGAACACTACTGCACTGCCCTAAACCCAGAAACACCATCCCCAGCACGACCCCCTATACTGCACAAACACCACTGCACTGCCAACCCTGAAACACTACCCCCAGCAAGCCCCCTACACTGCCCGAACACCACTGCACTGCCCTAAACCCTGAAACATCACCCCCAGCAAGACCCCTACACTGCCCGAACACCACTGCCCTAAACCCTGAAACACCACCCCCAGCAAGACCCCCTACACTGCCCGAACACCACTGCACTGCCCTAAACCCTGAAACACCAGCCCCAGCACGACCCCCTACACTGCCCGAACACCACTGCACTGCCCTAAACCCTGAAACACCACCCCCTGCACGACCCCCTACACTGCCCGAACACCACTGTACTGCCCTAAACCCTGAAACCCCACCCCCAGCATGACCCCCTACACTGCCCGAACACTACTGCACTGCCCTAAACCCTGAAACACCACCCCCAGCACGACCCCCTACACTGAACGAACACCACTGCACCGCCCTAAACCCTGAAACACTACCCCCAGCAAGACCCCCTACACTGCCCGAACACCACTGCACTGCCCTAAACCCTGAAACATCACCCCCAGCAAGACCCCCTACACTGCCCGAACACCACTGCCCTAAACCCTGAAACACCACCCCCAGCAAGACCCCCTACACTGCCCGAACACCACTGCACTGCCCTAAACCCTGAAACACCACCCCCAGCTAGACCCCCTACACTGCCCGAACACCACTGCACTGCCCAAAAACCTGAAACACCACCCCCAGCACGACCCCCTACACTGCCCGAACACCACTGCTCTGCCCTAAACCCTGAAACACCAGCCCCAGCACGACCCCCTACACTGCCCGAACACCACTGCACTGCCCTAAACCCTGAAACACCAGCCCCAGCACGACCCCCTACACTGCCCGAACACCACTGCACTGCCCTAAACCCTGAAACACCACCCCCAGCACGACCCCCTACACTGCCCGAACACCACTGCACTGCCCTAAACCCTGAAACACCAACCCCAGCACAACCCCGTACACTGCCCGCACACCACTGCACTGCCCTAAACCCTGAAACACCAGCCCCAGCACAACCCCGTACACTGCCCGAACACCACTGCACTGCCCTAAACCCTGAAACACCAGCCCCAGCACGACTGCCTACACTGCCGAAAACTACTGCACTGCCCTAAACCCTGAAACACCACCCCCAGCAAGACTACCTACACTGGCCGAACACCACTGCACTGCCCTAAACCCTGAAACACCACCCCCTGCATGACCCCCTACACTGCCCAAACACTACTGCACTGCCCTAAACCCTGAAACACCACCCCTCAGCACGACACCCTACACTGCCCGAACACCACTGCACTGCCCTAAACCCTGAAACACCACCCCAGCACGACCCCCTACACTGCCCGAACACCACTGCACTAAACCCTGAAACACCACCCCCTGCACGACCCCCTACACTGCCGGAACACCACTGCACTGCCCTAAACCCTGAAACACCACCCCAGAACGACCCCCTACACTGCCCTAACACCACTGCACTGCCCTAAACCCAGAAACATCACCCCCAGCACAACCCCCTACACTGCCTGAGCACCATTGCTCTGCCCTAAACCCTGAAACACTAGCCCCAGCACGACCCCCTACACTGCACTGCCCTAAACCCTGAAACACCACCCCCAGCACGACCCCCTACACTGCCCGAACACCACTACACTGCCCTAAACCCTGAAACACCAGCCCCAGCAAGACCCCCTACACTGCCCGAACACCACTGCATTGCCCTAGACTCTGAAACACCAGCCCAAGCAAGACCCCCTACACTGCCCGAACACCACTGCACTGCCCTAAACCCTGAAACACCAGCCCCAGCATGACCCCCTACACTGCCCGAACACCACTGCACTGCCCTAAACCCTGAAACACCAGCCCCAGCACGACCCCCTACACTGCCCGAACACCACTGCACTGCCCTAAACCCTGAAACACCAGCCCCAGCACGACCCCCTACACTGCCCGAACACCACTGCACTGCCCTAAACCCTGAAACACCAGCCCCAGCACCACCCCCTACAATGCCCGAACACCACTGTACTGCCCTAAACCCTGAAACACCACCCCCTGCACCGCCCCCTACACTGCCCGAACACCACTGCACTGCCCTAAACCCTGAAACACCACCCCCTGCACGACCCCCTACACTGCCCGAACACCACTGCACTGCCCTAAACCCTGAAACACCACCCCCTGCACCGCCCCCTACACTGCCCGAACACCACTGCACTGCCCTAAACCCTGAAACACCACCCCCAGCATGACCCCCTTTACTGCTCGAACACCACTGCACTGCCCCAAACCCTGAAACACCCCCCCCAGCATGACCCCCTACACTGCCCGAACACCACTGCCCTAAACCCTGAAACACCACCCCTGCACGACCCCCTACACTGCCCGAACACCACTGCACTGCCCTAAACCCTGAAACACCACCCCCTGCACGACCCCCTACACTGCCCGAACACCACTGCACTGCCCTAAACCCTGAAACACCACCCCCAGCACGACCCCCTACACTGCCCGAACACCACTGCACTGTCCTAAACCCTAAAACACCACCCCCAGCACGACCCCCTACACTGCCCGAACACCACTGCACTGCCCTAAACCCTAGAACACTCCCCCCAGCATGACCCCCTACACTACCCGAACACCACTGCACTACCCTAAACCCTAAAATACTCCCCCCAGCACGACCCCCTACACTACCCGAACACCACTGCACTGCCCTAAACCCTAAAACACTCCCCCCAGCACGACCCCCTACACTACCCGAACACCACTGCACTGCCCTAAACCCTAAAACAATCCCCCCAGCACAACCCCCTACACTACCTAAACACCACTGCACTGCCCTAAACCCTAAAACACTACCCCCGCATGACCCCCTACACTACCCAAATACCAATGCACTACCCTAATCCCTAAAACACTACCCCCGCACAACCCCTACACTACCCAAAGACCACTCACTACCCTAAACTCTAAAACAATACCCCCCGCACGACTCCCTACACTACCCAAAGACCACTGCACTACCCTAAACCCTAAAACACGACCTCCTACACTACACAAACACCACTGCACTACCCTAAACCCTAAAAAACTACCCCCAGCACGAACCCCTACAGTACCCAAACACCACTGCACTACCCTAAACCATAAAACACTACCCCCAGCAGTACCCCCTACGCTACCCAAACACCACTGCACTATCCTAAACCCTAAAACACTACCCCCAGCAGTACCCCCTACACTACCCAAACACCATTGCACTACCCTAAACCCTAAAACACTACCCCCAGCAGTATCCCCTACACTACCCAAACACCACTGCACTACCCTAAACCCTAAAACCCTAAAACACTAACCCCAGCACGACCCCCTACACTACCCAAACACCACTGTACTACCCTAAAACACTCCCCCAGCACGACTCCCTACACTACCCAAACACCACTGCACTACCCTAAACCCTAAATCTACCCCCAGCATGACCCCCTACACTACACAAACACCACTGCACTACCCTAAACCCTAAAACACTACCCCCAGCACGACCCTCTTCACTACCTAAACACAACTGCACAATTTGTTACAGGCATTGCAACGCAGGCCTGTGGTGCTTACTGGTAGTACCTGGTGGGCTAGTTGGGCCCCAGGGACTCTCAGGATTCAAGGTGACCTAATCCCCCAACTTAAAACGCGCCACAGGGCGCGATTGCACAGTGGTGAAGGGAGGGGCGGGGCCTCAGGTGACATGTGCGCAAACACGCCCTGTGGTGCGTTTTAAGTTGGGGAGTTAATTCCCTTTGAATCCTGGGGGCCAACTAGCCCACCAGGTACCTTCAGTAAGCACAACAGAGTTGCGTTGCAGAGAGGTGAAAAAGGTGCGTGGCCTCGGAACGCCTCTCTGCAACTCAGCTCTGTGGTCCTAACTGTAGGTACCTGGGGGGCTAGTTGGGCCCCAGGGACCCTCAGGATTCAAGGGGACTTAATCCCGCAACTTAAAACGTGCCACGGGCGCGTTTGCACACATGTCACCTCAGGCCCCCCCTCCCTTCACCACTGTGCAAACGCGCACTGGCTCTGGTTAGTCCGAGTCAGTTACCACCAGTACCCGTCTGAAAAAGTTGTGGGCACAGGATGATTTTGCAACAAGGCCTCTTTCTGCTCCTCTGTTGGTTCTTTCTGCACATCTTTTGCTTCTTTCTGTGCGTTTTTTCTTCTTTCTTCACATGTCCTACCTCTGTTGGCATAGTTAGAAACTAGCATTTAAAAAACCTTTGAAATTCACTTAAAAAATCATAGGTTTCAGGCACGTTATAGTTAGAAATTAGCATTTAAAAAACCTTTGAAATTCACTGAAAAAACCATAGGTTTCAGGCACGTTATAGTTAGAAATTAGCATTTAAAAAACCTTTGAAATTCACTGAAAAAACCATAGGTTTCAGGCACGTTATAGTTAGAAATTAGCATTTAAAAAACCTTTGAAATTCACTGAAAAAACTATATGTTTCAGACACGTTATAGTTAGAAATTAGCATTTAAAAAACCTTTGAAATTCACTGAAAAAACCATAGGTTTTAGGGACAGTTATAGTTAGTTGGACATTGCACTCGTACAAAACCCGTGAAATTCCCCTGTTATAGTTAGTTCAGCTAACTATAACTCGCGCCCCGCAATGCACTGCTGATGACGTCACATATTACATCACTCATGACATGGTCAGTGACATCACTGATGACATCTCAAATGACATCACTGATGACATCATCCATGTGATAATTTCATGCATCTTCTCACACCCTAATATAACTTTTGATACACCCACTCTAAATTACAGACTGCCATTCTCAAAACCATAGACACTCCAACACCAAAAACTACATACCCACTCACTGATTCTTAGGTCTACACACACATCCACTCACTCACCTGTACAGTCACTCATACTTACAGTCACTCAGTACAGGACTATCATATGCACTCATACACCTATATAAACACTCACACACCGCCACTCATCCATAGAGGTACTCACACACCTAGTCAGTCATGCAAAAAATTAATCACACACCCATTTACTCACCTATACAGTTATACACACACCAGCTCACTTACTCATACAAATACTAGCACATTCTTACGCTCTTATACAATAACTGATACAAGCACACACGCATCCATACAGCCACTCTCACAATAACACACTCTCACTTATAGCCATTTAAATACTCTAACACACATATATACTGCCTTTTACATATGTAGTTACTCGCACATGTACCACTGAGATATACATTCACTCACTAACACACCCATACACACACTCACCCACCCAAGCAGTCCATCACAGATACACTCTTGAAATCATGCACCCAGTGAATCACCCACTCACACATCTATGTATAGAGTCACACACACCCCACCCACACAAACACTCAGGCAGCCATACAGATACTCAGAGAACCAATCAATAACCCATATAGACACTCATGTAGCTATTCGCAAATCCATGCATCCACTTACACACCAACAAACAGACGGATACAGACATTCACACAGTTTAGTCACTAACCCATGCATTCAGTAAGATACGTTTAATCACTCACTTGTAGAGTCAGTCACTCACGTACTAAATCATCCATTCAGACACTTATACACCCACTCATTCTTCAATACGCCTTTCCCTATATATATTAAACATATTTAAACTTTACAGAAACACACAGTCACTGGATGATGTCATCAGTGATGTCATTTGAGATGTCATCAGTGATGTCACTGACCATGTCATGAGTGATGTAATATGTGACGTCATCAGCAGTGCATTGCGGGGGCGCGAGTTATAGTTAGCTGAACTAACTATAACAGGGGAATTTCACGGGTTTTGTACGAGTGCAATGTCCAACTAACTATAACTGTCCCTAAAACCTATGGTTTTTTCAGTGAATATATATTATGAACAGGAAATTTTCACTAATGAGAAGAAGATGAGAGGGACACAGCGGAGCACGGTGAGGCATCTTTATTTATATCTGTGGCATGACGCGTTTCGGACGAATCCTTTCTCAAATGCCAAATGTTGAAACTGCTGGGTAGACTGCTTAAATATCTTAAAGTAGTCCCGCCTCATCTTCGAGTGAAGTGAGCACACCTGACCCACGTACACGCTGGAACCACCCTTGCAGCTTGGAATGGAGAACTGCATTTCCCATAGTGCAGCTCGATGTTCAGCCTGGGCGGGAGGTTCCTGTGGCCTGGAATTGGATTACTCACAGTAAGTGGGGGGCCAATAGGGAGTGTTGGTCAGGTGGAATGCAGCCCAAATATCAGCAAAGGTGCCTCACTTGCCCCTACTTCCAGCCGCACTTCCCCACTTTGGGCAGAACCGGAGACGACGGCACAGTGTCCACGTCCCTCCATACAGTGATGAACTGCACTTGTCAGCAGGTCATTATCCCTCGTGGTTTGTATGGCGGTCCTCAGCTGCCGATCCCTCGGTAAATTCAAACTTCACACATCAGTTGCAGTGTATTAGCTACCACAATTCGCAGTCTTTTAGCTAGGAATTTACAGAGGACTTTAATGTCCGAAGTTATGGTCAGTTATGGTATAAGTTGAGGAGCCTGTGGGGTCCCTGCCTAGCTTAAGGATCATACAAATTATACCTTCCTAAATACTTTGTGGGAGTATGCCCAGTTCCCTAAAACCCTCAAGAAACTTTTCACTTAACTGGGGAGCAGGCATTTTGTAGAATCCCACCAGGAAGCCAGCGCTCCCTGGCTGACATTGAACTCGGTGCTTCTCATCGCTCCTCTAGGGTAATATCCCTACTGAGTTCCTCTCTCGCCAGCTCAGTAAGTATTGGGAGATTCAGACTTCCAGGATAAGCAGATGCAATCTCCGGTTCCAAATTTCTGTATATTTCCTGGAGATGTGCACTTAGTGTTCTACTAATTGCTATTTGTGGCATCGCAGTTTAGCCATCAAGACTTCAAACCGCATATCTGTGTTTTCTCGTTCTGGTTTGAGTAACCAGGCCAGCTATTTACTGGATTTATCACCTTTTTTATGGAGTCACTGTTGGTAGTCCCTCATCGTTAGCCTGTCCATTTTCTCCCATACGCCCCCAACTTCGCTTCACTTCCTGGAACTCCAACTGCCCCTTCGCTGTTAGTCTGGCCCACTGTTGCATACCAGCTTATTTATCTTCTTGGTCTTTAAGGTCTTGGTGTAGCTGTTTTTTGATACCATATATTTTTCCTAATCACTCTTCCCTCAAGACAGCCTTCATAGTTTCCCACTCATTTGCCCAGGTGCCTGAGGTACCCCGGTTTCCCTCCAGATATGTGGAAAGTGTTGTGTGGATTGCATTGAGGCAAATTGGATCTGTCTACTCCTGGGGGACTCTTGGTGGATGCCATCCCTCCATTACAACCCACTTCATATTCTATTAATAACGGTGAGTGATCAGACAAGAACCTTACCAGATACCTAGCATTATGTACGTAAGGCGAGATCGATTCAGATATCAAAAAGCAGTCCAATCTGCTAAAGGCGTTATGAGTGGAATGAATACTTTAGAGTCATTGGTGCATAATTTTCCAGTTGCCTACACTCCACAGATTACCCACTGCAAGCCTCAATTCGGTGGCCATAGCAGGTTTATTGTTGTATTGCAGTAGGAACCTGTCCAGGTCTCCATCCAAAACACAGTTACAGTTGTCTCCCCATATTACAGGTTATGTCTACATATGTGCTCAATAAAGTTTGCATTGTTGGTAAAAATGATTTATCATCTGTATTTGGTGCAAATGAGCGTAGTATACATATTTCCATCCCATTTAGTTCACCATGTATCAAAATGCACCGGCCTTCATCATATGTCTCTGTATACCTGTGGCAAAATGGGAACTCCGAATCTATCCAAATCTACGCTCTGTTGGTGTAGGACGAGAAGGTAGACAAGAGCCACTGGCCACTCCATTTTTTCCTTATTTTATCCGCCTCCATATCCGTGAGGTGTGTCTTTTGGAGGCAAGCTATCTCCACCCTGTGTCACCTAAGAAATGATAACACCATACACCATTTCTGGTCTTCTAAGATAATGGAAGGTGCACCAGGAAAAGAGTCCAAACTCTAATACGGAAGTCCTTTAAATTTCTTTTATTCTTTATAGTAAAACATGCAGTCAGACATCAGCCAACGCGTTTCGTTCTTTACAAAAGAACTTCTTCAGGGCAAAATCAGTCATTGGCAGTGATCATGTCGCGGACAGAACACGGAGGTATATTGTCAGATCCCTACTTGAAACCCCAATTGGGCGTTCCAGTATACAAATAGCAGTCACAGCGATCTATCTCAATAGTGTAAGCGAATAATTGCAGGTTTAGTCTCAAGTAATATAAATATATACCTCAGGGAATCCCATCTGGAGGCTCCACAGTAAGAGTTCCAGTTCATCAAATCCAGCCCCAAATGTCTGAAGGGTCCTGGAAATGTGGACGGCAAGTGCGCCTAGCAAAAAGTCACAGGGATTGCGGTGCTGAACGAAGGGTCAGCCGCAGTTTTGGAGTTTGTAAAGCATATACCATTTCTGGTGACTGTTTTACCATTTCACATTCTATGTGAGTACTTTTGTAGTGAGCAGACATTATCATTTGTGTATGTTCCTATTGCCTGGTGATGAATGTGCATTGTGCTGTAATTGCGGCGATTCCCCTGGGGACAAGTAGGGACTGCGATCTAGAACCGGAACAATACAGTACAACTGTGAAGCTTCATTCAGCTTCTAACCTGTAAACAGTGAAACCGCCTCCGCCCCCAGCTCTCCGATCCCAGATAGACATCTTGTAACAAATCAACATTGTGGTTATCCATCAGTTCTGACTGAAACAACGGTAAAGTGCAGTACCCAAAACATAAATAAAAACATAATCCTAGAAAAATAATATCAGCCTACTACTGGATATTTTGTGACTTGCTTAAGAATAACCATTGTGTTATACTTGCTGCTCAGCCAGTGTGAGTGTGGTGTGGAATGTTGGTGCGTGGTGATGCTGTGGAATGTTGGATGAGTGAGAGTGTTAGTTGGTGCATGGGCCTAGCAGCAGGAAGGCTGCTCCTGGTGGGGCACTCTGTACTTCTACTCCTGATCGTACCATCTTAATAAATACTACTTAAGCTACCCAGGAAGTTGGATCTTCATTCATTTAAAACATTTTGGCGACTATTTACAAAGAAGAACCTGCGCGTGTGAACTGGATTGAAGCAAAAACTGTGGAAATATATTCTACTTGAATTTGAAGCCTAAAGTAACTACATAAGGAAGAACCTTGACTTGAAACTAAGCGTACGGAGTGTAACAGATAGTCTGGTAGCCCTGAGCCCCACCAGTGACCTTCAGACTGGTCGGCCCTAACCTGGGCGTGCCAGATCTTGCTGTGTCTTCCTGGACTTGTGCAGTTGACCTGCGGTGAATTAAGCTGGTGTGGCAGCGTCCTGTCCCACCTGCGACCTTTGGTATCGGTCTGCCTCAACCACGGTGTGGGAGGACCTACTACTGCGACATAGCTCAACCAGCTGTGCGTGTTCCTGTGCATTCCACCATTACCAGCGCTGCCGTGTTTTCAGCACAGTGTGGGGATTTGGGCTATTGATATGTGCTCAACTTGCTGACTTTGTCCGCGACGCAAAAGGAAGTAAACTGCATCCCTGAGTTATTGTGTGAATCTAATGCGAAGATGTTTCTGTAACTTCCCCACTCTAAGAAAGGAAGAAAGGAAAGGAAGGGGCAATCGACACCTGTCCATGTGCAATCTGACTGGCAGTGAGACGGAAAGTTGTCCGGTGTGTGGTGCTACTGAGGAAACTGATCACTTTTCCTTAGGAAACATATGACCACTGTGCCTGTTTTTTTAAAAGAATATTTTACGTTCGAGCGCTCACCTGTCTTCAGCGGCTTTGTCCAGCACGAACCCCGACATCGGGAGCTCGTGGAGTGGAGAGAAGCCCTTAGCCCTTACGCTGTGCTGCACGTGCGTGCCTGGAGCCACCCGGGATGCTCCTAGCGTACGTGTTGCTGACGTGCTGCCATCTTTGCATCTTTGGTGATGGTCCCTGATGCCTTTGGTGATGGTTTCGCACGAAAACTCATGTTCCTCCTACTCCCAGTAATCGGCATCCGTGGAAGAGGAACTATTGATGTGTCTGTGTGGCGTGCTGTTTCGGCGTACCCTTGGAATATCTGGTGAGAGCTGTACTTTCTTTGGATTTGTTGATGGGCTCTCATTCCCTTCATGCTTTGATTTGCGATGTTGGTGTGTGGGCAAAGCTACATCCTCGTTTTTTGGCACGACTGCTCCTACTTTGTTTGGAGGAGTAATCACTCTACTTTAAGATTGGTGTCGCAGCGCACCCTTGCATCCCTGGCACCCCCCCTAGACTATGATTATGCTAGCCAGATTTGTTGTGAAATCCACACTTGGAAACTTCATGGATGGGGTGGTTCGTAAAAGAAATGTAAACTTCATGGTTGGATGCTTCGTTAAAAAAAAGTTACCTTCATGGAAGGGGTGTTTTGCTGTATGCTTATGCGTATATAGTACTTGTGTGTGGGTTTTTAGGTTCTTATCGTGCGTTTCCTTTTGGGTGCATGGATTAGGGCACTTTTTGGTTTGCCCACTTTAGGGAGGTGTTTGGGAAATTGGCAGTCGGAGCGTTTGTTCTTTAGAATGACTGTGTGTATGACTTGACTTTTGGTGTAGAGTCACTCAGTGTTACCTCTATGGTATGGTTGTGGGTGGATATAAGTGATCCCTCACTGTTGGTGGTATGTGTGTGTGAGAAGGCTTTTAGGTGCTAAGGCTCTCTGGTCTACCACTATTTTTGTGGGTGTGGGTTGATTTAGGCAGATCACCCTGTTGGTATGGTGTTTTAGTTGACTTTTAGATGTTAAGTCACTTTGGGTTACCACTACGGTGTGGTTGTGTGTGGATATAAGTGAATCCCTCACGGTTGGTGGTGTGTGTGTGAGATGGCTTTTAGGTGCTAAGCCACTCTGGTCTACCACTGATTTTGTGGGTGTGGGTTGATTTAGCTAAATCACCCTTTTGGTGTGGTGTTTGAGTTGACTGGGTAGGAGTCACTCGCTTCTACCACCTTTATGTGGTTGGTGGTTGACTTTAGGTAACACCCATTTGTATTGGCGTTATAGTTGAGAGGTATTTGTGTGCTTTTTCACACATTCCTTCCACTCTTGTGTGGTTGTGGGATGGTCTCGCGTTAGTGTATTTGTTTTTACTGTTGGGTGATCTCTACTGCACCATTGGGGTTTGGTGCCCTGTGTGTTCACGTTCATTTCAGTCTGGCCAGCTGGTATGTTTGTGGCATAAGGGGTTTGGTTGGTTATGTGTGGTGTAGTAGAATGCGGGTTTGTTTGGTTTTGTGTGGAAAGGGAGAAGATGTGGGTAAGTGTAATCTTTTTGCTTTCTTAAAGACTGTTTTTATCTTGCCCAGTTCGTTGTTTTTACTAATGTGAGTACATGGGTGGGCATTGTCATTTTTCCATCATTTCATATCTTATGTTAACATTCAAGTCAATTGTTACATTCTTCTGTGCTTTCTTTGCATTTTGATGTTAACTTGCATGCCCATTGTACTGTGCTTTCTTTGCTTTTGATCTTATCTTGTGTGCCCTTTAGTCATCTTCTGGTCTTTGCAACGGGTCCTCATCTTATTTCTATGCATGTACTTTTTACCAATGCGTGCTTTTCCTTGGACCATTGCATTGTGTTCTTGTTCACTGTAAAGAAGGGAGATGTGTTGTACTTGCTGCTCAGCCAGTGTGAGTGTGGTGTGGAATGTTGGTGCGTGGTGATGCTGTGTAATGTTGGATGAGTGAGAGTGTCAGTTGGTGTATGGGCTGAGCAGCAGGAAGGCTGCTCCTGGTGGGGCTCTTTGTACTTCTACTCTTGATCTTACCATCTTAATAAATACTACTTGGGCTACCCAGGAAGTTGGATCTTCATTCATTTACAACACTTTGTCTGTAATTTGCAGAGTATGGCAGCCCCCAAAAGCGTCCAAAATGTATAAGACCATGAAGTGCGAGTGAGGAGGAACACCCCCAGCTATCCTAAGCAAGCAGCCCATGGCCACCACTCTGGTAACCAATATCATAGATATTAAAGGCCACCCTTGTGATTCAAACAGTTTTGCTCTGGGAGTACAAATGGCATATTTGAACCCCAGTGTTTCAAGGCCATTTTCCTTTATTGACAACCAGTTCCTCTTCAGTTTTATTCCATAGTGTTACTATGGCTCCAGTCTGCACCCTACCAGAAGTCTCCTCAGGTGTCATACCTGTAGAGGTAGCCTGAACGCCTATGGTACCATCGGCCATGATCAACAGCCTGCCAGAATTTTCCCTATTCCTTGTACGTCTCTTTTCCGATCAGCAACTGTGACAGACGCACACCTGATAGACTGCGAGCTCCAGGGCCCATAGTAGTCACCCGAAAACGCCCTTCACCCACTCCCATATCTCGTGCTGTGTAGTGAAAAAAATTAGACTTTCCATCGTGAATGACCCAGAGTTTGTCTGGGAAGTGTAGCCTGTTTTTCAGCCCTAGGCCTCTGGCCCTTTGCAGGGTGAGGTCTCGGTCTCTATAATTCAGGTTTTTGCAAATGAGAGCCCGCTGGAGCGCCAGGAGAAGGTGTAGTGGTCAGAGTGCTGTGTTGTGTGCCTGCTCAGTTATGAAACACTATGAAAGTCCCACTGGTTTTAAAGTATCTACTATCCAGGTCTCCAAGAATGCCTCCGAGCTCTCCAGGAACCCCACAAATTTCAGGTTGCATCTTCTAGACCTCCCCTCCGCATCCTCCACCCTGTTATCTAGATGATGAGCTAGCTCAGAGAAGGAGTGGATGGTGTTTTTAAATCACTGAGTTCTGACTTAAGGACTACAACCGATTTTTCCGTTTAGAGTGATTTTTCATTGACCTTTCATGAGTTAGTCCGCAGGAGATTGACTTCCAGTGAGATGGCATCGTTCTTAGTCTCCACGTTTGTCCTAATGTCCCAATGGATGTGCAGAAAATGCTCCACCACCAGTCTGCGTTCCCATGTCGGCTCTCTTGGTCCCTGATGGATATTAGTCCATTTTTGTTTGTTGCGTTGGTTTTCCTCTATATCTTGCACCATGTTATGATGTGACGCACCCGGGAGTCACCAGGAACAAGGAGCGGGGAAAGCCCCACAAGAACTCCAGGGATCAGAAGAAAGAGCAGGGGGTTCAAGTCAGGATAAGCAACCCAGCGTCCTCTGCTGTAGGATCTATTCCTCACCTTCTGGCAGCTGGTTATGGCGCTTGAGCAGTGGACCCCAACATTGGCGACGGTGTGCCCTTCTCCACTCTAGTGCTGAACTCCCTCTATTCACAAGATTTATGAATCTCATGAGGGACATGAGCTCAGAGACTCTAGTGCCCACAGGCCTCTTCTGCACAGATGGTTACAGACACAAAAGAGGGTCTCAGAAATTGTAGGAGTGTTGTACAAGTCAGGCAGGGGCCTCCAAAGATATTATTTTTATTGTCTCAGTGGGGGAGAGGGGGAAAACCCACGCTCAGATCTTTCTCTGCAAAAACAGCATCACAGAGAGAGTCTGCTGACCCTCTCAGAAGCTGTCCTGACAATGGTTCGGGGCATCCAGAATAAGCCTGTTAGGCTGGAGTTCACCTCGGTACTGCTTCTTCATATCGATAAGGCCCAGGGTGTGCACATGGGACAAAACACACAAACAGGGCACCTTCAACACTAGGGCTCCAGATTCAGGGCGCCAGTGATCACAAGCCCAGGAACGGAGAGTTGTCCCCTTAGCATGCTGCAGACAATTCCTCAACCAGGAGGGGAGAGGGCCTCCAGCACATATCGCCAATGTCTTCCAAGCCCAGCTCAAGATGCTGCAGCACCCACTCAGTGTGCGACTGGTGCAGCTGTGCCAGATTGCCCGTTGACCACATCCAATGTTGCTCCGAAAGAGCTAGCGGGCACCCCAGAAACCCACAATTGGCACTAGATCCCTCTCAGAATGCCAGTCAGTGCCTTGTGTGGCAGCCTTCCTTTGGCCAGGATTATTCAGTGTTAAGTAGGGCCACGGACCTGGCAGCAACTACGTGCTTTCGGACGTATTGCTTGGCCACACCCCAATCAAGTCTTATTTTAAATTTGACTCATTTTGTTATTGTTCGATGTTTGAGGGAAGTCCTGCGTTTTTTGTCACATTTTTAGGTCTTGCCTACCAGACAGTCAATGCTGTCTATTGCTGAAAAGACATATTGTGGGCTTATAGGTGGGCTTAGCGCCCTCCGATTGTGTACTATTGGTTGGCTTTATTATCACTCTCATTTGCTTGCTTTTTATTCGTCCACTTGTGCGGGCTTTACTTCCTCATTTTGTGAGTGTCCCTCCCATGGGGCATGGCTGCATACCACTTCTCACTTTTGAAGCGCTACTTTCTTTTTGGTTAAGCACTCCCACGTGTAGTGCTCTTCCCTCCTTTGCACTGCTCCGTGTTGCTCACTGTCGCCTGTGTGCTTCAACCCCCACTCTCCTCCATGTTGTGCTCACCTTGGTGTGCTTCTCCTTCTGTTTCTTTCTGGCCTGTGTTCATCCCCCAGCAGCTCCATGTTAATCTCTCTCGCGCCTGTGTGCTTCTCTTCCCCTGCCCCTCACACTCCACATTTCTATCACTCACACGGGAATGCTGTGCAGCATTGCTACAAAGCACCTGCAAAATCAATATGTCCCAAAGGTGAGACCTGTTGGCTTTGCCAGTGCTTGTTTGACTTGCCAGTACTTCCAGTATCCGCAGTGAGGTAGAAGGCAGTGCTTAACCTCCTTTTAATTATCGGTACTAGAGTCAGGAGATCAGGACAGCACCCACAATGTGAAACCTGCCAGGTACAGGCACCAGAATGCTCTTCTGGGTTTATCTTCGTTTTTCCACTATTGTGTGCTTAAGTGTTTACTGTACATGATATGTGACATCAGATGGTAAAGCAGTGATGATCTTCGTAAAATTCTAGCAATTGTGTTATAATGGAGCATATTTAAAATCAAACTGGAATGAAAAAACTTCTGAGAACCAGAGGTTTTCATAATGCTGAGCATGCCTTGGGGTCATCTTTGCCTTTCACTTCCGGGCAGCTGATGCTATAGTTTGTCCGGTGTATACAATAGAGACGGTTCAATGACCTGTCCCCAAGGGTAAAGACAAACTATTGATTTGTCAGCATTAATAACTTGTTTTTTTAAGTTGGGAGTAAAATGGTTTCGTAGGGAGTTAAAAAGCGGAACTGTCATTACTGGGGCTGCGGGGGGTGGAATTATATTTTTAAGCAGAAAAACGCATTACTTTTTATTGTGCTCCGTGGGTATTTTTAAGGAATCGGTAGCTGGTAATTCATCTAAATGACAATGTGCATTTCCACCTTAAATTCCTCTTATCCGTAATCTGCACCATTAGAGTGCTGTCTTGTGGCACATCACTGCTCATGTCACTCACCTGAGTATGTAACTAGGGCAGTGTGGTTGGAAGATTGGGCCAAGTGCAGTGTTCCCATTACTCTCCTGGATTTTTTTATGTGTAACTCTGTCTATAGGGAGTAAAACGCGTCGCCAGTATGCTGCAGCTCTTGATCCACTTCATTGGGCAAAGAGTGCAGATTTCTTTATGTAGCCAGCTGCTAGGTGCATTTCTTTCTCGGGAGTGTTTTGAGTTTGTTAATGGGACTTTTCTGTTTCAGGCATCATTGCAAAACATCTTCAGAAAACCCAGACAATGCCCAGCTCCTTGCCACTTCCTGGACCTGCACCACTCTCCCAGCACTGTACAGGTATGAGGGGCAAGAAAATACTATTGTGATGTTACTGCATAATACCTTCACACTTATGCTGCTCTTATAAGAAGCTACTACTGCTGTGAAGCTACTTTTTCTTCAAAATGTTTTTGACCCTGCGATATTTCTCTCCTTTCATCTTCACTCACACTAGGTCTTTGACTCCCCTGACACGTTCTTTTCAACGCCTTCTTCTTTCCTGGCACCCCTCCTGCGATGCTCTCACTCTCATTTTGTTACTATCATAATTGCTGTTCAAACGCCGTGTTCAAAACTTACTAGTTGTTTTAATATGCATTCCTCTAGGTAACTACACACACACCCCCTGCCCCCTCCCCCCCCCCCCTCTGAAGTATTCTGTGCTCAGCCCCTCTTATCACTAATCGAATTGTGTTCACTGGAACTCCATGAACCACCACCTTCTCCAGAAACTATCCAGCCCCTGAGAAGCACTTCACACTTACAAGGCCCTACCAGGCCACACACCAGAAGTAGCCTCCCTTCTTCTACTCTTCTGAAAAGAATTCCAGCTTTTTATACAGTCTGCTTATTTTTGACAGGGAGATCATGTTTCCCACCTTTGAAATGAGTGCAGAGTTCAATCTTTTTGGTTTATGATGTTCCCTATTTCACATAGTGTTCTGTCTTTGGTGGATAGATCCCGGGATTAAAGCTATTGTTTTACTTCTGTGACTGTAAACAATACAGTTGCTGGCCTAGGAGGTTCAGCATTTCCGACCTGTCTCTGGTTTTGATGCTGTTAGGATGCCATCTTGCGCAGGAGATGAGCAGTGGGAGCTCCAGTTCTCTGTCTTGTCTAATAATATCTGAAGACCCTACTCGGCCTCCTGCACTCCCCTGTTAGACCTCTATTGGTACAACATGAACATCAAAACATTATGGCGGGACATGATTTAATTCCTTTTAACCACTGTGAATCTTTCTGGGTAGCATTTCATTAAATTATTTGAACTCATCTGTACCTGAACTGATAGGGACACAGCCAGTTGCAAATCAGTTTTGTCCCACCTATTCTGTTGGGAATCAAAGTGTACTAAACCCTAACAGTGCCGTTTTTGGAGGAGAGAAGAAAATCACGTTCTTCATATTTCGAACCCCTAAATAAAATTTCGTCAAATTACTCCTGGGCTGCAATGTGTGATCACAGAGGACAGAAAGAAATCGAACCTTAATGCTATTTGGGGTCACTCTGGAAAGAGATGCCATAAGAGATTCTGGTAAAGATACTTCTCTCCTCATAATCTACGCTGTTCATACATGAAATCTGGCTTTTCTGGGAGTTGGGCTCCAGAACTTAAGCCTCTGTATCGCTTAATTGTTAGAATTTAAGTGAAACTTTCACTCTAGATCTGTAGGGTAAGTACTGGACAGCATAGCTTGAATAAGGAGGAATGAGTTCCCTGATCCTTCCAAGATGATGACGAGCAGCTTTTGAACAGGATGATGCTGACAACACAACACCTGGCTGGGAATGAAGACACAGAACCAAAATTTTTAAGGTCCCCACCAGACAAACACCAGTGGAATCTGCACTTGTAGATGATACATTTTCTTTTCAATGTTAGTGTTTGCCTGATTGTTCTCCTCTGCGGCACAAACAAAAAATACAAAAATGTGCTCTTTGTTATCCAGACTAATGCATCAGAGTTCTCTTTGAAACTTATTTCTGGTGCATGTTTATAGACATTCTAGTTCACTTTTCTGTCCATTACATTGATTGTCCAAACAGTTCGCCAGTTTAAGGGGAGCAACGCATCCATTGCCGTACTTTTAAGCTTTTTGGAAAAGGCAGGTTTGACTCCTAAACCCTCATCTATCACTTGCACATTATAGGTCCAAATCAAATGTTCTGGTGGGGTAATGTGTGCAAAATACTTTATCATAGTCTAACCTCTTTAACATTACAGACTTGGCCATGGAGTCCTTGGGTATGGCTAGCAGCCAAGTTATGGACTTAAAGGCATAAAAGCACTAAACGCTAATGATATTCGCTAATAACTGTAGCCCAGGACCTATGCGCAATTTGAGGCTGGCCACAATGAAGCACTTTTCGAATACACTAACCAGGCTTGTCCTGATCGAAGATTTTCCCTTCTGACTTAGGGCCTCATTTATATAGTGGTGGAAGGGCTATTGTTCTGCCAGGGTGACAATGTAAATTACTCTGTCGCCCTGGTGGAGGGAGCGCCCGCCAAATTTATAAATGACTGCCAAGTTGGCGGTCATTTATAAAACATTGGCAGGAACCGCCGTCTCGGCGGTTCCTGTCAAAGCATTTTTCTGTTTGGTACAGGGCTCCATCAGCGGGACAAAGCGCTGTACCAAAGAGGTTCCATTTTTTTTTTTTTTTTTCAAGAAGCAAATCCCGAACTGGGATTTGCTTTTTGAAAATAAAAATACAATGCACCCCTCACCATGGAAGTCTCGCCCATGGCAAAGGGAGCATTTAGCAGTTTTTACTGCCCCTTACCGCCAGGGTTTTCCTGGCAGTGATTGGCAGTGAAAACTGACCGTCATTCCACCCATCTAAATTAGCTGGGTGGAATGACAGGTCCTTACTCTGCCAGTCCATTGGAGGGGATTAATCACGGTGAAGTCAGAGTAGTCACTGCCGTGATTAACCCTAAGGCCTGCCCACTTTTTAAATTTGGTGGACGGACCGCATTCTTGGCGGTGAAGATACTCCGTTGCAATGGAGTATCTTTACCGCTAATAATTAAATCGCCCTCTTAGTCCTTTAAGTTCCAGTCGCTGAGCCTTCTAAAGCCCCAGGACCTCAGGGGAGGCACTTAGAAACTCACAGGGTGTCAAGTAAAGGCCGACAGCAGGGTCCAGTCCAGGTCCAGTTGCCAATGGTCAACTGGGTACTTCCAGGAAAAGCCCTCTAGTAGTTTTATGCCTATAGCTGGAACAGGTCGTCAGCCCTATGACCCTTGGAGTCCAATTCTTTGTCTTGGTACAAGAGGGAGCACGTCCAGTCCTTCAGGGCTCCTCTCGGGTTAAAGGCAGCAGGTCCAATCCTCTTTTGATCTTCCACAGGTCCAAGAAGTGTTTTGAAGTGGGTGCCTGGATGTGCCACAATTATGCCTGGCAATAGATGGTGGATTAGGAACGACTCCTGGGCATGCCCTAACCAATGGGCTAAAAGTTCCCAGGGCCATCTTTACCCACTTTGGGCATTTTCAAGATGGTGAAAGTCATCTGCCACACTAAACTTGGTCTCTAAGGATAGAGGGTGTATTTTGGAAATACTAGTGTCCTACAACATCTAACGCTACAATCCAGTTTGAGGCAGCCACTGTACCCACAATAAACCCTGAGCGAGAAATCTGTTCGGACAAAAGCAGAATCCTTCAGCAACCACAAAGTAGAGCCACAAGAATTGCCTTGCCTTTCAAACTTGCCCTAAGGGTTATATGTAAACCCAAAAGACCTGTCAAACAGGATTTGACACTGTAGTATCAAAAAGGATCCCCTCTACCCTAACCCTGCATATTCTATGAAGTTCAGAGGGTTTATCTCTGCTTATTCAGGTCAGCCTGTTTGTTCCTGGTAGGCATTTCACACTTTACACCTACTCAAGGCTAATCACTGGCTGGGAGGTGGCAGAGGTGTATGTTAATTAGCCTTCTGTCAGTTAAGACCGGTAATGGGTAACTTCCTTAATATTTATTAAAAATCTGACTTCACCATTGAATTGAAATTTTAATCACTATTAATAGTGGTTTAATTATGTTTTTTAGCCGGTCTCTTTCCCAATATACAGTATTAATATTTACTATTGCTTCCCAGTGTTTCTCTATGGGTTAGCGAGCCTTCCTACAGTGAAAATTGCTTTTGGAGGCAAGTCACTGTAAGGACATGCTAACTTTAAATTTCCGTGTGTCCTACATTTAAATACCATGCACCCTGCCTTGTGGGCTACAAGGCATACATAGGGGCTTCTTTTTTTATATATATAATATCTTGTATTGGTTTTCATAGGATTAGAACACTGTATCATGACTCCAGTATAGGGGTGACTTATTAATATTTAAAAGGAAGATTTTACCTGTCAAAAAGAGTTTACTTTGACAAGTCACAGTGCAGGTTTTGCAATGTTACAGTCAGACTATAGTGGTAGTTCTGAAGTCATGTTTGCACTGCCACTGTAGTGGATGGCACAATAGGTTCTACAGTTCGCTAGTAGCATTTAACTTCCAGGTCCTGGGTAAACCTTCTTCCATATACTAGGGACGTGTAGGTAATTTTATATACCAATTAGGAATATTTGGTATTTGACTGTGTTAAAAGGGGGCGTTAACGCATTTTACTACTGGAGTGCAGGAGTAAAGTTCAGAGTTCTAAAGCCAGCAAAAATATAGCTCCAGGCACCAAGAAGAAATGCCACTAAGGCATGCATTTTTGTGTGCTAGTCCATGACTGTACCAGTACTCCGTGCAGTGCCTCAAAGCTGGCCTTCACTGGAGTGGAACAGCTGGATTGGGACAAGATTATGTGACTCTTCAAAGATGCATTGACATTGTAAAGAGAAAGAGGTGATCCCCAGGCTAGTGTGGCAATAAGTCAGAAACTGTCAAGCCTGGGTCTAGCTAGAACATACAATATGAACTGGAAGATGCTGACTCCGATGCAAGGACAAATCCTGGCAGTAAGAACACTATGGCACATAGGATCAAAATGGTAGTTGCAATGTGCTACCCACATTTGGCCTCTGGCTTATAATGTCTTGAAAAGAGCATGCCAGACAGGTAGAGACCTACTGCCCAGCAGCAAGGGTGGATTAATTCTGCTCCCTTTGAACTGAATTTAAGCACAGTGACTCCATGGGAAAAATGCAAGAGAAACCAAAAGGATCAGTAGCCTGTATCCAGCCAAAGCCTTGCCAGAATGATAAGTGATTGAAATCACAAGGAAAAGGGACAGGTTGTCAATGTCATTTGGGATGAGCAGATTTCCTTTTGAGCACTATATGAACTGGCATTTCATGACTGGAAAGGAGAATGAATGTTTTTTGTAAAGCTCTACTACGTTTACGTTGTTTCTTTTATACATTATTTGCGGAGGAAATTATTATGTTTCTGGCATGTCTACACTTTCTGCTCTCTCTGGTATCATCATTTCAGAGTTCAAATCAGGCCATTAACAGATATTCAAATCTCACTCCTCCCGCTCGATTTATTCCTGCAATGCATGTTCTCCCTATTCCCCTTTAGACCTCTCTTCTCTAGATTATTTTTTTATCCTTTCATCTACCATGCACACTCCCCTCTCACTTGTCCTTTCTTTCCCCTCTCAACATACCTAGAAGTTCGATACTTTGGTGTCCTTTTCCTACATATCCTCTTTTGCCTCTTATTCCATTTGCCCTTCCAAGAGAGGCCCTGTATCTAAAGTACCCTAACTTTTTCCCATTTCTGTACCCTTTGTTATTGTGATTTCCTGTCATACTGTTTTCACCCCTTACCTCTCCTGGCATGTAGGTTCCTGTCCTGACTTGATGATGAGCCGGAATGAGATAGCAGACCTCCGTCCATCGTCCACCCCGCAACTTCAGCGCCCACACCGCCCACTCTGTCTTTCACTCTCCTCTGAGCCCAGGCTGCAGTCTAGGGACTGGCGCAAGAACCTCCAATCTCAGGTAAGGTCAGGTATTGAGGTCTGCCTTGTGTTACAGAAAAAATGGTGGTGATTGTCTCTGGTTCTTTCATTCCCTTGTGCATGATCTCTTTGCTTTCTGTGCAAAGACTGGTTGATGGTGCCTTTGTTGTCCACTCCTACCCTCCCTCATACTTTCCAACCAACTTTTTCATATGGGGAACACTCAACATTCCCTCCTGCTCTTATTCTCTGTGCTCCTCTGCCTTCTTTCCTGTCTTTTGTCCCGTTATGCACCATCTTTCCCCATCACACTCCTCATCCTCCAGCCTGTCTTCTCTGTGCTCCCCTACCCACGGCCATTCTCCTGCTTTTAGCATGTTTTGTCAGCAGATTAAGCGCTTTAGCCTTCACAAGCATATGGACAGCTCTATATAACTGCCAATACAAAACAATTAAGGGCTCTGCTACTTAAAGCCATTCCCTGGCCCTAACCTCCCATCCATGTGTAGCGGGAGTTCCAATATGCACGCAATTCATTAATCTCCCCAATCTGCCAGATTTGGGGGGTAAACCACAGCCTTTTTCTGTAAACTGTTCAACCATGTATCATATTAACCCATTACTTGCATATTCTCTTCTGAAACATAATTCCCTCATAGGATGGGCATTTTGCTGATATTATATGAGATAGCCCAGAGTTTGGATTTTGCTGCTCAGATTTAATATCATTGTGCCAGGCAGGTGATTGTTGATTGATGGTTGCTAGACTGGTAGAGTGAGGCTGTTAGTTGCTTTTGCTTCTTCGTACCTCCTAAGTCACTGAAGAAAATTCCACTGAGAGTGGTGAACTACCATCCTGCTATTTCTCAACTTACTATTGCTCCCTGTATTGAACAGATATCACACACTTGGCTAATTTTAGTAAGTAATTCTTATTGTCTATTCTTGGTCAATGTTTTTAATTTTTTTTTACAATTGCACAGTTTATATAAGCATGACATCAGGTGATTGCATCTGGAATAATTCTTCTAGTTTGAGAAATAAAAGCAGGAACAGTCAGCATGCTGATAACGGATGCCATCTGTGACTGCTTCGGACTTTTTTGAAGATGCATGCATTCCACAAATCTTAGCTTGTGAGGAAAGCTCTTGTCTGAAGACTTTAGGTGTATTTTTTGCATTAACCTCAGATCGGCTGACAGGAGATTCAATTCTTGGACCTTGTAAGCACCAGTTTTAAAAGAATGTCACTCAGGCCATAACCTGCACAATTGCTAGAATATATAAATTTGTTTTAATGGGTTGTTTCTTTACAACTACTGAAAAGTGTAATCAATGGAGAACGCCCTGTGTTAATATTGTTACAACGTTGCAATAAAAGCATTTGCAAAAAGATGAACACAATTATTTCAGTTGCTGGCTTCTTTTCGGTCATACTGTGTAACAATGCACAAACTCTAAAACATTAAAGATATTTTATTTCTTGAAAAGACATACTAGTTAACAGTGGAGTCCGACCCTTTTATATGAAGGCAAAATTTGCGCGGATCAGAACATCAAATTACAATAGTGGATTTTCTCTGGAGAAAGAATCGCATAGAGTGATTACAAACTTATGAGCAGGCAAGGAGCCACCATCTCAACCGAGTGCCCAAAATGTCAACTGAGTTCTCAGTAAAAAACAATCAGTGCAAATGTTGGAAAATGCTGAGAAGTATGTGTAAAACCAGGAAAATATGAATCCTCCAGGTTTAGCACACGTCCTTTTGGCAAAGTCCTGCAGTAACTTCACAGGATATTCTGAGACCACCAACGCGCACAGAAGCATTGACTGTAAATTGCTCTTGGAGGACTTCAAAGCTGATTCCTAGCATCTGATTTGAAGGCATTTCATTCATTATTGCTAGAGCTTCAACAAAATGTGAAATATCATTGACCACAATGTGCCTGCCCAGAAATGTTTGCTAGTATAAACATCAAAGCTTAGTAACATATTGCGACTTCCCAGTGCTGGGAAATTTACAAAAAAAGCAAACATATTTTTGTTATTCACCATTGTAAGACGAGGAGTACCAAGGACTGACAAACCACAATATTCCAGTCTGAAGCCGATTTGGTTATAGAACTAATGGCTCCAGGTTGTTCTTCAGATACAGCAACTGAAAGTGTCGACACATGGTGAAGAAAACTTTGTATAACATTGACATTGTGAAATGTTAATTCAACAGCTTTTGTGTAGAGGGATGATAAGCTGCAGTTTGAAGGGATGGTGGGTGCATGGTTTTAGTTGATATTTTTGTTGACTGAAGACAGAATCTCTTTTTGTTACTTGCAAAGGTTCTGCTGTATTCTGTTTTGTAAAAATGAGTTGAATTGCAGATTTTGATGTATACTTCAGCAAACTGGAGTGACGGCTGGGTAGATTCGAATAAGTATTCTGTAGATATAATAAATTCTACTAAATCACTGCAATATAATTTATTATGATCACTTTTATAGCGCTTTCAATCATTGTAATGGGACCTTTGCACTTTGTTCATCGCGACACCCATTCTTATTGAACTGACGGAACAGTTGTTTGATAGTATATGTTGTTTGGTTATGTTAGATTAGTAGAGAGAGTGAGTTTGTTCAGTCTTTAGAATTTTGCATGAAGGTAACGGATGGGAGTGTGTTGAAGTGCCAGTGGTTGCCCTTGTGTGGTGTTTGGCTTAGTCCAAGACTGGGCTGGAGTACATTTGAGCCTGTTGTCATCATTAGGGGTGTAGTAACTGTAGAAGTGTATTTTGTGAATTGCAATTCTTATTTTCTGCTGTTGTGTGTTTTGCATTAGCATGTCCCTTCCAAACCCTCCCTTAAATTTCTCTAAACACCTCCCATTTTGTAGTAATTATTCCTCACTTTCACATAGAAAAGATGGAAGAGGAGGCAAAAGTCTCTGGCTGTAGGTTTGTGAACTGCATTTTTTAGTATGTAAGTAGTACAACTGTAGTAGTACTTTACTTAATACAAAACACAGTTTGTGAATTGGGCACTATGTTGGTGTGCATATGCTTTAATCCTATATTTAGCTGCTGGCAGGTTTTTCTTCAATTAAGTCTGATTTCCTGCATAAGTTGTAAAAACTCAAAGGCAGAATGCATAGGTGAAATATTGAAAATATCTCTGGCCAGTCATAGCAATGAAAACCTTACATTCAGTAAACATTCATTGGCAAAGCCAATAGGTCTCACCTTTATAATGCAAGCGCAAAGTCTTTGGCTTAGTCAATGCTTTTTTGTAAATGGAGTAAGGCAAGCTGGCAAATAAGAGGCAATCAAATGAGACTGAAAATAAAGCCAGCCAGTAAGCAAGGGGCTGTAGGTCCACTGTTTTTGGTGCTATCCACAAGAGACTTGCCGGGTCTGATTTCAGTTGTGGTCCTGGGGACGCAATCGCCTATACCCTCCCAACCCCTCCAGTCGTTCATTTGTACTTTTGTATGTGAGCACAATATGGACACCAATGGCTTTCAGACTCCTGTGTTTTCTTTCCTTCTGTTCAAATTATGTGGTTTGTTAAACTTGTTGAATATTGTTCTAAAAGGTTTATTTTTTTTGGTATGGTCTGTGTTTAGAGCTGTTCTGGCTTAAAGGATTTTTGTCATTTATGATGAGTGCTCTGAAGCAGCCTCTGTTCCATTTTAGTATTTTATAACTACATAAACAGACAAAATAATGCTATAAGTATCTCTGAAAAAGGAATTGCATGTGATGCAGTCACAGACAATACAAACCGTTATCCCGTGGACTAGGCACTCTTCAGAGTCAGCACTTGCAACCCACCATTAATGTTTTACGTCTACATAGAGGGTATCTTATTGAGGCGAGGCCTGTGCAGGGACTACGTCTTTGTGAGAACAGTGCTAAAATGCAACTCTTCTTCAGCCTGACCAGGGGTTCGTATGAAAGGAAGCAGAAGGAAACTAGGAACTGCAAAGAAACCGGATCCAAGGGAATGGAAGAAAACAACAAAGTGCAAGGACGCTAAACAGTCATGGGTTACTTGTGTTCTGTTTCAGGGTGGACTTGGCAGGCAGTTCGGGCTGTACTGTTCCCACTGGAGCAGGGTCAAGATTGATTGGCACATGACTGGGTCCAAACTGAAGTGGTATGGTGTGCAAAATAACGGTGGACTGAGATGTGGCCCCAGTAATTACCAGTGGCAGAGATTAAATCAAGCATTCATTCATCACTTTAAAAAAAATACTTTTTTCACATTTTAAATTAAAATTCAGCATGTCCTGTTACAATGGGGTAGGGGGACTTGTGGACAACACAAGTTAACCATGAGATCCACCCTAGAAACATGGAAGACTGGATGAATCCAACAATGTGATGCCAACTTTAATTGCAGGGTCCCTTATCTGACTGATCTTGGAGTTAAAGTAGTGCGAGTGCCTTGAATAACTAAATGGGATGTCGATAACCTCAGCTTATAACTCACATTACACCTGGGTACCTGAAGCCTCTTTCTTTCCACAAACTTCTTATATTATGCTCTGGCTATTGATGATTACAGTGGCTGACTTTGAACTTCTGCTGAGGGCTGTAATAAAGACTGAAATGCTGCAACTGGCACTGAACTAAATACTGATGGCAAAATCCTAGAATGGACCCCATATGTGCAGAAAAATGGACGGTACCCTAGTCAACAGTGTAATGAGTTATTGTATGCAAATTCCAACAGTACCTAGAACACTCTTTCACACCATCGTTCTGATATAAAACAGTAAAGCTATTGTTCTATGGTCTGATTGAGTCGCTCTGTCTGACCGTCCATCCAAGGACGATGGCTGGATGATTCATAATTGATGGTTTTTATTTGCTTAAGCAGAGTGTTCTAAAATATTGAGATGAACTGGAATCCTCTGTCAGAAACAATGTCTGGGAACCCATGTAGATGAACTATCTCCCTAAAAAATGCTGGGGTAGTTCTGCTATTGTGTACGACTTAGAGGTACGAAATAGATTCGTTTGTTAAAATAGTCAATTACAACCCATAACATTGTACACCCCTATGAATTGGGAAGTTCAAGAATAAAGTCTATGGATATCTGAGACCAAGGTTGCTTAGATGTAGGGAGAGGTTGTAATAATCCTATTTGTTTCTTTAAGGAACTCTAACTCTGAATACTTCTGACACATTCCTACACAAATTGTTGTACATCCTTTCTTACCTTTGGCCACCAGAAGGTTCTCCGAACTTAAGTCAAAAGTTTTTTTTAAATTGCAGGGCACCCAGCACTTGGTGTACTATGGCACCAGTGGAGAATTGTAAATCTGCAATAGGTACATAGGGCCTGATTTAGGCCTTGGCAGACGGGTTACTCTGTCACAGTGGTGACGGATATCCCGTCTGCTGAAATATAAATCCCATTATATCCTATGGTATTTATATTTCAACGCACAGGATATTCGTCACCGTAGTGATGGAGTAACCCGTCCGCCAACATCTAAATCAGGCCCAGAGTCTGTTGGAATGCAAAAGTAATCCTTGTATATGTTTTCAGTTCTTAGAATCTTCTAGAATCCATTTAGTGGTATCCAACATGCCTTGTTCTAGTTGATTTTTTTTTTTTTTTTCTCAAAACCTCCTCAACTGTTCCTCTGAAACCTTGAGAAAGGGCCAGAACATTCGGTGGTGATTCTGCTGCCTCCACGCTGATATCTTCTCCTTGTCTTGACAAGGCATCCGACTTCCCACATGGCTACCCTGCTCTATACATGATACTATACTTAAAACGTGAACAAAAACTGACCTAGCCGGCCTGGGATTTCCACACTTCATTGATCTTTAAAAAAAAACAACAGGATTTTTAATCTCTCTTGATTGTGATGGACAAATGTGATCGCTTCAACTAATACCTTTAATGTATGACAGCACCTTTCATTGCCAACAGTTCATGGTCGGATATTGTACATTTTCTTGCTGTAGGTAAGAGTTCGAGAAACATGCTGTTGGATGCAGATCAGTCTCTGGAGGTCTATGTGACAAAATAGCTCCTGTACAAAGACATGTCTGTTCCAACTATAAAGGTTCTAGAATAATTGGGATATCTAAAGCTAGAGCCAGTGGTGAATGCTTTTTAAAGAAAGTAAAATGCTTTTTCCTAGTTCAGATGCCAACAAAAAGCTTGACCTTTCGTAGCTAAAGCATTACTGAGTTGAATTATTAGTGAAAAACAGACTATGAATTTTCGGTCAAAATTACTAAATCCAAGAAACCCCTGTATTTCCTTGATTTGAGTCAAATGGGAGCTTTCAACTTCTTCCTTGATCTTATTAAAGTCCACCTGTATTCCTTTAGCAGAAAAAAATGAATCCCAAGAAAGTAAGCTGTAATGTTTCAAAACTCATTTCCGCCCTAATACTTCTTTCATATATTGTCGATATTGCTGTAAAGTATCACAAAATATCAAGATGTTATCTAAATACTCTACTACAAAGGTTTCCAGGATATCCTGAAAGATCTCATTACCGTACCGAAAGCCAACCGAGGCATTACATAGTCCAGAAGGCATAAAAAGGTACTTTTAGTGCTCCTATTTCACATCAAATACTGTCTTCCATTCATCTCCTTCTTTAATACAGACCAAACAGTACGCTCATGTCAGAAGACCTTGGCATTTTTTACTTGATCCAAAAGGACAGAAAGAAGAGGAAGCGGATCTCAATTTCCGATGGTTATCTCATTGAGTTCCCTGTAGTCCACCTATTAGCAGTAATCCCTGTCAGTGTCAGCAATGTGAAAAAGGGAGCCCCTGCTGGATAGAATGAATAGTGTATCAAGCCCTTCTGAAGATTTTCTCCAAATACGTCTTCAAGACTGAATCCTCCTTGGGCACCAAAGGATATATGTACCCATGGGGAATCTTTGCATTATGTTGAAAGTCAAAGGTAAAATCAAAATCCCTTTGGGGTTGCAGATTATCAGCACTCATTATTTTATTTTTTCCTTTGGAACTAGTTATGTCTCTGGTATCTGACATTCTTCTTTAGATTTGTGGAGGGCAAATCATTTTAGAGATGTGTTGCACCTGTGTCACAGATTTCAATCAGCAGTACTCAGATGTCCATAGAAGATACTCGTCCTTTCATTGATTTGAGTTTTAACCAAAATGTGCCTAATACCAAAAGAATTGACACTGTTGTTTACATTAGCATTCAAAAAGTACAGTCTCTATATTCCCATTGTATGTAGTCATGAGTAAAGGTTGAGTTTCCCAGTAAACTCCCCCGCCCCCCCCCACATCAACGGTTGTCCATCTATGCTCAGGATTGATTTGTCCAGAGTCATCTTCTGCAATTGAATCTTCTATTTTGTACAAAAGGTGGAATAATTGAAACATCCTGAAGCTTCACAATCAAGAACAGCCATTTTTCTCAAAGCACATATTGATGTGGGAAGTGTGACAAGTACATGAAAGTGGCAGACTGTAGTTTTAGAACAATGCATCTCTGAGTTTTTTGGCCAACTGTAGTTTTGGAATAATGTCCCTCTGAGCTTTTTGAACAAATTGCCCTTTCTTGCCACATAAAGACATAACCACTTTTTTCTTCTTTGATATTTTTCATCCTTGGTTAGCTTTCTTTTCATAGACTCGACCTGCATAGGCTCTTCTCTGTTTTCCCTCGGCGCTTGTGGTCTGGGAGTTACCACAAAGTTTCAATATCCACATTCCTTTTCTGTTTGTCAAGCCTTTTGTTTGGCTTCTATTAATTATTGCATCACATATAGTAGACAGGTTAACCACTAGAGGGCCTCTTTAATTTTTTCAAGTAGATCATGATGAAAATCTGCAGCTATCGATTCATTGGTTCACTGAGCCTTAGCTCGAAGCTTTTCAAACTGGGTAAGGTACAAAATAAACTTGATTTCCTTGTCACAGATAAAGTAGCTCCCAATGCGGATTGGGTGATATGTACTGAATCGAACACTTGTAAGTGCTTCCTTAGTTAAATGGGAGAGTACAAAACCTACTTTGAGAGTATCCTTATAAAAGACCTGGGTTTGATGCATAAGGTGCAAGCAACATTGGGTCTCATTCATACTTCTCAGGAAGGGCTAAATCCAAAAGGATCATCACGGTAAATACTTGTGATATTGTAGCAGAGGAGGTGGGAATTGTAGACGAGGCAGTACTTGGTACTAGAATTCAGGCTACCATCCTTCTGTTTGCTTAACTAGGTAATTTAGGATAATAAAAAGGTCATTTATTATCTTGCAGTTTCAGAATCAGCATGAATTTTCGCAATGATGTGAGCCATAGTTTGTAGGACACTAACATCTGAATCCATGCCTCAGTTTGCGACCTCACAAACTGTCAGACCTCTCAGGATATTGATTGAGGCTGGAACCCAAATGCCAATTTTCCTACTGGTGGAATCTACACAAACCAGGAACAGAATCCTGGATTGTGCAATTCCCTTACGGGGTATTGCATTGGAAAGGGAGAGGTAGATACTTTAATCAGCAAGACCCTCGAGGCTTTAATAATGGCTGCTTCTCTAGGAAAGCCTTTAGGTCTTCAGAGAGCATGTCATAAACAGACCTTCAAAAGTATTTAAGGTAACTGGCTCAGAGGCGCTAGCTTCAGCAGTATGTCTTGTAACTTATGCATGTAAACAACAGTGACTAATTTGATCTCCCGAAGCTATAGCAGTAGACAAGTCTTGGAACGTACCAGAAAGCTCACTCTGAGAATGGGGATATCTGAAAAGAAGCAGAATGGAACCACGACTGGTAACTTAATGGAACTGCAAGGAATCTTGAACTGAGGGAAGCAAGTATTGTCAGCACCAGGAACCATACAGTCAATGAAAGTTGCAAGACATCTGTCTTTTCCTGCTGCCGCTACTTATACTGCCCTAGAAGTGCTCAACCCTTCTTCTGGTTGGATGTTCCAGGTACTCTGGGGACTCTGCTTGTCTGTGCTGCAGAAATCCCACCTTAACATATGATGCCCCAGCCCAGTCTTTCATACCTTCAACTCAGTTTGTCTCGGACTTATATTAGTGTGCCCTCAACTTTCGCTCTGATGCACTGTTCCCATAGTCTTTGCACAGATACTGACAGGTAGGATATTGGGAACGCACTAATTCTTCCATAATTTCCTCCTTCAAACCAGGTTGAGAAAGAGTAATCAGAGTTCTTTTCACTCTGGTAGTTTCAGTGCCTATTATGAAAACGAGTCTCCTACGTCAAGACATCCATCCCACCTTGATGAATATCATACAGTGCTTTCTTAGCGAAACATTCCAAATAAGGACGTTGAAACATCTCATTAAACACTATTGAAAAAAATGTGTCATATTTAGTGCATACAAGTATGTGAATTTGTTATCAAAGGAGGTGCCTATGCCAAAACTGATTCAGTATGGCATCCACTTTAACATGATCTTGAACAAACTGTGGACAGCGAAAAGCAAAATGCATCATAATATAATCCAAATATCCCATCAACGTCATAGGATCGCCACAAAATGCTGGGCTCTTGCAAGGACTACTGAGATCTGTACACCGTACCAAGTCTATATAAGCTCTGAGTTCTCAAGATGCATTTGTTGTAACCTTTGTGCTAGGTCCTGGAATGGATCCATAGTGTTACTAAAGTTAAAAAGTTGTTGGTGTCGCAATCTGTCACGGACTGGAGGCTTGAATGGTCTGAAGAGTGCTCTTCTAGATTGCCCAGGGTGAGGCATGCTGGTAGACATGGTGTCATCCTGCACAGAATAGTATATGTGAAAGGTGTCCAGGATCTCCTTAAGAGGATCCTAGCTAGGAGGACAAACCTCCTTGACAATCTTAGAAGTCTTGATTAAAGATGAAGATCAATAGGGAAATGTTTACCTACGCACCAAACACCCCTCACATCAGGAAGAACATAAGAGCCTAGCAACCTCCAGCAGATGAAATATGAAAGCAAGGGACAAAGATCAGGACAAGAAAACAAGGGAACAAATGTGATGCAATGCATCCTTCTCCTGAAAAAATTATGGTTCCAGATGTACAAGGGCTTCCTTCATCTTGGATTGTGGACTTCAGTTAACGTCCTGTGGATGAACTACTACCTTGGGAATAATCAGATTATAAGGTTATACATTCCCCCATTCCAGAATTCATGGTGTTTACTTGACAAACGAAGAAGCCCAAGTTTGACAGCTTTTGCCCAGCGCTGTAGTCTGCAGTCTCACCGCTATTTCCATTCTGTGCTACAAAAAGCTCGCAGACCAACACTTCGAGCGACTGCAATCTCGGAGACACCAGAGCAAACCAGACAAAGCAGGTGCTAAGCAATGCACTAGACGTGGTATCTCCGAAGACGCCACCTGCAAACACAAGCTGTGTTCTTTCCTCTTCTGCCTGCATAGGACCTCCAATAATTTCTTGCCTCTCCATTTGGCACCGGTGTAACGGTCTTTCTTTAAGACTTTGCAGTTCTCATCAGACCAGGCATTTTTTATAATGTGTTCCTTCTAACTAATGTTATCCAGGGCTTGTGTATTTTTAGGATATTTTAGTTTTGGTCTTTTGTCTTACCTTATGGTCAGGGATGGAATGTTTGTCTGAAGCACCAAAAATTTAAAGAAATATACAAAGATTGTTCTCAAGGAAAAGGCACATTTCCTAAATCAATACAGGCCTTAAAATATTTGCCATAATAATGGAGAACAGGAATAAGAACGATATGCTTGCAGTAGTGTATTAGATTTGTGCACGGAAATTGTACCAAGATAGTACAGGTTTGCAGAACAACCGTTAAAATGAGACTGTGCAGCCAGTAATTGAAAATTGGTAAAAGGGCATACCAGTAGACCACTCGAGAAGATCTCAGAAGCATACAGTGGCTGCAAGCAAAGGGCATGAAAATTTCAATATCAGAATACTAAGGGTATTAACTGCTCAGAAGTATCACAAAATACTGAGGTCGCAAACGGCAGATGACGAGCAGAGACGCACAGAGGTCGCTTATCAGCATACAGTGAGTGGTGGTGATCCTGGATTTGTCCTCTATAGCTGCTCTAAATAATCATTCCCAGTATTATGATGACAAAGCTCCAAAAAGAAGGTAAATAGTATTTAATAAGTGGATTGTGCAGCACACCGAAGGGGCTGGTCACTTCATGGCAGGCACTGGCGCCAGCTCACCAGTTGGATGTTGGTAACCGGCCATACGAACATTCAAAGGTAAAAGAGTGTCTATTGTGGAGGGGGAAAGGCGAGGCAAGACAGGTGAGACTTCTGGAAGGTATTAAATTATAATACAACAATATGCAGCACTAGCGGAACAATGCAATAAAAAATTGAACATTGTCAGACCCTGTATGAGGGGGACTGGGCAGGCAAGCTCTTTTGAGCCACAACCGTGGTGGTTGGGGTTGTTTGCCTCCGGTGACCTGGGTCCGTCCTACTGCGGTTGTGCAAACTGGGCTAGGTAGGCCCTTGCCACACTTGACTCTCAGGTCAGGCTTCCTATGGCAGTACTACGGGGGGGGGGTGGGGATAAGGGGGAAGCAGACAAAAACTCAAATTGTCAAAAAAAGGCACAATAACTTACTATACCTGCCCAGTACTTTTCTTTTTAAAAATAAAAGTACTTTCACAGTAAAATCACAGCAAAACGAAATACAGCACGCAGTAATGTGGATTTAGCTACATGGTTCTACAAACGTATCTATGGGGCACGAGCCAGATAAGATAATCGCACAGCATTTGCTGTGGTCTAACACAGCTCCTATAGTTGCCCACAATAGCTACAGTGTCTTAGCCGCGAAAAAAGGTCATAGGGAAAAAATGGACACAGTTTCGAGCTTACTTTCATTGTTGTGCAACAGTTACCATGTTAGTAAACCCATAGGTCAGATTGTTTAGTTCTTGAGCAAAAGAGTTCACACTAGCAGTTGTTATTCTCCCTAATGTGTAGACTTAGCTTTGCGAGTTAAAGATACAGCCTCTGTCTTTGAGTTCAGGGCCTCTGTCATCTATTTGCTGGGATAGGTCTCAGAGACTGGCAGTGCACTTGTCGAGTTGCACCATGAGTCGTCTCATCGAGTGCTGGTTTGCTGGTAATCTTTGGATCTTGCCGGTGGGAATGACCAGCACAGCAGTCCTTGGTAGCGTGAGTAGGTTATGGAATCTACACATAGTTCACAACATGAACTATGCAGTGGGGCTGGTTAAATCCTCGCACGTCTGCTTGGTGCCAGTGACATTACTTGTACAAGCAGGCTTTTCTGGGTACTCCACATGCTGGGAACACAGCTGGGTTTCTCCTCCAGGACAGTCTCTCCTCCTGCAGGATCAGGTTAGGGCCTCCCCTCTCTGAGTAGGCAGGCGGGCGGTCTTCTAGGCTGTAGGCAGACACACAGCTTCTCTGGCAAGTTTGCAGACTTCAGGTGATATGCCCCCCCTCCCATCTCTTAACAGTCCTGCTGTCATGCAGTCACCAGCTGTGGATCACAGCAGCTCTTCAGGTACTCTGTGGTGCATTTCCTTCCTTGGGAAAGAAGAAATTGGAAATGGAACGAAGTGATGAAGGTTTGGTCCCACCTTTTTTCACTATTTACTTAGTGGGATTTTCACATGTAAACATGGGTAATAAACGAAAAAGAGATGAAAACATATCACAGATAATATAACACCACACAGATCAAGATCACTTTGGATTACATATGGTAGGCGTTTTACTATAACTGTGCACAATCCAATGAAATCCGTTCAACAGCTGGCCAATGTCACCGCACAGCATGTAGAAAAAATAAGACTTGCTGTAATTCTCCACAATACTTAATGTGTAATGTGTGTGGTTCCCTGGAGTATTTATTATTCAGGTAATCCTTGGCCATCCATTAGTTAGTTTGATGGGCGTGTAATTTCAGGACTGGCAATGTGAAGTTTACTAGGAATGTTTGCAGCAGGACCCCTATATCTTTAGGCCTGTATGCCAGAGGAAGTGTAGAGTGGCATGTCTGTAGTTGATCGTTGGAATAGATTAGAACTGCCAACCAGGCCTTGACCGCAGGTGATCGGTCCTGGCTCCGTATGATACCACTCAGCGCTTGGCCAGCAGAAGGGCCACTGTGCTGAGCCATTTGACTTGTCAGGGAAGGTCTCTTTGGTATCCCAGTACAGATAGCATGGAGGACGGTAGATGTCTGATCTCAGGCAGTGTGGAGACATGGCCAAAGATCTCAAGACAATCTTTATTTCAGAGTATCTGCAGATGGGGGAAGTCTGCTACTGTGACATTGCTGCATTTGGAATCTTCCCTGATACAACATTTCAGTTGAGTTAAGTGGGCACTGTATACTCAAAGCAGGAACTTAAAGTGGATGAAGAGCAGCCTAGAATCGGGGGCTACAGTTTCTGGCTGCCCCCAGCAGAAGCACCGTTCCTTGTCTGAGATAGTACACTGAAGGTCTGTTACCCATTTCAGTTTGGCTACCAGGGCAGTGATGGGAGCCTCCACCTGAACTGAACTGAATAAGCTGATGACAGTGTGCTTGTTTGTTTTAAGGGTTAATAGGTGGGACACTGTTTTGGAGGTACGGTTTCCTGAGCAAAGAAGGAAAAGGTTGCTCTGCAGGATGCGCAGAGTCTATAGTATAGCAGGACGTCAAGTGGCATATCGTTTGCTATACGTGTCTGTGATGGTTGAGAGCTCTATTAAATTAGCCTCTGGGAACATATCTCCCATCTAAAAAGTCACCAGCTCCATAAATGTGTAAGAACCTTGTGCTCCTCTGTGAACAGATGATGGGGGTGGTGGCTTATCAATTATTTCGGGCCATATAGAACGAGGTGTGTGCTTCTCTTACGGATCTTGTCCCAGGCTAAGAGGGTGCATGTCACTGAGTTTATGGTGGTTGAACTCTGCGGAGAGCAGCTCCCAACCAGAGTTCTGAGTAATGCGGGACCCGCTCTGTCTTCCTGTATTGCCACATGCATCATGAACTGGTAAGAATGTAGGCAGTAATATGCAAACTGTGCTTGTGCACAATTGTAGTACAGTGTAAAATCTGGATGCAGCAAAACCTCCCTATTAGAGCCTCTCATCTGACCCTGGGATGTCCTCCAACCCACTTCAAAGTTACCCTGCAGGAGCACAAGCTCTTGAGGTGTGAATTTAGAGCAGGGGTCTTCAACGTTTTCACTCACAAGAGCTACTAACGTTCAATGAAAGTAATCCCGAGCTACTAATATTATTATTGTGGGACACATCAGACAAGATTACATTATTGGCCACTCCTGCAAGATTACCAGCCATGATCACTTTACTGCAGTATTGCCAGAAGTAATGTACAAAAGGCTTTGTGAATTTGGAATGCCTCCACAACAGTAACACCTAACAGCCACAGCTGCAATGCCTCTTGGCACCAAGGTAATATTAGTAATACGACTTCCAAGGCTGCATGATTTATTATTCAAATATGGGCATTAAAAAGATTTTCGAAATTGTGTTCTGAAAATACACACATTCTCGGATCAAACACACACTTTTACATTTTGGTATACCTATATTAATTTAATCAAACAGAAGCTTCTAATTTTGTAGGCTGAGCTGCTCACAGGAGAGCTACTCACAGGTAGCTGGAGAGCAACTAGTAGCTCACAAGCTACTTGTTGAAGTCTGATTTAGAGGGAATGGGATATTAAACAAGAGTTAGAACAGTTTGGGGAGGATGGCTATTTTTCAAGGCTAATCTGCCCAGTAATGATGGTGGTAGGGAAATCCAATCTTTATCCCGATCTCCCATTTTCACCATAGTTACTCTGTAGTTTTCCGTTGCAATTTTTATCATGACTAACTCAGATGCCTGGGTATTTTATTGAGGTTGTGCACCAGGGTAAAGGGAATTCAAACACGTGGTGGTGTGCCAGGTGTTAGTGCGAATATCATTGATTTATTCCAGTTTATTGTTCAACTGGACAACTGCCCAAATGCAGAGTATTAACTTATGACCGGGCTATAGTTTAAGGGAGGTTTGCAAAGGAACAGTGTGATTTCATTTATTCAGAGAAATTACTAGATTGCTGGTTGAGCACCCGTGTAGCGTGCTGCTGTCCAATAGTGGAGGTGAGAGGTTCAAGGCCCGTGGCAAATAAGATCGGGGACAACGGACAGCCTTGCCAGGTACCTGTCTTGATGTTGATGGGAGAAAAGAGGAGACTGTTGAGGCATAGTCTTGTCACGGGGTTAAAGTACAATAACCAGACCCGGCTCAGAAAGCTCATTGGCATTCCTATTCGGGCTAGAGGGACAAGAAGAAGGTCCCATTCTAAAGAATCGAATGCCTTGGTGGCATTGAGGAATAATTCCACGGCATCGAGTTGCAGGTCTATTTAGTGCATTAGAGCAAATAGACTGAAAAGTTTGGGGGCTGTTGACCTTCCAGGGGTAAATCCTGCCTGGTCTATTCGGAGTGTGGCTGTTAGTAATTGCAGCAGTCTGTTGATCATATTATCTATGTTGATGAGCAAGAGTGGCTGATATGAGTCACAGCGTTCCTGTTGCTTTCCCGGTTATAATAGGGAAGTGAGAAGTGCCTCGCGGAGTGAGGCGGTACAGTACAAGCAATTTTGCCTCATACATCACCAGCAGTCTAGGAGCTAGGAGGTGGGATTATTCTTTGTAAAGTTCACTCGAGAAGCCACTAAAGGTGATTTGCACATGGGCATACTAGTGATTATCCACTTTATCTCCTCTGTGGTGGTGGGGGTCATGCTAATGCTATTAATTCAAAAAAGTGAGACAGGTGAGTGTTGGGGTTTTTTGAGGTGTGTGTAGAGGTTGGTGTAACATGTACTCTATTCGCTAAGGATATGCTCTACCTCAAAAACCATCTCTCCTGTGTCTACCTTAATCTGCACTCTATCTTTTTCTGACCACGTGGAACATATAAGGGCTGCCAGTTTCCTGTCTGGCCGTTCTCCCTTATCATTTATTCTCACTCTACTGTGTTTGCCTAGGTGTCTCACATTGCGGTCACACACTTCAGAGTGATACACGATTGCCTTCGGATCACAGCTAGTAATAGGTGACGAGTGCTAGAGATGTGTTCTGCTCCCGAGTGACACACTCCATATTTTATGAAGGCGTATGTCACTACAGAAATACTAGGAAAATGTTGGACAAATATTAGGTTGCACTTATGTAAACGTCTAGAGTGAACAGTAATAACTTTGGCATTCATTTGGAAGGGAGTGCCTAAGATGCTGAACAATGCAAGGATATGGTTTTAACAGCTCTTTCAGCAGTAAAGCGGGTTATTTAAAATACTGGCTGAAAAATCAGGCCACCAAGCTAGAGGAATTGCTGAAAGAACTGACTAAAGTAGTGTGGTCACAATAAACAATATGGAGAGTTTACCATTCATGAAATGATATGGTCACAGTACCAAAAACAAATGGAGAGAAGGTACAAAAGAACAGATGGGACCAGACCAAGAGAACAGGATGACCAGAAAAGAGGATTAAGGTTCTCCCAAAAAAAAAAAAAATCAAGACTTTTATAACCTTAAAGTGGAGCAGGGGAGAAACAAGTGGGAAAGCATGCATATGTTTAGAATGAGAGTAGGGATAGAGAAGACAGGAATGGAATGAAAATACACTCAAAGTAATCAAGCAAAACACTGGATGAAAAGAGATTTTTAGAGCAGGAGTGATGTGATATGGATCTATGTTCGGTGTTCAAATTGCATTGTTTACACTTATTGTGTGTTTAATGTAAAATAGAGAAATTAAAAATCAAGGAAAATTATTTTACGAACAAAGTAGATGTAACTTTTGCACACAAACGATTTCCTTTCTTATGGGTTCAAGCTCAAAATATTTGGATTTCCTTTGCAGTCGTGTAGTGTGGCTTAGATGTTGTGCTTGACTGTGAGATGGAACAATTTAAGGTATGTTCCTTATTCAAAGGGATGCACTCTGCTTATCCTGCACATACATCCTGCTCCCCAGCCTCCCTTACCTAGTATGCACTTGCATACAGTTTTTGTTGCAAAGTAACCCTTTTTTTGGGTGGTCACTCCCGGTTTTCATTCTTTTTGGAACTTCTCTGCTTGTAAACTTGAACTCGAAAACTGGGAAACTGCTATTTTGTCCAAGGGTATGTGCTCTTACCTTTCAAACATATAAAAATTGACTTAAAACCTGATTGGCACATTTAACTTTCCTATAAGGCCAAAGTATATGGTGCAGAAATACACCCCTGGCATGGAAAGTTAAATGCCACTTGTGGACTGCAGTACCTAATGTGCCAGTGAAAACATGGCTTGAGGCGCACCCTGTGTAGCCTGACTGCAGTAGATTCAACTTTGAACCCTGCTCCCCAGACCTGTCGAAATTCAGGTTGGCAGAATGTTTCATTCTGCCCGCAGAATTTTGGTCACTCAGCGTTACTCTTTAACGTGGTGTTCCGGCCAAATTTCTCCAATCACCACATGGTGGAATTCTTCTCCCGCGAGGCTCCAGAATATGCGAGCGTGAGCGATATCTGGTGTTAGCACAATTTTCTAATGTGGGCAGTCACGGTCAGAGAGCTGCCGCTCGAGTAGATTTGCTGCAGCTTGAGTGGATTTTCTACTCTAGCTGCAGCAAAATCAACTCGAATGGCCTCTTTCTCTTGCACAACGCATGGTGCTGTTCACGCTGATTTTTTTTTTCTTTCATCGCAGTTCATGCTACCGGCACTAAATGGCAGCGCGAGCTGCATATTTTTCAACCGTTGGTGGGATTCAGCGGAATCTTGCTGAATTTTTATGTAACTCTGCGAAATTCCACGGAGCGAAACTCCGAGTTCTGCCCACCCCTAGTCAAAATCACCATTTTGCCAGGTAGAAAAATCTTGTTTTTTTAAAAATACTAAACTAGACAGCCCTAAGCATACCTTGATGCCCATATGGTAGGGCGCATATTATTTAAGAGTGGGACATGTGACATTGCAAATGGCATATTCCACCAGTTACTAGTTCCAAAATGATATTGTCACTGGTCATGATGTAACTGGTATCTAGAGAAATTACAAAATATAGATTACACACTTTAATCTGAAACCTTTCATCTGTACCGTCTAGAGACTCTGATCAAAAACCTATTTTTATATTTAATAAAAGCCCATTCTAATGGTTATGTATGATTTTCATTAAATATAAGAGAAATGTAACTTTCAGAAAGTTACCTTTGACCTGCCTAAAGCTGCTGCAGGATAATTTGCCTTAGCTCTTTAGCAACTGTTCAGTCTATACTTGACCTGAATTCGATGTGAAAGAGGTGTGAAAACTACTCCCAGAGCAGAGACAATGGCCTTGAAGTAGAGAGGCGTTTTTCCCCCTGCAGGAAGACCAGTTGGGGTGGGCCCAGGAACTTAATTAACTTCAAAGGAGTACCATGTCACAAGCAAATATGAGGTGACACTTGAAAGGCCCCAGCTTTTGTTGCCATTGTCAGGCTGGCACCAAACCCAATGGCTGGAAAGCTACCCCCATAATCCGGTTTGAGTAACCATAAAGGAGGGCACTGCTCATTACCCTGGCCACATCAAGTTTTTTGTTTCTTGGATTCTGAGAATGAGGGGTGCTGTGGGATTGTTGATAGTAGGGAAGCAGGAACTGCTGAAAAAGTGGGTAAGGTTGCCCCCCAGAACTTTTACCCAATTAGTTAGAGGTGCCCAGGAGTTGGCCCCACCCATTAACTGGCACCAGGCATAAATGTGGCACCTTCTGAGAACACTTCCTGGACCTACATAAGATTAGAAGAGGACTGGACCTGCTGTCTGTGACCTGAGAGGAGCCCTGAAACTGGACCTTGTATCTCTTGTACATGGGGCAAAGAAGTGGCCGACCCCTGTGTGGCTATAGGGACACAACATGCTGCAAGAGGTTTTTTCCTGGAAGTGCCCATCTGACCAGTGGCAACTGGCCCTGGACTGGGCTTTGCTGTTGGCCTCTGCCTCATATCCTGAGACTCTCTAAGTGGGCACCAGAAGAAATTTTTGAATCTTTGAGAAAGTTTTCTTCCGGAGCTTCAGGAGATTCTGTGGGAAAAAGTACCCAAACTTCAGTTCAATGGCATCTGATTACATTTCAGCTTCGTCCGGACACAGCTCCCAGCACCTCTGAAAACAAGCCTTGGCAAAGCCAGTAGGCCTCACCTATGCAAGAGCTATTGACTTTGCCCATGTCTTTTGGACATGTTGTGCAGGGACATGGCTGCTGTGCATCATGACTAAGAGTTATAAAAAAGCACTATGATGCGGCCATCGCTGGCCGCTTCATAGTGCTTTTTTTCTTATGGTAGATGGGCAATGTGGACAACTGGAGGGAGGGTGGGAAGGAATGGGCACCACGGGCATCTGGGAACCAAAAGCTTAAAAAAAAAAAAAAGTAGTATGACCCTGCCAGTGCTGTGTCGTAGTGTTTTATTTCTTCTTATGGCAAGTGGGGGAGGAACACATAACGGGAGGATGGGGTGGGAGGGAAGAGGCAGCAGCCACAACGGCGTGGGACGGAATGCAACAAGAACAGTGGGAGGAAGTTCTGGGAGGGAAGAAGCAACACGGACAACAGCAGAGTCCGGTGGGAGAGTAGAAGCAAAACGGGCAACGGGTGGGGCGGGGTGGGAGGGAAAAAGCAACAAGGATGACTGGGGAAGAAGAAATAAAATAGTACCTTAATCCGAGCACCATCAGCAGAAGGACACTAATCATAATGAAGCAATCAGTACTTGGTCTATGCTCCAGACAAAAGAACAGGAAATGAAACCAGCAAATGTTGACCAATTTGGAAGCAGCAAATAAGAGTGCCAATGCATGGTAAGCAATGGGCGGGCTTCTCCTAGAAAACAATATCTCTCCAAAAGGAGAGAGAGAGAGCATGCGCTGGTGTAGGTGACACCTAAAAATGACTAAGTCCCATTCTGCAACAGCTCCATAGCTCTGGCGAAACCAACCTGCTTCAGGAATACGGCCTTCATTTTCATGGCGGTGGCTACAGTTTTAGCGGAGGCCCGCTCAAGGAGGATTTTTTCTCAAAAAAGTGACAAAGTCTCTTACTGCACTGGGACTTAAAACATTTTTCAAACTTTTTAACTTCCAGACTTTCATCCGGACCAATCCACTTCTTGTATCTGAACAGGGCTTTATTGCTGTCGGCCTCAAATTGGCCTTTGGCCCCGGTATACTACTTCCTCAGATAATCCTTGGTTCTTTGCGCCTTTTGGCAACTTTTTCACCTAAATCTTTAAAAATCATATCTCCTGTTTCCCCTATCGTATATTTGTCATTTTGGTATTACTTTACTTGTAACATTTTTCTCTTTATTTTAAAATTGGTTGTGGAATATTATTGTGTTTGGTGTGACTTTTTATACTGTGCAGGCACTGCTCAAATTATTTCAAATTGCCTTTGATTTAAACTTAACTGCTTTGTGTCAGGTTATCAGGGGTTGAATACAGGTTTATTTTTTTGCAATTTGTGTGACATCTAGCAGCTGGTAGCCTTCTCTTTGGACACTTGTCCACCCCAAATAATAATCCACTTTCCTAAAGTTGTAAAGCTAATAATGCTGCTGTCCTTTAACCAGTTAGCGCCATGAGCCCCTCCATTTGACCCTCACTAATCCAGAACTTTACAAAAAACTCTATACCCCATATTAGATCATAAAATAAGCTTATCCTCTGCAATGGAGCCCTCCTTAGCAAGAGTCACCATATTTTTAAAAAATCCAGGTGTATCGACTTTAACATTTATGGCAGCTCTTTATTTCCATCTGTGGTCTAGATTGAACACTTTTCAAGTTTGAAAAATGTCTTTAGTACTCCAATATAGACAATTGAGGCTGTATGAGTACTGTTAAAAACCATCCTTACAACACGGAAGCCTCGCCTTAAGCCTATAATTGAGTGTCCATAACTCTCTGGCCTCTGCTAACTTTTGTAGGATTTATTTCCCCTAGTTTGATTTTCAGGACTACTCCAGTTACCTTTTACCTATAATAGTACATGAATATTATGAATATGAGAGTTAAAATGTTAACCTCCCATAGCCAGTGGCTGACTGCGCCAGGTTTTCTTGTGCTTGTAAAAATGTTTTTTTAAACTGCTCTTAAATATTCAGCACTAAGAGGTTCGCAATGCATGCTAGGGATTGCCGTAGATTTCCACTCCCCAGTACCATTGATGAAATTAGTAAAATCTTGACAATATTATCCTTTCAAACGTTCTTTTGCTGGATGCTAATGGGAAGGGTGGCATTCCATGCAGAAAATGCCACACATTGACATCTCCATTAGATGGTGGCTGCAGAAGAAGCATTGACTGTGCACCGCATTCTGGGTGCTCCAGCAGGCTTAGTGGCATGAAAGTAGTAGCTTAATGTGTGACTCAAAGAAATGTCTCCCATAGCTTTTCATCTGTGTTCCCTAATACTTGTTTCCTTGTTTCACAGATGGAGCAGGCCCATAGCAGTGGGGCTGCAAGTAGCACGGGCTCTCTGGAGAGAGCATCCCTCTTCTGTGCCACAGGCTCGAGCACTGCATCCAGCCCCATTGAGCTGATTTCCAAAACCAAATCCTCCAGCCGATTCTCCCTGTTTTCTCCACCATCATGGAATGGCAGCTTTGAGCAAGATGCCCTTCCACCATCTCGCACAGGCTCCAAAACGTTCCTTGGCTACAGTCGAAAGGGACACCTAAAACCTGAAGAGATGGAGGACACAGGGTACAGGCCGGAGCACTTCCAGTTTTCAGAGCCAATCATAGGCCGGGTGACAGACTGCATCTACCTGGGAAACATGAACTCAGCCTACAGCGGACGAGCTCTCTGCCTGCATGGCATTGACAGCATCATCGACATGAGCAGCTTACCTGGGAACCGTAGCCCCAGTGTGGTCCCTTGTACCTGCTCCCGAGGCGGGCGCCACAGTTGGTCCCGGCTGAAGGTAGCCATCCAGGGGCCACCGGAGAGCGAATGTGCTGCCTTGCGCCAGCGTGGCTTTAGTGACGTCAATGACTGCCTGGAGGCATCTGCAGAGAAGAAAAAGAGGGTGTTAGTTCACTGTCGAGATGGCTACTCACTTGCACCCACCTGTGTCATCCAGTACCTTATGGTGCGCCGCAGCATGCGACTGCTGGCAGCCTATGAGATGGTGAGGGCCCGGTTCCCTGTCAACATCCGCCAGTGCCACCAGGAGCTGCTGGTTAGCTTGGAGCAGTCGCTCTGGCCAGGAGAGACAGACCCGGACAGTTTTAAAGGAGTCCTGTCGCGGAAAACAGCCTGGACGTGACCAGGTGGGAAATGAACTGCATGGATGGAGGATGTTGAAATTACTAATTCATGGGATAGTTATTTCCCTTTTCTGGGCTTGCGGGGTTCACTATGTTTGGGGGCGGGGGGATACAACGGGAGATACGTTTGTTTTCTAATTTTAATTTTCTTCTCTTCCCCTTTGAAAAGGAAGATTTGTTGAATGAACCAGATGAGGAATGGTGAGCTTCCTAGCCAGGCTGTGCATTACCACTCTAGGTGCACAGCTTGGCACCTCAACACAGTCAGACTCTGGGCTGGGGAGGGTTTGATTGTTGAAAGATTTGGATTTTGCGCTCGAGGAAGATTTGCCTTCATATCTTGTGCACCTGACACATGGTGTCTTGAGGACTCTGCCATTAGAAGTCCTCCCCAGCGGTGTAAACTTATCAGACTGGCTGTCGAAGGTCCTGCTGTTGAACACTTCTGATTCTGTGCCCAATGGCCTCTCTTCTGAAACTTACTAGATGTGAAAGCACTCAGAGTTTGGATATCTGCCAGCGTGAGATAGACTGAGGCCTCTTATTAATGTATGTCAGTTGATAACCTGCCAAACTGGCCCACAAGAAAGCTATCATTTGAGGGGCAAAAGGATTTTTACCTGCAATGAGACCATCGTCCATCACGGACCACTGCCCAACTGGAGCAACTTGATAGCGTGGGTTATTCCTTGATCCCTTTTCAAGTGTAAGTATTGAATGGTGCCAACTCCAGTGCTGCCAGGCACAGCTCTGGCGGCAGAGGTGGCTGCTGTTTACAGACACTCTTGCCAGGATTGGTTTCTGTCACGTTTGCCTCATTCATTGCCAGAGTGACCCTGTAGTATGCTGCCAATGGTCCCTTAATTTGCACTTTATCTGGATGGGGTGTGCGTGTCTGGTGGCCTCATATAGCGCTATCTAATGTGGGGCTCTGGGCTCTATCCTTCGGCATGCAGTGAGCTACGTAGACAACAAACTCTGCATCCATAGGGTCTGGCTGTGTCACCTATGAACAAAATGTAAGAGAACAGCCTGACTGAAAGACTCTTCTCCTGCTGTGACATCTGCATCTCTCTGCTATAGGTCTTAAGATGCGGTGCTCAGCTTCCCTTCCTGAGGAGGTCTTTGACTGGATGAGCTAAAGGCAGCCTTGGAGGATCAGCTCCTCACTTCAACTCAGGTTGACGTTTATTCTTGAATGACAACTATCTCCTCTGCTCTGGTGAAGGTTGTTTGGGCAAGGAACTACCTGGCCAGCAAACGTGCCTGTGTGGTAAGCATGTTTCCTAGAATAAACGAAATGGGAATGAAACAAAAAGAAACTTGCGCCTCCATTCTGCACACTTTCAAGGCAAAACAAAGGCCAAAATGTCCCCTCACAGGTATAAATGTGTGCTTTACAGAATTTCCAAAAACCATATACTGAAGTATTACATTTGTAATCACTCCACACACAGTAGAACATATTCCTTGAGGCGTTGACCATTCTTCGGGTCTGGAAATGCTAGGGTATGGGCTAAGAAGTGAGTAGCCAAACAGTATGTCCAGGTGCGTGCATTGGTGTCTTACCGCTTCAGTGGCGTCTACAGTACTTGCGCTCTCGTATACACATCCCTACTCATCATTAGCAATATTTACACTATTTGGACAGTGGGTACCGTAGTATCACTGATCACTGCCAGTGACCGTGTTCCGGCAAAGGGCCTTTCAGAAATGTACTCGAGTTAGGCAGTGGGTCTTCTTTCCTCACCAATTACTGCCATGGCCAATGTTTTTTAGGGAGAGGGGAAAGTATCATTATGCAGCTTGTGCGGTGAAGGCAAGGTGAACAATTCAGCACAATTGACTCCCTCACTGGACTGGCAGCTCGGACTCTTTCTGCGCCGCAGCATTTGCAGACAAGAAAACGTTATGGGCAAAGAAATGGGAATGACCAGAAAAGATGACTGTGATCTGTAATCTGAAGCCCGCCTGTAGCAATGCAGATCGCGACTCTGTCTAGCCCCAGAAAGAAAAGATAGACGGTGGAGTCGAAACCAGCAACTGTTCCTGAAGCTTGGTGGCGAGGGGTCCAGCAGGCCCAGTAGGAAGGATAGGTCTATATGGTGCACCATAACAGGAAAGAAATGTGCAGTGAGATGGTAGGATGGTGAGGACGGTGCATGAAACTGAAATTAGGACTGCCCTTTGCTGTACCACGTGTCACAGGGGTCGCAACCTTTGCATAGACGTGCTCTGTGGTGGTGATGAACTTGCAGTACTGAAATGCCCTAGAACTCTTATGCAACTCTGTTAAGAAGTGGGTACAGAACCCTAACCCTTAGCAGCCACTGCCATTGCCAGAGTTTAAGCATCATGTCCAGTTTCACTGACTGTTCCCTGAGCAAAATGCCCTTACCACCTTTGTGAATTAAGCGTAGTGTACAGTACCACTATGTTTGACTGCCAAATGAATACAGTGCCCTTACCTGTCACTGCAAAATTTGGTTGTTTGCGCCTCACAAGTCTTTGGCAGTGTTAACAATTAGTCAGTCTACACTGTCCTGACGTACTGCCGACAGTTGACATTTATGTGGAAACCACATGCTCCTCTGTTGGCCAGTCTTTGGTGCTGCTTTGTGAGTGATCAGGACCTATGAACAGTGGAGCCTATCACTCGGATAGATGGGCATTTTAACTTCCAGTTATGAGCTGTTAACGGCCCTGTAAAAATCCTGCCAAAGCCCATTTCCATGCATGTTTACTAGAAGCTGTACCAAGAACTCTGACCCCGAGAAAATTGACAATTCTAGCTCTCCTGAAATGCCCTGGTTGTTCAAACCGCAATATCAAAACTGCAGATTTTTCAAGAGTTGGTTGTTTGGCTACACCTGACCCCCTTTAAACACCTTCCAAACGCCCAGCTCCTTGAGTGAGGTGTGAAAGGTCCTACCAACCTATCGGACAACTGAAGGCTTGTGAATGTCAGGAGTGTGGCTACGGAGATGTTTGCATGATGCTCGAGGGAACCCACAGCTCACTTGGAAATGGATACTGCGTCTGGGTAGTTACTTAAGTCCCTCGTTTGTATGGCTTGTTGGACAAGCCTGTGGAAGTTGTACTTTTTTTTATTACTACTCTTGTCCATTTTGTAACTTTACTGATGGTCCACTCTCACCGTAAACAAAATAAAATAATTTTTGCATCTAATTTTTGCTTCTGTAATTCTTTTCCTTGTTTGACCTAAAGGCAAACCTGTCAGACAAGGTGCTCTGACCACCATCCCACGTATCTAAAAGACCAGAACGGGAGGAAAGTCCTTCTCCTACCTCGCAGCCAAGGCCTGGAACGACTTTTCTCTCCATCTCCGGCAAACCCCCACACAGCCCCAGTTTAGGAAGAACCTCAAGACCTGGCTTTTCGGATGATCCCAGCACTCAACTGAGCCGCCCAAGCGTCTTGAGACCCTCGCGGGTGAGTAGTTGCGCTTTACAAACCCCTGATTGATTGATTGCTTGCTTTATTAGTGGCAGGAAGGCTCCCCCAAGCTTTCTGAACCATTGGGGGATGAAGAATTTGAGAGCAGATCGTGCCTAAGCCAGAGGTCTTCAACCTGCGGGGCCCACCCCTCTGAGGGTCCGTGGGAGGGAGGGGCAAATGAGTCTGCAATTACATGTACATGAAGACCGTCTGGAAGCGCGACAGGCGCGTTTCCAGGCTTTCTCATTTCCATGCAGCAGTTAAAGTCCATTAAAAAAGTGTGAGGGCGGTTCTACTGAGTTTCATGGGCCAGGATCAGTGAGTGTGAAGACCTGGTCAAAGACATGGCTAAACAATGAAGAAAAAAATGCTTTTTTTTTTTCCACCTTCAGGTAACTGCATATAAAAAACATGCACACACCTCAAAATAAAAATAAATGCAAGTTAAACTAATCAAAGGGAAATGCATTCTTTTACCTTTTGAAACCTGTTAGCTAATGTGGGCACTGCAAATTTCTTCGTGTGACCAGAAAGTCACAGAATTAAATCCTTAATGGTGCAGTGAGGAACAGTGACTTGTTTATGTACAGTGCTACAAGTTCCCAGTCTGTCACAGAAAGCACTGGGAATGTTATTATTCTAAAACTGAATCACACCGTATTAAACAAGCAGCTGCAAAATACTATTTATGATAAAAACAAGTGCTTGAAAAATATACATTTTAGTGCTAAGTATTCAGACTATATCTAGTGTAAATATTTGATATGTGTCCATTAAAAGGGTGCACTCCTTTTAATGGACACATGTATTAGCTCTCAAAATAAATATTTGTCCCCATAAAGCTCCAAGTGACTCCATTAATTAAAACCACACATTTAGATTTCTTTCAGGTAGTGGGCACCCTGGTAAGACGGCGTGTTTCTTCTTTAGCATTCCTCTCTCTGTTTCACAGCACAGGAGACCCCCCTCCACCGCACCTTCTGCGAGTGTCCAATGGAGCCCAGTTATGGCAGTCTTACTGTTAAAAAGAACACGAGGACTAGCATTCGGGCCCACATCACCATTTCTGAGCAGGAAACGGCCCAAGCAACAGAGGAGGGTTAGGGGGATAGGGCTAAAAGTACTTTTATTTTTTACACAAAGCCTGCTTTTGACATCCAGCCTAGAAGTGATGGCCCTGTTGAGTGGGAAAAGTAGACAGCCTGATTTGCAGAGCTGTAGATATTATTGGTTCTGTTGCTGCTTTAGAGACCCAGGGCATACTTGCTGTGCCAGTGTTGCTTTGGAAGGGGAAAATTGAAGCAGAGGAGACAACTTGATTTGGGCATCAGAGAGATGAGAGGGGGGGTGATTATGAGAGATTGGAGGGAGAGGGATGGGGCGAGATGGGAGCCCATGTTGTTAACAAATGTTGGAGGCCACAGCAAGGCAGTAGCTATGTTCAGTGAAGCAGGTGCAGTGGCGCTTTTGCCCAGGGGCCCACTACATCATAATTATAAATGTTTTACTATAAAAAGTTGGCATGAGGGCTCATTTTCGTTGCTAACATTAGGGCAGATGGCGCAAAAAAGGGGGCAACATGTAGTAGCTAATTTTGTTTCAGAAAGAGACCAAGCTTGTTTCGAGATTGAAGTGACGGTCAGTCATGGTGGGAAAGGAGTGAAAGAAAAGAAGATAGCTAGCTTCTCAGGGCTACAGCCATCATTAGTGCAGCAGGTGGAGTTGCATTGGGGACCACAGCACCCCAATTATGGGGAGTAGTGTTTTTTTTATTTTGTTTGTTTTGATGCTGTTACTTTTTTTTATAAGTACCACAATTAGTGTGGATTACGAGCTACATTAAAGCACCCCTGAAATGATCTCATGATCCTTGCCCCCTGTGATCATCCCTACCCCTCTCACTACCCAAATCCTTACCATATAGTTTTGGAGGGGCCCAGCTTCAAAACATTTTGCTTAGGAGGACTCCGAGCAAATAAAATGCAAAGACCTCTGGCCTAAGCTCTGTAGTTGCTAAATGTTGGCCCTAGAGCTACGTCAGAAAGCCCGATCTCCTGTATTGATCTTATAATCCAGCTTATATGAGCTACATCTGCTGCAGCTCCACCACAGGACATCTCACCCAAATCCACATGGCTGCCTACTGTACTCTGCATTGGCTTCACAGGGCTGTCCTGGCTGGGTAGGAACTGCTGTGACTCCACAGGAACAAATAATTACTTCACTGGACAGCTTTATCTCTGCAGTACCATATCCCAGCTGCAAGAGGCAGAACAGTCAAGATGCTGCACAGCGGAAAAAGTCCTGGTCGCCATAGGACCTGTCATAAGCAGGGAATTTATGTCCCCAAATGTACAGAACAAGTACTCCTGGCTGGCAGAGTGACATGAAACAGACCAAAATAAAAGAACTTTCACCTGGTTTTCAGCATTGTTTTTTTTAAAAATTCTTTTTTATCAAGTTTTACATATAACAGTAGGCATGATCAATTATCATATCAATTGCTTTGACATATCTAGTACTAAATACGCTTCACATAAAACTCCCCGTTTGCATCATGTGGGTTAGCGAGCTTGTGGTGACTGGACATAGATACCAAGTATCAGTTGGTCATAAAATCTTCATATGACTATTAAAAAAGCCATAAAAATCACAGCAGTTCTTACAAATAGTACATAATAAATACAGATAAATAATTAAAAACATCAATAGAATACTAAAACACGTTAATCAAAAACAGGTAAAGAATTGTTAGTTCTCTTGTAGGGGATTTCCGTGTATAGTCATAAGCTCGTGAATAGTCCCTCCCATGTGCGGGGACCCCGGAGCACTTCTTTAGATATGTCTTCTTAAGTTGTCAACTTTCGCCTTTCTTCGGGAAGGCCTGTATAGACACTTAAGAAATAAACAGACAATAATGCAGCCAACCTAACTAGGCTACGCTGGCCATTACTTCATCTTGAAGTGAAAAAACAAGGATGCCAGCAATGTCAGTATAGTTGAATTTAAGGAGGTTAATTACATAGAAAAAGCCTCTTCACAAAATACCTTTTTTCATGAGAGATGAAAGAATAGGACAGAGAAGCCCCCCATAGGCTGCCATTATAAGTCTGAAAATGGATACCGTGCCTTTAAGAGTCTCTATGGACCACTGGTATCCCATGATGCACAGCTAGTGGCAGTTACTTCAGTTCTTTTTTCCGGCTCCTGTTAGCAGGACCCTGGAGCATTGAGCTCTACACTTTTGGTGTTTCTTTCCTCAAAAATCATCAGAATTCTCTTTTTTGTGCTTCACTCGACGTTTTTGGTCTTTCTTTCTCTCTGGCTGTCTTTTTCTGACAGAAAATCCTCAGTGTTTTAGTCAAAATGCCTTCCCTTTTTGACAAGTGTCTTGAGTGTGGAAGAAAGAAGGCCAAATCCGACACACACGCAGTGTGTATTCTTTGTCTACCTGCTTCTTATGTACCTGTGGACTGTCTGATATGTAAAACCTTTTCCAGGCGCACCCTGCGTGACGGGGAGAAGATCCGGCTTCAAGGTATGGAAGCGAGGCGAAAACATCAGTCCAAGTCGTCAGGTGGCACTTCTGGGCTAGGAGAGGGAAAGTCCTCTACCAAAACCCTGTCTTCAGCTTCTGGGGGGCTCCCCAAGCGAAGAACGGCCGAAAAATGAGGTCGGTCCCGGTCGACGTCAAAGACCGCGACGACGACGTCGAGAGCAGGTATGGCGGCGATCTGTTCACCATCGACTCAGGGCTCTGGGTCGATTCGACGTCGAGGGCCAGAAGGTCGAAGTCTGTCGCCGTCGTCAACATTGACACATCAACGCCGATCGACGTCGACTCACCATCGGAGGTCGCCGTCGAGGTGCCACCGACGTTCGCCGTCGACACGACGTCGTCGTCGAGGAGGCAGCCGAGGTCGCTGTAGAAGAGTTACCGACAGTCGACGTCGAAGGGACACCGGCAGTCGACGTCGAAGGAACACCGTCGATCGACGTCAAGACGACACCGATCAAAGACTCGTTCTATAGTGAGTCTGTCGACGTCGACTGGGAGTTCAAGATCTGGACGACGTCGAAGATCGCAGTCGACAAGTAGATCGACGTCGAGGGGGAGTTCTCATACTAGATCTCTGGTTCCTTCCTCGCGTCAGGCGGCGCGCAAACGAAGACGATTGGTATATACTTCGGACTCTGACTATTCCCGAACGTATTCACACACAAGGTCACCATCTAAGGCGGTCTCTCCTGGACCATCAGAGCATCCTCCTACACCGCCGCCTCCACCCACGCCTCCTCCTCCGCCTCCGCCTCCACCACCTGCGCCGCCTCCTCAAAGGCCTGCACATCGAGACCAGAGGTCTAGGTCCCGAAGGTGGGATCATTCCCACAGCCATCGGCGTTCGTCCACAAGGTCCCATCATTGTCATCGCCATGAGCGATCTCGTTCCAGGCACACCAGGGACACATCTTCCACAAGTACGGGACGATATTCTCTGACCCTTACTGATTCTCCTCCTCAAAGAGTGCCTCCCATTGATGACATTACTACCTTCCAAGAGGTTTTACTGCGAGGAGCGTCCAAACTTAATATTCCGTTGGCCACCCCGACTCCATCTACATCAGTCATTTTTGAGACACTTCAACAGAGGCAAGCGTCTCGACCCTTGCTCCCTCTGGTACCTGGCTTATTGGAACCTGCTATGGATTTGTTTCTGACTCCTTCATCCATCAAATCCGCTCCATCTAGGCTGCAGAAAAAATACTGCACTCCGGAGCATGACCCAACATTCCTCCGTACAGATCCTACCCCAGACTCTGTAATTGTGGTGGCGGCTAAGAAGCAACATGCTACGGCTCCAACATCCACAGTACCTCCCGATGAGGAAAGCCGTAAAATGTATTCCGTTGGGAGGAAGGCGTGCAACACGGCAGCCACTACTATGATGGCGGCTAGTGCAACAGCATTGTTGGGCAGATACGATCGCTCCCTTTGGGACTCCCTCCAACAATTCGTAGACGCCCTGCCTAGCGACAAGAGACAAGATTTTACGGCGATCTTAAATGAAGGTCTTATGGTGTCTAACCAAATAATTAGCGCAACGGCGGATACATCACTCCTTTCCGCACATGGCTATTGTCACGGAGTGGCTCTCCGAAGACACGCATGGCTTCGCCTTACCTCACTTAAGCCCGAGGCTCAACAGCGGATCATGAATCTCCCTTTTTCCGGCACGGCCCTCTTTGTAGCTCATGCAGATGAGGAGATGGCCTGCATGAAGGCAGAGATGGAGACATTAAAGGCGGTAGGTCTTGAGAAACCTAAGGAACAACGGAAGACCTTCAGACCTTTCCAACGGCGCTACACGTCACAGCGTTTTCAAAGGTAGCAGGGACGGCAGAACACTCAGCAGCAATCCTACCAGCGGTCGTTCCAACCGTTCCAGAAACATCAGCTCAGGGGACGAGGAGTCAACAACCTCAAGGGAATAAGTCGCCTGCGGGGTCTAAGCCCTGAAGCCTTTCTTCCCCTCTTCTGTTACCCACTCCGGTAGGGGGAAGCATCCAAAATTTCCTGGCAGAGTGGCAAAAAATAACTCTGGACAATTGGGTGCTGAATATTGTTTGAAATGGATACGCGCTACGTTTCACCAGCCCTCCTCCATCGATCCCTCCAACACATTCACGTTACCAACTACATCAGTTGCAATTGGAGGCCAACATCCTCTTACAAAAAAGGGCAGTAGAACCCGTTCCAGTCGCTCAGCGCGGAACAGGACTGTACTCCAGGTTCTTTCTGGTTCAAAAGAAAGACAAGAACGAATTCAGACCCATTCTAGATCTGCGACAAGCCAACAAGTGGGTGCGGAGAGAGAAATTCCAAATGTTGGCTCTACATCAAATCTACCCTCAAATTCACCAGGGAGATTAGTTATGCGCGATAGATCTACAAGACGTGTATTTCCACATTCCCATAGCAAAGAAACATCGCAAATTCCTGAGATTCACTGTGGGGAACAGTCACTATCAGTACTGTGTTCTTCCATTCGGCCTAAAGTCAGCTCCCAGGACTTTCTCAAAGTGCATGGCAGTGGTCGCGGCCCATTAGAGGAAGCACAAGGTATTAGTCTATCCTTACCTAGACGACTGGCTGATCAAGGCTTCCACGTCTCAGGGAGCTCGACTACACTTCAAGTGGACCTCCGATCTTCTCCTTCGCTTGGGTCTCCACATCAACTGGGCAAAGTCTGTCTCGACCCCTGTCCAGTGTCTTCAGTATCTGGGAGCCTCAATAAATACTCGCACGGCAAACGTGTATCCTTCGGAGGAGAGACGCTTATCAATCCTTCGGAAGGCTCAGGCTCTCAGGACCATCTCCTTTCCTACGGTCAGGAAAGTTTCCTCTCTGCTGGGCTCCATGGCATCTTGTATCTTCCTGACGCCACATGCTCGTCTCCACATGAGACCCTTGCAGGAATGTCTGGAGGATCAATGGGACCAGAAAGTAGGGGATTGGGAAGACAGGATTCAGCTGTCACAGCATGCCCTTCAGTCCCTCAGATGGTGGTGTTCTCCTCGCAATCTCCTACGAGGGATCCCCTTCCACAAGGAGATACCGAAACAAACTTTGGTAACGGATGCTTCTCTCCTCGGCTGGGGCGCACACATTGACCACATTCAGATACAGAGCAAGTGGTCCGAGAAAGAAGCCACATATCACATCAATCTACTGGAGCTGCGAGCAGTCCACTTGGCTCTGAAAGCCTTTCTGCCGTCATTCCACTTCAGTACCCTGCTTGTCCAGACGGACAATACGACCACAATGTTTTACCTCAACAAGCAGGGGGGCTTCAGATCACGCACACTGTCTCAGGAAGCCCAGACCATCTGGAAATGGATCTTAGCCAGAAATCTGACAATCACAGCCACTCACCTCCCCGGTGTTCAAAATGCTCAGGCCGACGCTCTGAGCAGAATCCTGCAAGAAAACCACGAATGGGTTCTAAACGACGAGGTTCTGCTCGATATCTGCAAAACAAGGGATACTCCAGAGGTCTATTTATTCGCTACAGCAGAAAACAACAAATGCCGAAGCTTCGCCTCCAGGTTTTACCAACCAGGGACTCTGGGGAATGCCCTGTGGATCAACTGGTCAGGCAGATTTCTTTACGCCTTTCCTCCGATACCCCTGATCCCGGCAGTCCTCATCAAACTGTCGCAATCCCAGGCCAGAATGATCCTCATTGCTCCGGAATGGCCACGTCAGTGGTGGTTCACGGACCTGCTCCACCGGTCTCTCCTGCCACATCTCCGTCTTCCATGTCGGCCGGACCTTCTCACCAAATTCGGCGGTCAGATGGTGCACCCCAACCTCTCGTCCTTGAATTTGGCGGCATGGCTCCTGAGTTAGTGCAGTATGGACACTTGAATTTACCTCAGGACTGCATGGAGATACTTAAAGAAGCAAAGAGACCATCCACACGCACTTCCTATGCGTATAAATAGAAGAGATTCTGCATTTGGTGCTCTTCGAAGAACGCAGATCCTACTGCCTGTCAGGAAGATGTTATCCTTCCATACTTATTACATTTGGCACAATCGGGCCTTCAATTTCCTTCTATTAAAGTACATCTAGCAGCTCTGACTGCTTATAGGAAAGGCCCTTCACAAACTTCCTTTTTCAAGATCCCAGTCATTAGAGATTTTTTGGAAGGTTTGCGGAAGGTGTTCCCTCCCTTTAGACGTCCTTTTCCTCCTTGGGAGCTTAATGTAGTTCTTTCTTGGTTGATGCAGGAGCCTTTTGAGCCTATCCACAGGGCTTCTCTCCGGCATCTATCGTGGAAGGCAGCTTTCCTTGTAGCAATTACATCTGCCCGCAGGGTGAGCGAACTCCAGGCACTATGTTGTCTAGAGCCTTACACAGTTTTTCATTCTTCCAAGGTGGTCATGAGAACACATCCGAGATTCCTTCCTAAAGTGGTTTCGGATTTCCATGTGAATCAGACGATTTCACTACCTACCTTTTTCCAGAACTCCTCGTCTCCTGCTGAGAGGTCTCTGCATTCACTTGATGTTAAAAGGGTCTTAAAGTTTTATTTGGACAAAGCTAAAGGCATTAGGTGAGCGGACCAATTGTTCGTAAACTATGGCTCGGTTCTCACAGGTCTAGCTACCTCTAAACAGTCCATTTTCCGATGGATTGTATCATGTATCCAACTGTGTTATCAGAAAACAAACAAAACGCTTGTGAGTAAGCCTAGGGCTCACTCTACCAGAGGGAAAGCGGCTACTGCGGCTTTACTCCGTAATATTCCCATCGCTGAAATCTGTAAGGCTGCCACCTGGAAGTCAGTCCATACATTCACAAAACACTACTGCCTGGACACTGATGCCAGGGCAGACGCTCAGGTTGGACAGGCTTCCCTTAAGAATCTTTTTGCCTAAAGGAGATGTTACTTCTGTTTCCTTCCACCGCTGGGATGTTTTTGGGATGAGCTTGCTACTCTATTCACAAGCTTATGACTATACACGGAAATCCCCTACAAGAGAAGGAATAGTTTCTTACCTGTAACTCCAGTTCTCTTGTAGGGGTATTTCCGTGATAAGTCATAAGCGGTCCTCCCTCCTCCCCGGTGGAAGAAACAGATTTATCCAGGATCTAGTTAGGCATTCACTTCTCTGCGCCTTCAAAAAGAACTGAAGTAACTGCCACTAGCTGTGCATCATGGGACACCGGTGGTCCATAGAGACTCTTAAAGGCACAGTATCCATTTTCAGACTTATAATGGCAGCCTATGGGGGGCTTCTCTGTCCTATCCTTTCATCTCTATCATGAAAAAAGGGATTTTGTGAAGAGGCTTTTTCTATGTAATTAACCTCCTTAAATTCAACTATACTTACATTGCTGGCGTCCTTGTTTTTTCACTTCAAGATGAAGTAATGGCCAGCGTAGCCTAGTTCGGTAGGCTGCATTATGGTCTGTTTATTTCTTAAGTGTCTATACAGGCCTTCCCGAAGAAAGGCGAAAGTTGACAACTTAAGAAGATATATCTAAAGAAGTGCTCCGGGGTCCCCGCACATGGGCGGGACTATTCACAAGCTTATGACTTATCACGGAAATACCCCTACAAGAGAACTGGAGTTACAGGTAAGAAACTATTCCTTCTGTAGGATTTCCTAAATTTCCAAGGCTGAGCGGATAAGTATCGATAACATCAAACCTTGATCGGACAGGGCATTAGCGAGAACGCATGCATGTGACATACAGGCCTCACTGTTGTCTTTTTTTTCTTCTTATAAAGTTTTATTGGCATTTATAGGTAACCGCATTACATTTGTATACAAGGACATCATTTGCTTCATTTACCATTAACAGACCACTTAATTCCCCACATATTCTTTGCCAGTTTAACTTGTAGAACATATTCCAACAAATAACTCCCCCACCCACCCACCCACCCCCCCCTATCCTCCCCTCCCTGGTCAGTCCTAATCAGGTCTCATGATCACCTACACATTTCCAAATCATATCTATTGTTGGAATTCTGGACACTTCCTAGGCAGTATCTCACTTTTATCCTCTTCTCTATGGGGTTCTCCTTCCCGTGAGCACCTGGGATTCAGGCTCCTGACCCTCCTGTAAGTCTGCCAACATAGAGGCCCATGCCAACAGGTCCTCCTCGCCCTTATCTTTCCTCACAGATCTCATCCGTACCGATTCCCAGTCCGCGTATTGCTGGGGCCGAGGATGCATCCATGCTATCACTACCCGTCTCTTGGGAAAAACTAGTCACAGGTTGACAAAACGCCTGCTTATCTTTTTGTTCTTTGGCGCAGGCAGTACTCCCAGCAGTACCTGCTTAATCTCTCTGGGAATACTCCAACCAGTGGCCTCCCCTAGACATGTCAGGACCCTCTCCCAGAAGGGGTGCAACAACGAGCACGTCCATATCATGTGGAGGAAGTCTGCCCCCTGATTTTTGCATCTGGGACATTCATCTTTGCGGGACGAGTATATTATATGTAACGTGCGTGGGATAAGGTATACTTGATGCACTATATTATATTGGAGGAGTTTAAATCGTGCATTTGTACTAACCTTTTGCACCCCCTCATGCACCCTTCTCCAATCACTTTCTGTCAGGGGTTCATTCATCAGCGTATCCAATTTTTGTTGGATTCGGAGAGGTTCCCCCGGCAGATCCTCCCGGAGTGGTCTGTAGAGGTGGGAGATAAGTCGCCTGCCTTGTGCCATGTATAGCATGACCATCAATATATTGGTGGTGGGGGGGTTCCTCCAGAAACCCTGACCAAAGTTCGCGTGTAACACTGGAAATTTTCCCATATTGCAGAAATTGGCCTGGTCCGACGTCAAAGGTATCCTGTGCCTCCTCCCGTGTCATGAACCTTCCGTCTACATAAAGGTCCCCCAGCATCTCGCAGCCACCATCCCTCCACCGACGTACTGACATGGAATCTGCGATACTGGCGAATGGGCGCAATGCCCATAGGGGCATATTGGGTGCGTACGGAGCCTGCTGCACCACCCTCCTCAACACGTTCTCCCATACTGTTGCTACGTGGCGTACTACTTTCGGACATTCTCTGGGGACGCCGCCTCCCAACATCAACAATTCGGTCAACGCGCGGGCGCCGTACGTTCCGGCCAGTAGGCTCTTTCCACAGTTGTCCTCATTGACTAACCATTGAACCGCATGCTGCAGCTGAGAAGCTATGTAATAGAGCTCTAGCCGGGGTACCTCCAAACCACCCTTTTCCCACGTTCTCTGCAGTGTTGTCAGCCGCACCCTTCTCAGTTTTTTCCCCACAAGAGGTCCCCAATGAGACTCTCTAGTGTATTAAAATAAGATCGCGGGATTATATAAAGTGAGTGCTGCAGTGTATATAGGCAATGAGGCAGGACGATCATTTTAACAACCGCAATGCGCCTCATAAGCGACAACAGCAGATCAGTCCAGAAGCATTTCGATGCCCTCAACTCTTCCACCACTCGACCAATGTTGAGGTCAAGATAGGCAGTGGCCGTGTATGCCAGGCGTATGCCCAGGTATTGTGCCCCCTCTTCCGACCACGGCAAATCAATGTGCGGTCGCTCCCCTGGCGGTATTGCGGCCAATCTACCAATTGGGACCACCCTGGACTTCTCAGGGTTGATGCAAAGTCCTGAGATCTCACTGAAGTTCCTCAGCTCCGCCAGGAGTACAGGGATAGAGCTCTCCGGGCGTGTCAAGTAGACTAGTGTGTCGTCTGCATATAGAGAGACTATAAGATTAGTCTCCCCCACCTAACTCCCCAGGGGTCCATCACAGATCTCAGATGAGCGGCCAGTGGCTCCATAACAATTGCAAATAGTAGGGGAGAAAGCGGGCATCACTGATGGGTGCCCCTTCCAAGGATTAGCTGCCCCGACACCGCCTTGCCCACCCAAACTCTGGCAGCGGGAGCTGCATAGAGTAGCTGTAACCATTGTAGGTACTGTTCGCCCACCCCTAGTCTCCGAAGGACCTGCCACATAGAAGGCCACTCTACTGAGTCGAACGCTTGTTGGATGTCTAACAATGCTATGGCACTATCGGTTTCCAGCAGGCTCGGGGCGTGCCACACATGCGCCAGTCGTCTCAAGTTATACGTCGTATTTCTCCTGGGGGTGAAACCCGCTTGATCCGAATGGATAAGCGGTGTCATCTTCGGGAGGAGCCGTTCCGCCATTATCCCACTAAGTATTTCAATATTTTCAATATTTTCAATATTTTCAATATTTAACAGCGATATTGATCTGTATGAACTGGGCAGGTTGGGGTCCTTATCCTTTTTTAATATCATGGCTACGAGTGCTTCCCTCATAGAGGATGGAAGAGCACCTTTTCCCAGTGCCTCATTATAAACCTCTAGGAGTCTATCTACCAGTAATGGGGCGAATTGTCTGTAGAACTCTGCCGGTAGCCTGTCGGAATCCAGACTTTTAGCCGGTTTAAGGCGACCTATAGCTCGCTTTAATTCATCTTTTGTGATTGGGGAGCCCAGAGCCTCCTGTTCCTCAGACTTCAAGCGGGGGAGTTCAATCGAGTCCAGAAAGGTAAGTATCGCCTCCAGGTCTGGCCCTGAACGTCCCATGTACACCGCTCGCAGATGACTCGCCAGAGCCTCGACTGTCGCCCGCTGCGTGTACACCAATGCCCCATTGTCGGCGCGCATCTGCATTATCTGTGCAACAGCTGTTTCTTGCCTCACTAGTTGTGCCAATAATGAACAGTTCTATCTCCCTCCCTGTGTAGTCTCGGACGATAGGCCGTATGAACATGTTTTTCTAACAGACGAAGATCAGTCAGGAGGGCCTCCTTGGCCGCACTCCACTCCCTCAGTCTCTGGGGGGCCATGGCAATCTCAACCTCCAGCTTACCAACGTTTTTTTTAAAAATGTCTTTATTAAACATTTTCTTTAACAATCAAGATGCATTCTGTATAATCCTTACAATAACAAATGAGCACATGATGAACATACAATCACTGAAGTATCTAGTGCATACAGATCAGCAGTATTTTGTCATATCCTTGTAGCAGTAAACCCTTATACGACACTGGCTCTAGTCACCCATGCAAGCGTTTCTGCCCCGATACATCGCTCAACAGGACATGTGTTAAGAGGACACTCAGCGTCACGCATTGGGCCACCTCTAGAGGAGACAAGGAGAGGGTCAATCAGGAGGGGCAGGGCTGGGGCAGACTCGAGTGGCGTGATCTGCGTCGCTCGTGACAGCCTCTCTAGTGGACAGGTATGTCGTATAAAGCCCCCAGAAATTCTTAGGTCTGCTTCGGGGAGGAAGAAGTTCGCTAAAATTCTCAGTCTGTGTACTGCAGTACAGCATGTCGCGCGACCACTGGGATATAGTGGGCAAAGGGCCTCGCGACCATGCAATCGCCACCCTTCGTTTCGCCAGCAGCATTCCCATGTCTATCATCCTCCGTATACCCCTGGGCACCAGCTTAGAGTATCCCAGAAGGGCCAGAGCGGACTCCGGGGCCATCGCCTGTTCAGTTATTTTCCCCAGTTCGCCAAAGACTGATATCCAAAATTGACATAGCCCCGGGCAAGACCAGGCTAAATGTAGAAAGTCAGCAAGCCGTTCGTTGCATCTCTCACATGCTGGGGTATCTCTTAGCCCGTATCTGTGTAACCTCTCTGGCGTATAATAAACTCTATTTATATATTTAAAATGGATCAGCCTGTGTCTGCCGTTTAAGGACACACGCCTAGTGCTGGTACAGCAGTACGACCACATGGAATCGTCGATAGGCTGCTGTAAATCCCTCTGCCAGTCTAATCTGGCCTTGGTGTACTGGTTTGTTCTATGAGACATGGACAGCTTACAAATGATGGAAACTATCTTGCGGGGCGATTTAGCTTTGATAGTGTGCGTCAGCTCCAGCATCTCCGGGGGTTCCTGAAGGTCCCCACCCAATATGTCGTGTAGTGCATGTCTCGTTCTGTGGAACTGGTATTGTTGGAGCATGGTTTTGGCAGAATCCTGGTTCTCTAGCTCATCCCATCTTTTAACCACCCTGTTGCGAAATAAGTCCCCAGCCGTCTGGATTTTCAAAGAGCTCAACGCCCGGATAACACCTCTATCTCTGCACGGGGGCAGCCAGCAGGCCCATTCGAGTGGCATGGCTGGGGAATACAAAAGAGCACCAGCCTGCTGCTGTAATATGTAATGCCAGGCATGACGCACCGCATTGATAGAGTCAAGCAACCCGGTTCTACGGTCTGAGGCTTCGAATATCATAGCCGGCAATGGGAGCGGGTCCGCAATGGCCGTCTCCATAGGGATGAAGGGGACGTCAGGGGGGCTATGCATCCAGTAGTGAGCTAGCGCACTCTGCGCTGCCCTATAATATAAGTTTAAGTCTGGCGCGCCCAGTCCTCCCATATGGTATGGTAGTGTGAGTGTCCTCCAAGTGACCCTTGGTTGCTTGCCCGCCCATGCCAGTTTTATCAGCAATGTAGTGACTCTGTGGAAGAAGGAGCGAGGCAGAACTATCGGAATATTAGCGAAAAGAAACAGAAACCGAGGCAGCACCACCATTTTCATTACCGAGATTCTACCCACCAAAGACAGGGGCAACCTGATCCACTTTTCCACATCTTCCTCTAATCTGCTGACAGCAGTGCCATAGTTCTCTCTCACCACCGTCTCTGAGTCTGAATGTATCTTGATGCCCAGATATCTAATCGAATCCGTGGACCATTTCAAGGGATAGTCCGGTTCAAAAGGCAACGTGGCTGTCGTGATCGGGAAGATTATAGACTTAGGCCAATTGACCGGCAGGCCCGACAGCGCACCAAAATGCACCACCTCCCGCAAGACTGAAGAAAGGTTACTTTCCGGGTTGCGAACGTATAATAACGTATCATCCGCGTAGGTGGACACTATGAGCTCATATTTGGGGAATCTAATACCTTTGTGCCTATGGTATTCTCTCAACGCACAGGCCAGGGGTTCGGCCACCAGTGCGTATAGCATGGGTGACAGCAGGCATCCCTGTCTCGTCCCTCTGGTGATGGAAATTGGGGCTGTCACTAGGCTACCTATTTTTATTCTAGCGGAGGGGGAGTGGTATAATACCCCTATCAGTTGGAGAAAGACCGGTCCCAGCCCCATCCTGGTTAGCACATGACGCATAAAGGGCCACTCAACCGAGTCGAAGGCCTTCTCCATGTCTAGGAAAACCGCGACCGCCGTTGTGTCTTGTCTGGTATGCTGCAAGGCCCCGAAGACAGTGCGTATATTATAAGTGAGGTTCCTGTCCGGGACAAACTCGGCCTGTTCGGGTGCCACTGAGGTCCCGGCAAGGGGAGCTAACCGATTAGCTAGTATTTTAGCGAATAACTTAGTATCTACATTAAGCAAGGATAATGGACGGTAAGAACCGCACTCCGTAGGCGGCTTACCCGGTTTGAGAATAGTGATAACGGCTTCTCTCATCGATGTTGGCATGGTGCCAGATTCGCACATGTCCTTGAAGCGCTCGGACAGATGCGGGAGCAAGATATCGAGAAACGCTTTGTAGAAGGCCACCGTAAGGCCATCCATGCCAATGGCACTCCCAGCTCTCATGGTCGATAGAGCCAATATGATCTCGTCTTTTTCGATAGGTCTCATGAGAAACTCTCGGTGCGAATTAGTAAGGAAGGGTAATTTTATATGCGCCAGATAATCAAAAATTTCGTCCTCCGTTCCGGTAGAGCGAGAGGAGTATAGCTCGGCGTAGTATTGCTGAAACCTCTCCGCGATTGCATCCTCTTCCGTTAGCATGTCGCCATCTGCCGATTTAAGTTCAGCGACCTGCGATGTGGTCCGCCTATTCTTAAGTAGTTGGGCTAGCACTGCTCCCGGCCGATCTCGTTCGCCATATACCCGCGCCGTGGCGTATTTCCCTAGATGTTTCACTTCAGCATCCGCGGCCTCCTGAAATTCACTCAGCAGCTCCTTAATTTCCGCTGCTATTGCGTCGTCTGCGCTTGCGAGCTGTCGATGTTCCAAAACCCCCGTTGCTTCTCAAGATCGCCAAGACGTCGACGAATCGAGCGGAGGACTCCCGAGTGCTTAGCTATGGTTACGCCCCAGATATAGGCCTTGAAGGCTTCCCAGATTACCTGAAAACTGTCAACTGACCCCACGTTGGTGGCGAAGAAGGTCTATTGCTTCCGCCAGTTCTTCCTTAAAGGCCGAATCCAGCAGGGAATAGGGGGGGAATCTCCAAGTAAATGGCGGGATGACTTTCCTGGCAGTAGAAACCACTAGTAATAGTGGGGAGTGATCCGACGGATTTCGGGGGAGAACCACGCACTCTCTGATCCCCTCGCTTAAGGGGGAGGCAGCCAACCAGTAGTCAATGCGAGTATGCAAGTTATGATAAGCGGAGTAGTGTGTAAATCCTCCCCCATTAGGGTTGCGCAGACGCCATACATCACAAAGATCCAGGCTCAGCATTGCACTGTCCAGCGCCCTGGCTGCAGCCGAGGGGCGCCTCGCTGGGCCTCCCGACCGATCTATGCTTGGGTTTCTAGTCAGATTGAGATCTCCACCCCAGAGGAGCCGTCCCTCCCTGTATATACCAGCAATATTCTCTATAGTCTCATAGAATCCCGGGCAATCGTAGTTAGGGCCATAAATATTCATAATAACGAGGTCCATGCCCTTCCCCTGGCACCTAGTGACCACGTATCTGCCATCCCTGTCCGTTTCCAAAGGTACCAGCGAGTAAGGAGAACGGGGATTAACCCAGGTTAGTACCCCGTGCGCATGGGTGGTGAAGCCTGAAGCGCGTGTGTTATCCAACAAGCGACAATTGTGTGAAACATTAGTGAGTGTGATGCACACCTTGTTGTATTCTACAGTCATCATAAATTTCATCATATTAATCTGTTAAAGATTCTGTGGGCGTGCAAGCACGGATCGCGCCCTGTCCCATTGCGCTTACAATGAAACTCAACACAGAGGAACCACATTCTGGGAACCCTTCCGGCTGCACAGCCATGTCCTGGACTATCATGAGTCCAATAAATCAAGTGTTCTATTCCTCCTCTTTATACTCCTCGTTTATTTCATGTTGCTTGAACCACTTTATCCGCTTTCTAATCAATTTATTTTACTCATTCGTCAGTCGTACCGCAAAGATGACGCAACCAAGAAAGGAGTGTACGTTTCCATATGTCACGACTTTATTTTGTATCACCCAATGCATTTCGGGAATATCTATTCCCTTCGTCAGGGGTATCTACAAAGCAAGAAATAATAATCAAACACCACCCATCAGTGTACACAAGTATTCAACTGACATTAGTTACAAAACTGCTTGAGAAAAACTTAAACTACAATCAATTAACTATTTCGAATTCACAAAAATCAGCGTATATGAAACCATTTAGCCATTGCTTTGAAATTGCTTAAAACCCAACATGTCAACCAAGTCTCTTGATTAATACCCACTCTGTTCTTCAACCCCCGCTTGACTGCAATTCGATCCACCTCACTCAATCCCCTCTTTTCATAACCTCTTACCCAGCTGGTGCCCCTTCATTCATGGTCCCCTCTGTCCCTACAATGTATCCTCCACTCACCGTGACATGTGTTTAAATATAAAATCCCAACTTCTTAACAACACTGCATCGTATCTGCGAGGCTCTTAACTCCCTACAATGCCACTGCAAATCTGCGGTGTGCCGAAGCACACTTCTCTGTTGAAACGGAACCCTCATCAACTGCTGCAAGTTCGCTCCGCGCTGTAACTCCCCTTTTGATTGTTACAAGGTGGTCAATTACGAAAGTGGCTGCATTACCAAAACTATGGCATGGATTCCGTGTCCTTTCTCACTCTCCCTCTTTCCCTTCCATCTCCCAGCATGCCTCTCACCATAATCTAACTAACATTCGCTTAAAGTATTCAACATGTTGAAAATAAAATAAATAACATTTAAATACAAAAAAACAAATAAAATATGCAATGTATATTTCATTGTTAAAGAAAGACGAAGAATTTTGGAGTGACGTTTTCCAACATGATCGGCTTGAAAGAATAGGAGATTACAACTGACTTTCTTTAACAATGAAATATACATTGCATATTTTATTTGTTTTTTTGTATTTAAATGTTATTTATTTTCTTTTCAACATGCTGAATACTTTAAGCGAATTCATGGATTCATTGTTTAGTAGTAAGAACAGCTTTTTAGATCAGGCATGCAGGTTCACTATTTCCATTATCGGGTTTAGGTACGTGCCGCAATGTATCTGAAGACATTGACCTTTGTCTTTGAACGCACGCAATTGTGACACTATAAACACAAAATTTAAAGGCATTTTTAAGGCTCATTCACCTTCTGAACTTCAGCATGGCTATTTTTGGGAGTGCTGCAGCAGCCCTACTTCCAGCACCTATGCATTTCTTATCTATGTGAATCGAGTTAGGTGTTGTTTTGCCATTGTATTATTCTTCTGATTTCCTTTAGTTCCCTCTTCATGGATATGCTCGTAGCTGACAAATTGTAGCTTGGGCATGCACATGGCCGTGTCACATGACTGAAACGCATTTAGCCACTCCCATTTCCTGACCGCATACTAAGCCTTTTCCCAGTGTATGCAGACCAGGCATCAAGGGTGTTTCAACTCCTAAAAAAAAAAAGCAGCCCTCCGTTGTGGTAACAGGGCACCACACTTTCCCTCCATCGTTTAGCTCGAAATCTAGGCCCTTCACCAACAGTGAGGAAACTGAGGGAACTCATGGATCTGACCTTTTCATTCTGCCCCAGGTAAATCAGGTGACCAACTCTTCTTTCTTCAAAATGAGGACCCTTCACAGGATTTTCCCACACCTTGAGTTATCCTGCTGTCTGGAGGCCACCAATGGACAGGTCGTTTATCCCTCAATGACATCAATGAATTATACCTAAAGGCAGGCAGCTTCTAAACATATATCCCACTCAACAAGAGAAATAGAGGTTTATATCCTGCCGTACACCCTCAAACGTAAAACTCAAACAACAAAAAATATGGCTGCTTCTTTATTCCTACACCTTACTGGAATAAAGGGACTGTACCTTTAGGAAACAAAAAGCAAAAAAGATTTGGACAGAAAAGCCTCACCCACTTACACGTGGCATGCCTCATCATTGGCCAGCCTGCTGGACCATGTTAAGATAATACTAGGCCCGGGTGGTTTTGTGGAGTTTTACTCAGCAGAACACCGCGAAGTGCCGGAAAAACTCTGCCGTGCTCTGCGGAGTTTTGCCAGTGGCGGTGTCTGTTAAGTTGCACTCCTCGCACTGATTTTTAGCGCCAGGAGTTTGTCCTGCGCTGTAAAATCGGCACGAACGGCACTACACGTCGTGCCAGAAGGCGCAGTTGCTTTCTGCCGCTCGAAGTATACATTCTACTCGAGCGGCAGCTTCCTCAACGCGAGCTGCAGATTTCTCAACGTGAGTGGTCGCAACATGATGTGACCGCCCACGTTGAGAAATCTCGTCGGAAGGAGGTCTAGGGCATTATTTTTTCTAACGTTGGCGAGCCGCTCGAGAGAAAAAACTCTTCAGAGTTTTTCGAACTCCGCAGGGAACGGGCAAACTTCACGAACTCCGCCGGCGGAGCGGAAATCATCACCCACCCCAGATCATACCAACATGCGGTCTCAACCTCTTGGGATGTGGGTGAGGCTTTTCCGTCTAAATCTTTTTTGCTTTTTATTTTCTAAAGGTACAGTCTCTTTATTCCAGTATGGTTAGGAATAACGAAGCTGCCATATTTTTTGTTTAAGCTTCTAAACATAGGCAGCCAGAATCGTGTTGCACCCAACCTTAAAGCTATACGCTCACTCATGCGTGATGTATTTAATTACATACAGCATTACACTCTGAGCCATCATTGGTACTGAACTGATCTTCTTACAACACAGTCTTTCACCTCTGACCCAAGAAGCACCCATCAAGCTAGACAGGCTTTACGTCTGACCATCTTTGGTGCTGCTTTGTTAGAGGTTCCTTTGCAGCATAGTCAGCCCAGCTCATATTCCTCAAGTTAGAGACTTGAAGAATATAAAACCTTCACAACTAAGTGGATTTTGGAGGAGTGGTAAAGACCTGGTTCTTTTCTAATGCTCAATCCTGTAGCCATCAGGCCCTTCCTTTCAAAATGGGGTAGCGAAGGGGGCAGAGCTATTCCGTGAGCAAAATGGCCACCCTGATGAACAGCTTCATGTCCCAAACAGATACTGGCGTTATTGGGGAATGATACAGAAGTGATAGAAGCTGTAACTTGGACCCAAAATCGGGTGAAAACAAAACACCCCTCATAAGCCCGGAGAAGGACAACTGAGCCATCCACGTAATACTGTTTACTTGAGCGATATTACCTCCATATTCCTCAAGTTAGAGACTTGAAGAATATAAAACCTTCACAACTAAGTGGATTTTGGAGGAGTGGTAAAGACCTGGTTCTTTTCTAATGCTCAATCCTGTAGCCATCAGGCCCTTCCTTTCAAAATGGGGTAGCGAAGGGGGCAGAGCTATTCCGTGAGCAAAATGGCCACCCTGATGAACAGCTTCATGTCCCAAACAGATACTGGCGTTATTGGGGAATGATACAGGAGTGATAGAAGCTGTAACTTGGACCCAAAATCGGGTGAAAACAAAACACCCCTCATAAGCCCGGAGAAGGACAACTGAGCCATCCACGTAATACTGTTTACTTGAGCGATATTACCTCCATATTCCTCAAGTTAGAGACTTGAAGAATATAAAACCTTCACAACTAAGTGGATTTTGGAGGAGTGGTAAAGACCTGGTTCTTTTCTAATGCTCAATCCTGTAGCCATCAGGCCCTTCCTTTCAAAATGGGGTAGCGAAGGGGGCAGAGCTATTCCGTGAGCAAAATGGCCACCCTGATGAACAGCTTCATGTCCCAAACAGATACTGGCGTTATTGGGGAATGATACAGGAGTGATAGAAGCTGTAACTTGGACCCAAAATCGGGTGAAAACAAAACACCCCTCATAAGCCCGGAGAAGGACAACTGAGCCATCCACGTAATACTGTTTACTTGAGCGATATTACCTCCTGCACAGTCTGCTAGCCCAAAGTGGAATGTGGCCTTTGGAGCTTACTTGGCCTCCATAGAACATAGTGGAGTATACTCGCAGCACCAGTTTGTTCCTTCCTGGCACAGACAAGACTCGAAATGCTGCTGAAACTAATGATCTTGGCAAAAGACACCAATGCTCAGATGTATCGAGAAAAGGCACTGGTGACATAGGGAACTGATAAAGCTGAGATGGAATGGCTGCTCTTATTTGACTGCGCTGTCTCCAAAACGAAGGAATGACACAGGACACAGCAGAAGGTTTGAGACCAGTTTCCTGTATATCTTTACAGATGGGATGACCACCTATCTATAATGATCTGTACTTAAATGTCATCCGCAGTTGCAGCTCCTTGAACTTGTTCTTTCTGTTTAGAGAACTTTAATCAATTGCATTGTAACTGGCGTAATCATCATTAAACTCAATCACATTCTTTTGGGTATGAAGAATAAACGGCCATAATGGGGTAAAGAGACTTGATCATGCGACAATACCTAAAAATAATGCTTCTAATGTGTTTTTTATCATGAGAAATCTGTATTGAAAACATGCAGAAGTTGATCTGCACTACTTTACTTCTAGCTACTCCCAAACCTTCCCGTCGGTTGCTAATTTCGTAAGCGTTATCCGGGATTAAACCACCAAGCCAAATAACCAACGGTAAAATGTCAGAGACTTCCCTCGACGCGCTGATGAAGGAAATTATTGGCGAATGGTTCGGCTATCGGCAACCTGGATGGTAACTGTAAAATAATTGTCTGCAAAGTGAGAGGAGGTGAAATCCTTGAGGATGTAGGTTGCAGACTTCATTATGCAACTGAATGTGACAGAAATCCACCTCACAGCTCTGGAAGATAGACTGGATAAAGAACCAGATTAGGGAGCTGATTTGTGGCACCTAAAAAGGAGTTCTGGAAGACTGAAATAGCAGGCACAATATATGCATTTATGGGTCCTCTGAAACAGAACAAGATGATATGCTTGGATTCCTGCAAACTTTACTACCACCACTGTTGTATGTTAACTGTTTGTCCTCGAATTTCAGAGGGCACACACAATTCGGCCAAGTTTCCTCACTCTAAAGGACATCATCCTATGATAGGTTGCCTACTATGCCATCAGGATGGTAGAACAATATTAAAAATGGCTTGACGTGACACGGGCCTATTCGCTATATTCGTTAGGCACTTTAGATCTCTGTGGACTGGTCATAAAACACTAAGTACTACTGGAAAAAGTGCCTGATGCAACCTTTTCTCAAGAAAAGCAACATCGAATTTGGGCTACTTGAACCCGCAACAATGATCATCGTGGTTGAGGGGAAAATGATGAAGTTCACTACCCCATATGGCTTGGAATCCTTTTTAGACAACCTCGATGCCGATACTATCAATATGGCACCACCCCTGAGAAAAAGGCCCCTGGACACATCCTCAAAGGTACATGCTTTAACCCAAAAATCCTGTTTGGCCCATAATAGACTGGGTAGGAGACAGTCTGGCAAAGAAGGCCTAGACAGGGTAATTGAGGAGATGTGCAAGGGTCGATATAAATCAAGGTCTACTTTGAAATCTGTAAGTGACCCAGATAAGTAGAACACGTGAAATAAATTCCTTGCTTTTGGTAAGACCTAAGAACTGAACTTTGGCACATGGAGAAATGGGAATTTCATACCTGAATATATGCAAAATTTGACATGAATAAGGATAGTTACCCTTTACAGTATATAGGGGTCCTAATGTTATGCTATGATTACATGCAAAAACACCCTAGATTGTGCACCCTGTCACTATTGATGGTTCAGGCATGAACACCTGGATGAAGAACCTGCAGACAACCGAGTACTGCACAGTAGACTTAACTAACTATACATGTAAACACTAAACATAGCATAACAGGACATGCATTGCCTCCCGCCATAAGCTGCTGCTTTCTACATATCCTTATACTCAAGAGACCGTTCACTTTACAAGATGTTTACCTTTGTTCCAGATCTTTCCCACATCTCCTCCATTGATTATACAGACATCTGATAATGCCACTGCCTCAACGATCCACCACCAATGTTTATTAATTGTCTCTTCATTCAATGTGCATGGTCTTGGCACATATGTCAAAAGACAGAAAATAACGTCACTATTTCAAGACCAAGCATTCTGACATAACCTTTATTCAAGAAAATCACTCTCAGCTGCAGAGACCTTGAAATTACAAAGAGATTGGATAGGTATTGTAGTCAGTGGGGGCTGATCAAAATTGCATCGCATAGAAGGAAGTACTGAACCCTAACCGACCAAAAAGGGCAGAGTAGTGATCCTAATTGATAAGACCTTACCTCATAGGCTGCTGCCATCTTCGGTAAACCAACACAATTAGTATTTTCTTGCAAAAATTCAAACCTTCTAAACACTGCTTCGATTGATGCACTGATCGGTACTAAATTAAAGTTCCTTTCAGAGCTCTCAAGAGTTCTCACTTAATTTTATTTGGACCAATTAATTCTGGGAAGTTAGTAGCACATGATGAAACACCCCAGGTTAGACAAGACTGGGGCAGTTGACCTCCACAATAATAATGACCGGGCTGACCTTCAAGACGTAATAAAACACTGTCCTGGCAGACTTATGACGCCTCATACATCCTACAGATAGAGAATATACATACACTCTTCTTTGTTATTGTGGATAACTAATTATGATATACTTCTAAGTGGTCTATCGGACCATGCGTTGTTACAGCTTGGAATGGAATGAGGTTATGTTATCCCTTACTTTTTGGCGGCTACAGGCCTACAAATATGAACTCCCCCACAGAGAAAAATCAATTGCTATCTCATGTTCAAATATTCAAAAGTAAAAATGAGACACTGGATATTTCTGCACAAACAATATGGGTGGCGTAGAAAGCCACATAGAGGAACATGTTAATCAGCGGTTCGACTATTGGAAAAAGGGAGGCCAGGGCTGAACAGCTCAGTTTAGAGTGCTCGGTGCAATGCCTCAAGCACAATATTCTTTTAGGCCGTCTCCAGAATTGTGGAAAGGGTTCAAATCAGAAGAGGTGGCTCCAAACGTTGTTTTCCCATCCAAAGCAGAAACGGCATTGGTCGTAGTGAGGCAGCACCAGTACAAAGGGAGAGAAATAGCTGGCCTGCTTTTAGCGTTTCAGTTGAAACAAAGAGAATTGTAGTTATCCATCCCAGTGATGCATGATGAGCAAAGTCAGACTCTGACTCATAGACTCTATAGAACTGAAGCATTCAATAAGGAAGCAATAGAGGAAACTTCCCTTGCAATTTTCAGGTGCCCTATTTATCTCAGGAAGGATGCTCCCTCTCGAGAGGGAGATTACAATTGACAAGACACCTAGGTCAATTATACACTTGTAAATTCCCCGGGCAGACAGGTTCTCTAGGGAGTTTTTAATACCCATCAAGTTGATTTTATTTCTTATTTAAATTGAAGGGAAAGACCCATTGCTGTGTGGTAGCTATTGCCTCATTTCATTGATAAATATTGATCTGAAAATTCTGGCCAAGATCCTAGCGATAGGGCTGAGTACAGTGATCTCTTCCATTATCCAGAACTCACATGTAGAGTTCATGCCTGGACGTTCTGTGAGGAACCACTTGCATATATTGACACATGTTCTTTGGCTGACTATAGATTTACCAAGTGAAGCAATAGACTTGTCGCTCAATGCTGAGAGTTTATTTGATCGCATTGAATAGGGCTATCTTTTTAGACAGCTTGCCAGATCTGGTCTTGGATATGACTTCATTTCCAAGCAGAGGTGGTTATATAACTCACCTACAGCTAAAATCAACTGCAGAGGTACAGCAAGGCACAGCACAAGACAAGGATGCCCTTTAATCCTTTATTATTTCTCAAAGCATTCAAATCTTTTTCCTTTGCTTTACACAGATCCACTGATATTAGAGGTAGAGGAATGACTGCAGAACTAAAATCTTTTCTATACACCACTGATATCTTACTCTCACACAGACTACCATGTCTCTCCCATCAGTATCATCTGCGATACACAGATGTTCCTAGTTTTCAGAATATAACATTATTTGGGATAAGTGTGCCGATACACCCCTGGACCACAAAAGCTGACCCTTGTTACACAACATGAGATGGGTGCCCAAACGTTTGAAGTAGCTAGGTTTCTTAATCAGTCCGGGACTGCAAAATATGTTATGTGACAATTTGGTTCATGTAATCCTGTGCACGCAAAAATTATTTTGCACCTTGGAGCCAATTCAATATGTCTTTATGGGGCAGGGTCCAAATAATTAAGATGACAGTTGCACCATGGAATTACTACATTTTGGTATGCTCACCCTCCTCATTCACAGGAAAATATTGAACCGCATTAATTCTGACATAAAATCGTTTGTCAGGGGAGGATGATTTGAAATATCTAAACTATACATACAGACGGAATGTGGTGGCCTACGACTCCCTCATATGAGGGGTTACTGCCTAGCACATCAGCTATCACAATTGTCATTCTTCTGCTTCAGCATGGCTTTTGCTAATACTACAACTGGAGGGAGGGTGGGGGAGAGTCATGTGGAAGGGAAAATATAATGTCAGTCTTGATATCTGATGCAGGATCACTTGGCCATACTCCATGATATGAAATATGTGATAGATCTGAATGCGCACACTATCAGATGGCTGGCAAATGCACTAACGAAGGCTGAAATCAGTATACTACGATATTGGAGATCAACATCTATGCCGACAATAGTAGAATAGTTGAAGGAGCTGTGCTGAATTTCCTCTTTTGAGAAAGTTATATATGTGGTAAATGATCATATGGATAAATTGACCTGCTATGGAATCCATATTTATATCATAAAATTATTTTTGTGTAACCAAGGTTTGATGTCTGACAATTGTCCCCTTTTGAATGGAAGATCATCACCTCAGGTAACAGATCAGATAGAAAGGTACTGGGGGAGATTAATGGTATGGGGCTTGAATTAAGACCTAGGGTACATTATCAGGGGTTAGGTGAAGTGTATTGATTCTCTGAGGTTAATTGTGGTAATAATATCCATCTTATAGCAAAGTAGAGCCGTGCATGCCTTTATCTGTTGATGTGCAGTCTTAGTTGAGTAGATGTTAAATTAAGTGAACTTTGTGACCTATTTCATTTTTCTTTGCATCATATTGATAATGCTTCTGACAGTGATCCTGTAGGCCTATATGTTCTATTATGTACAGTGGAAAATAATAAAGAATTTATGCGAAAAGAAAACCAAAATAGGTTAGCGATATAAACCTGTCATTTTATGACCCAGAGTTAGCAAAGAACTGGAACTTGCTTCTGTTCACACAGCTTTCAGAGCAGAAGTAGTCATGGATGCACACCTGTTTAGCATGTTGTGTTCGGTGCATCCTGTTCAGAGCAGGGCCTTCTTTGTGTTGGAGATGCTCCAGTGCCTCTGTGCCTACAGGACTTCAGAGGGGTTCCTTGTGGGTAGCGGATGTTGTGGACTGCAGGCAGCGGTGGTTACCATTCAGGTTACTGCATGGCAAGCGTAATGTCAAATCTGTTCTTCATGTGATCACGGATGCAATCAGTTTTCGGCGGAAGGCTGAATTTGACCACATGAATTCTCCATTCTAAGATGGTGCCGCCTTTGTGAATCACATGAATTTCAAAATTGAAGATGTGGCATATTTTCTTCCTCTGAGTTCAATTCCTTATTTTGGCATGTAAAACGCTGCACCTGCAAAGTGTGGATGTGTTGCAACTCATTTTGTTCCCTGATTTTTCTGCACTTTTAATACATCCTTACTGTACTTTTGTTACTCTGATTTTTCTCAGCAGATTTAGATCATTTCATGTGAATTTTCCATTTCTGTACCTGGTGTAGCTTTTTGTTATTTCCGTTGTTACTTTCCTTTAAGCAGTATTGGAACAACTTCTATGACTTCTCCGACTTTGGACCTGTTATCCTGCTTGGCTATTTTCTTCCTTTTGATGTTAGGTGGAGTTTGGTATCTTGCTGTTTATCACCAGCGCAACCAACACCATCAATGAAGATCTTCACATATTGCCAACAGAGTTTTTTTTCCTTTTGGGTTTTTTGGGCATCTTAGCTGTGTTCCTCTAAAAAAAGACACTAGTCATCTTTCACATTTATTATTCCATGCAGGGTAGTAAGTACTGTGGTTGCTTTCCTCCATCAAGCTCGAAGGGCACTCAAAAGACCTACATCACTTCCAGCTCTTGACAAAACCAAGACCGCACAAAAAAGGGATGGATAGAGTTACTGAATTTGTCTCATGCCTAAATTTGTCTTAGCCATTGGTAATCAGTCTGCGCCTCTCTCCGCCATTTCAGATAAGGACCAACGATAAGCAAATCATCCTTGGTCCTGCCACACAAGGAACAGTCCAGCACGAACAGCCAGATCAGGTATCCTCTGACAGAGCAAAAGCAACCCTGGACCAATTTCAGCGTTGTTGGCAGTATAAGAATTTGTATTATTATTTGGGGTTGGCGACTACCTACTTCAAGGAATAATCAGAACCCTTGTCAGAGTGAATCCTTAAAGCCTCTAAATGAACCTGAGCTCAACCCCCTGGTAGCTATGAAACAGAGGGCAATTTGTAAAGTATTTATGTAGTACCAAAACAGTAATAAAGTAAAAATGCAAAACAATAAAATTCCTAACCCAAATTGGAAAAATAGAGTAAAATTTAATAAACAAAATGACAAAAAACCAATAGGGGAAACTGGAGATAAGAATTTTTAACCTGGGCCACTGCAACACTCTGTTGCCCTTGAGACTAGATCTTGCTTTACAGCCAATAGGGAAACTTGCTGAGCTGCACCCCATTCTATATTGGATTCGAGTATGGAGCAGACAGAGCTGACACCATACAGAGTTGCCCTTGCAGATATTATTAGTTGGTATAATAGCCAGAGGATGCCCTATTTGACTTACGTCCTGTCCTGCTCGACCTAGGGATGAGAGAGTTGTGGTGTGACCCGTCATCAACCCAAGCATCTATGAAGCATCTCTGAACGTTTTTGTGAAGAACAGATTTTGGGCCGGGTACATCGAGCAAAGTGAAACACTGGACACCACGGGTAGCCGGTCCAGATCTTTTTTTCTCTGCAAACATGTGTTTGAGGCAGAGGAATTTCTAGGCTTCATCAACCCCAATCTTGCGAATTCACTCTTTTTGAAGATTAGATATGGTATTCTGCCTACTGTTGCCTTTACTTCATTTTGTTAATGTACACTGCTAACAAGGTAATTATTCAAAAAAAGGAATTTTAACATTAAAGTCAGTTGAGGATGTCCTTAAGTAACATCATAAATGAATTATTATACATTTTAAACAATAAAATGACTAATAAATCACAAAGACAGGTGTATATTTTTAGGTCTCGCCTGGCGTTAGCAGCGCGCATGCGCTGCTCTCGCCATGCGAGGGCCTTTTGGAATCAATACGGATTCCAAGCTAGATGTGCACGCGGACGGACAGAAGATGTGCACGCGTAGGACTGGATGCTTCACCGGCGGCGTGACACTCTGGGGACTTTTTTTTGGGGCTCGGCAAACTGTATTTTTCAATATTTGATGCTTTTAATAAGCAGCGCGGCGTGCTGCGCTGCTTACTAAAAGCATCAAATATTGAAAAAAAAGAATCTGCAATCTTTGATTGTGCTCATTGAGCGAGTGTTTGCATGCTTGTTCTTTTACATATATTCAGTGTGCGCGCCTTACGCGACTCGCTCCACATCAGCGCGCGCACCTTTCGCGACTCGCTCCCTCATCCGCACGAAGTTTCTGCGTTTCTTGGGGATTAAGTACTGTTAGTGAATGTTAAGGTCTGCACATTTCCTGAAAGTAGGTATAAGTGTGCTTTCAAGGGTGTTTGCTGGCTCAAATGTGTTTCCTTACGAATAAACAATGTTTGTGTCTGGTTGCCTGTGATCGATTACACGCCCTCTCACTCTTTGGGCTGTTCTCTTTCTTTCCTGCATTACTTCTCATTTAATTTTCATTCACGACCTCTTTCTCTCTCGTTCTGCATCTCTTTCATCAACACTCTCTCTCTTCCCCTTGCGTCATTGATTCCTGTCTACGTTTCTTACATTCTCTCTCCCCGGCTTCCGCTCTCCTCAAATCCACCTCTCTCAATGTCCCTCTCTTTCTCTTGCACAATGTCTCTCCTCCCTCCCTTATATGTCTCACCTCTCATCTCGTCTTCAAGTGCGAGCTCTCTGTTTCCATCTTGCTGTTTTATAACCCCCATTATTTTTCTTTCTGTCCCCCAACCTTCCTCGCTCCCTTTTCTTTTTCCTCGCTTCTCCTCGCTCTCACACTATCAGCCTCTCTCACCTCCTGTCTCTCTCTCCTAGATCTGTCACCCCCTCTCGCTCACTATTCTATTTTTGCTTTTTTAATCTCCGCTCTGTCTTCTACTGCTCTCACTTGCTTTTCTCTCTCCATCCTTCTCTCTCTCGCCAGCCTCACTCTTACCCTCTCTCCCTTTCTCTTTTTCGCATTCATACTCTTTAACTCTTTATCGTTTTCTTGTTATCTTTTTCTCGCTCGCTCTCTTCTTCCTTTTACATCTTCTCTCGCATCTCACCGTCTTTCTCTCTGGCTCCATCCCCCTCTTAATCTCTCTCCCTCTCTCTATTACTCTATGGCTTTAGCTATCTTTTCTCCCCGTGGTTCCTCATTTAACACCACCTCTCTCTCTCCTCTTATTTGCCCTATTCAGCCTCTCTCTCACCTCTCTCCCCCTCTGTCTCCCTCTCGCCATGGGATATCCTGTCTCTCACTCTCCTCTCACCTCCTCACTCTTCCTCCTATATTCCTGTGTCTGCCATTTCTCTCTCGCTCTCACTTTCTCGTGCAGCCCGTCTCTCTCTGTCTCCAGCGCTCTCTGCAGCGTGTCTCTCCCTCTCTTTACCTCCTCTCTCCCCCGGGTTCCCCATCCGACCCACCCAGCCCGGCAGTCGCCTCAGCAGGTCCCACAATTTGTTTTCCTCGTGGTCGCAACCATTCTGCACAACGCCTGCTCCCTTCGCAAAGATTTAAATTTCGCGGATGAATTACCATACACTGGTTGCCTGGTAACTAAACGCAAGCCGGGCTAAGAATATGCCAGCTTTTTGTATTCTCATTAATAAAATGCCACTCTGACACAGCAGCATCACTTTGGCTCACTGCAGCTTCTCTAAACGCCTTCTGAGAATCCCCCCCCGACTCCGCATTTAATTACAGATGATCAGGAAAGCTTGAACAGTGCGGCTCTGCTAATCTGTCTCACTAAAAGCAACGCGCAAAATATCGGCGCCCGCGAAGTTCCACTTTTAATAACAAACCGGCCGTCTTCTGCTTTCTGGGACCTGCGATCTATGCTGAAAGCGTAAATAATAATAACAGCCTGGCTGCCTGCTGCTTCTAGGGGCGTGAGCTCTACGCTGAAAGCGTAAATATTAATAACACCCCAGCAGCATGCTGCTTTTTGAGACCAGAGTTCTACGCGGAAAGCGTAAATAATAATAACGACCCGACTGTCGCGTGAGCTCTACGCTAACAGCGTAAATAACTAGCATTACAAATGCAATAGGTCTCGCCTTTCATTAAGTTAAAGCCATTTGCTTTGCTATACAATACCATTAGCAAAGCAAATGGCTTTAACTTAATCAAAGGGGAGACCTATTACATTTTCAATGCTTGTTTTTAAATGCAACACATTATATTAGATTCAAACAAAAATAAATTATGGGATTCAGTTATAATGATAACATATAGCACATTGGCAATGTGTTGTCCAAAGAAGCTTGATACTGTTGCTCCTTTACATTTGGTAATGGACCAAAGATCCACTCTTTAGTCAGAACACATGAATGTCAGTCTCTGTATTAAGACAAAATGTTGTGAAGGTAAAAAAGAATAGTCCTAAGGAGAGATGGGCTGTTTGTCGACTGCTGGGGCTCGCAAATGTGCTACGAATCTGCGAAGCAACGCAACTCTAGCATGCTTGTGGTAACTTGTTTCAAACGTTTTGTACTTCCCGTGGCTGACTCGATTTGTGCTCACTGTCCAAGTACCCTCTTTGTAGCCTCAGGGTCGATTTATTGATACAGTTAGGTCTTAAACTTGAATTTAAATTGCTTTTCGTTGTATCTTGATCTTATATATCATACACATCAATTATTTATGTATTTATTGACTACTTCCCCTTCTGACTGTAATATATTATACTGCATGTTTTATTGATCTTAAACTGTATTTCAATTTTATTATCTACGTCTGTGTGTCGATTAATTTTACATTCGATATGACAATAAAATGAAAATTATTTTTTTAAAGTAGCAATAGCACAAAGAAGTAAAAAGCGATAATGATAATCTATTGTCGCAGTAGACCGGGACCTAGGTGCAGTTTGAGGCTGATCGCGAAGTAGGATACACAAACCAGGTTTGTCCTGGTAAAAGATTTTACCTTCTGACTTAGTTTTCTAAATGCCAATCCACCACGGAAGTTCACTTCAGAAGCCCCCCAAGACTTCAGTGGAGGCATTTAGAGACTCACAGGGTGTCAGGCAGAGGCCAACAGCAGGGTCCATCCCAGGCCCAGTTGCCACTGGTCAGCTGGTTACTTCAGGAAAAGGCTTCTTGCAGTTTGATGTCTCCCTGTAGTCATGAAGGAGGTCAGCCATCTGAACCTTGGTGTCCTCTTCTTTGTCCTGGGTACATGAGGGAGCAGGTCCGTTCCTTTCAGGGCTCCTCCCAGGTCACAGACAGCAGGAGCAGTGTTCTTCCACGGGTCCAGAAGTGTCCTGTTGTGGGTGCCTACAGTTGCCACATTTATGGCTCCTGGACACTCCCTAACCAATGGGGTAAAAGTTCCCAGACACTGACCTACCTACTTTTGCTTTACTGCATACAGGCCCAAAATACAATGTGAAAGGGTAAATCCAAAATGGAAGCCTTCCGCACAAAAATTGGGCTCGGAGGGCTGGGGATGTGTGTGCGAAGAGTACTATGATGATTCTAGTGTCCTCTCACGTCTAACACTCAAATGCGGTTTAAGGCAGGCTCTGTACCTACAACAAACCCAGAGACTGAAGTCTTGTAGAATAAAAGCTGGGTCATTCAGCAACCAGATAGGGGATCCACAAGAATTGTCTTAGCATCCTGTTCTCTCACTTTCAAGTGTGCCCCAAGTGTTACATGTTGGTCAACAGACCTGTCAAGCAGGTGTTGTGACCCCACAAGACTTACCTTCTGCTTGTGAAGCGATCCCGCAGGGACGACGTGGACAACCACCACCGGCTCCCTCCTTCTCCCAGAAAGAACTAAATACTAACCAGGCTGAAGAGGGGACTGGGGGAGGCAGCCAAACAGAAGTGAAGACAGCATAGAAGGAGGCTTGATGGATCTGCCCTCGGGTGTTCTTAGGGTCTCGTGGAACACACCGCCTGGGGGATGGAGCAAATGGGTAACACTCACGCCATTTACAGAAAGCGTGTATGACAGACAAAGAACACAAGAATGATGTAGTTACCTGGGGTGCAGCGCCTAGGAGGCGGAGAAGTATTGTCGGTTCTAGGGCTGACCAACAAGGTAAGTGCTCCGGCAATGTCCAGGAATCAAGGAAACGCAACACGGTGCATCCGCACGAGTTGCTGTAGCAGGGGGGAGAGGTTAGCGCTCCTGCGCTGTCCAAGAGTAAAAAGGAAGCGACTCTGTGCCCCAGCACAAGTCGCGGTAGAAGAGGAGAGTAAGCGCTCCTGCGCTGGTGTGCAAAAATGAATGAAAGCGACTCCGTGCCCCAGCACGAGTCGCGGTAGAAGAGGAGAGTAAGCGCTCCTGCGCTGGTGTGCAAAATGAAGGAAAGCGACTCCGTGCCCCAGCACGAGTCGCGGTAGAAGAGGAGAGTAAGCGCTCCTGCGCTGGTGTGCAAACTAAAGGAAAGCGGCTCCGTGCCCCAGCACAAGTCGCAGAGTCAAGGAACTGTGGGCGCCCTTGCGCGGTCCGGATACGTTCTCCGGTTGCTGATAGAGCATTCGCAAGCGCTCCTGCAAAGCTCAGGGCTTTAATACGAAGCGCCGTTTTCGGGTGGCTTCGCATCGGATATGCGGTCCTCCCCGGAAGTGCCGGTCAGCTGGTGGATCAGCTGCTTCCGTCACAGGAAGGCTAGACTGCCAACCTGCCCGACGTGGTCCAGCAGCAAGGAAGCTGGCGCGCACGCAACACACCGCGCGCCAGCCATACTGCGAGCGAGGGAACATGACAGCACCCCCCCTTAAAACAGACCCACCCCGCCGGCTAAACGGGGGTGGCAGGACGAGGTTTCTGGGGATGCCGGGCATGGAAGGCACGAACTAGACGGGGAGCATGGCGAACATGGGACAGGGGCTCCCAGGGCCGTTCCTCCGGTCCGTACCCACTCCAATCCACCAGGTAAAAGAGCCTACCCCCAGTCCTACGGGAATCAAGGATAGCCCGGACCTTGTACTCCTCGTGATCGTTCACGAGAACAGGAGGTGGGGGAGAAGCAATCAGGCAGTCAGGGTGAGCAGGCCGTAAGAGAGAGACATGAAAGACAGGGTGAACCCTCATCTGGGGGAGCAAAGACAATCTCATGGATACTCTGTTGATCACCCGTGCAATGGTGTAGGGGCCTACGTAACGTGGCAACAGCTTTTTGGGTCCATGTGTGTTGAGGTTTTTGATGGACACCCATACCCTGTCCCCCACTTTGTATACGGGTTCTGCCTGTCTATGCTTGTCTGCGCTCTGCTTGTAGTTCTCTTTGGCCTTGGCTAGCTCGAAACGGGCTTGCTGCCAGATGGTGCGGAGCAAGGAATGGTATGCTTGTACAGTGGGCATGTCGCTGGTCTGGGTCTCTTCCCAGGGTGTTGTCCTAGGGTGTTGGTCCTGGAGGCAGTAGAAAGGTGACACCCCCGTGGCCGCGTGTTTGTTGTTATTGTAAGCGTATTCCACTATCCACAATACTTCTGACCATTCCTTTTCTACGGATAGCAGTAGGCAACGGAGGTATTGTTTCATGGTTTGGTTAGTTCTCTCCGCTTGCCCGTCTGTTTGGGGGTGGTAAGCGGAGGACAAACGTACCTCCATGTCCATGGCGTTGCAGACCTCGTTCCAGAATCTGGATATGAACTGGGATCCCCTATCCGTAATTAGCACTGAAGGGATACCATGTAACCGTATTACGTCGTGCATGAAGACCGACGCCAGTTCTGCTGCTGTAGGCAGTTTCTTCAATGGCACGAAGTGTGCCATTTTGGTTAGGTGGTCCACTATGGTGAGAACGGTGGTGTACCCTGTTTTGGTCTTGGGGAGTTCTACAACGAAGTCCATTGAGACGGTGTGCCAAGGGTAAGGAGGGACAGGAATCGGGTGAAGAAGCCCCACTGTGGGTTGGGACGAGACCTTCCCTTGAGCACAGATGGTACAGCGGGCTATGTAGGCATGTGCGTCAGTGTTCATGGTGGGCCACCAGAAATGCCTCTGTAACAAGTCCGTGGTCTTCTGGTACCCGGGATGGCCGGATAAGGGATGGTCGTGACACATGTACAACGCTTGTTGTTGATGACTTGCCAATGGAAGGTAATAACACCCCCCTTTGAACAGGAAACCATCCTGTTCAGTAAGCCCCTGGATGTCTCCCGTCCAGTCTTTCGGGTCCTTCTGTTCAAGATCGCTGCGTAGCTGAGACAGGAAGGAGGAGGTGACCACAACCCCCTGGAAACAGTGATCCGGGATGATGGACACTGGTTCCACGGGAGGAGTGCTATCTCCGGTTTCATCCAGCCTGGACAAGGAGTCTGCCTTGGCGTTCTCCCTTCCGGGTCGGTAGGTTATCTGAAAGTTGTATTCGTTAAAGAACAGAGTCCACCGCAGCTGCCTGGCAGTAAGGGCCCTGGCCGAGCGAAGGAACTGCAGGTTCCTATGGTCGGTGAAGATGGTCACCGAGTGTCTGGCGTCCTTTAGATTGTGGCGCCATTCCTCAAATGACGCCTTGATGGCCAGGAGTTCCCGGTCTGCAATTGAATAGTTGCATTCTGCTGGCTGAAGCTTCCTGGAGTAGTAGGCCACTGGGTGTAACAGACCCGTCACGGTGTCCCTTTGTGACAAAACCCCTCCCAGGGCGTTCTGTGAGGCGTCAGCCTCCACTATGAAGAGTTGGTTGGGATCGGGGTGTCTCAACACAGGAGCCGTGGTGAACCTTGCCTTTAGCTCCTGAAAGGCTTTTTCAGCTTTGTTGTCCCATAAGAAACGTGCACCTTTACGTAACAGACATGTGATGGGGGCGACTATCCTGGAGAACCCCACGATGAAGCGGCGATAGTAGTTCGCAAACCCCAGAAATCTCTGGACTTGCTTCACGGAACCAGGGGACGGCCACTGTATTATGGTTTCTACCTTTCTAGTGTCCATCTCAACGCCAGCCGGGGTTAGGATATGTCCCAGAAACTCAACCGTGATGGTGTGGAATACGCTTTTCTCCAGCTTGACATATAGACCATGTTGTTGCAGTTGCTGGAGGATGGTACGTACATGCTGTAGATGTTCCGACATACCCGCGGAGTAAATCAGTATGTCATCGATGTAGACTATGCAGAACCGGTCGATGTATTCCCTCAATACCTCATCGATGAAATACTGGAAGGCAGCAGGGGCGTTGCAGAGCCCGAAAGGCATGACGCGGTACTCGAACAGGCCGTACCTCGTTCGGAAGGCGGTTTTCCACTCGTCTCCCTCTCGGACCCTGACAAGATGGTAGGCACCGCGTAAGTCCAGCTTGGTGTATACAGCCGCGTCTTTCACTTGATCCAATAAGTCGGATATCAGTGGTAAGGGGTATCGGTTTTTAACCGTTATGGCATTCATTGCCCTGAAGTCGATACACGTTCGTAGATCCCCCTCTTTCTTTGCCACGAAGAAGAGAGGGGAGGAAACAGGAGAACGGGAATGGCGTATGAACCCATTTCGTAGGTACTCGTTGAGATAGGTGCGGAGATGTTCGTTTTCCTTTTCAGTGAGGGAGTAGACACGGCTACAGGGAAGCGTAGAGCCCGGGATAATGTCGATTCTGCAGTCGAAGCTTCGATGAGGGGGTAGCGTATTGGCGCCTTTTTTGTCAAACACTTGAACCAGATCCTGGTATTCTACGGGTATGATCCCCTGGTGTGACCGTACCCATCCCATTCAGTGGTAGCGCACCGGCTTGTATTGCCCTAGTACTGGAGTCCTCAGCTGACGGGTAACACGAGTGAACACAGTGGACCGATCCTAACGTCAGTTTTCTGGTTGCCCAATATATGTGGGTATTGTGTTGTACCAGCCAAGGGAGGCCCAGTATCAGTCTGAATTGCGGGGCGTCAATGACATCGAAGGCGATAGACTCCGTATGTTTGTTTTCCAGCACCATTTCCAAATCCTCGGTTTGATAACGGATCAATCCGGAGGTCAGGTCTGTGCCATCCACTGCCTTGACTGTTTCCGGTTTTCTTTTAGTTATCATAGACATGCCCAGGTCTACCATGAACTGGGTGTCTATGAAGTTCCCAGTTGCTCCCGAATCGATCAGTGCGGTGACGTGCCAGGACTGCCCTGTGGGAGACTGTAGGGACACAGGCACGCCCATGTGTCGATGACTGTCATAGAAGGTAGGGGTCGGTGTCTTAGCAGATAACAACCCCAGTAGACAGACCCCATTTGCTACTGGGTTACTTCGTTTCCCGACCTGTCTCCTCGGGATATCGGGAGGACGAAAGGTGTCTTCCCTCTCGGTTTGCAGGGTTTCACCGGGCATTCTCTGACGAAATGGCCACTCTTGCCACAATATAGGCACTGGTTCTGTTTTCGCCTTTTCTCTTTTTCTTCTTTGGTTAGGGGACCACGGATGCCTCCTATCTGCATGGGTTCCGGGGCATCGCGGGGTTTGGTTGTCTCGTCTCTAGTTTTCTCTCTGTATGCTGGGAGTCGGGCCTCGCCACCCTTGGATCTTTCGGTTCTTTGTTCTTGCAACCGATAGTTCAGCTTGACTACCATGTCGATGAAGGGACCGATCTCCTCTGGAGGTTCTGTCATCTGGGAGATGAGATCCTTTAACTCATCGCGTAAGCCCCCTGTAGAAAACAGACACCTGTTTGGACTCAGGCCATCGAGCCTCTACCACCAGCCGGTTGAAAGTGGTGATGTAATGCAGCAAGTCTGTATTGCCCTGCTTCAGGTTGAGCAGCTCATTGTCCGCAGCTTGTACGAACGTATGGCGGGCAAACATATGCCGCATGGTTTCTTTGAATACTGGATAACTGTACAGCAGAGGTTCGTCGTTTTCCACCAAGGGTATAGACAACTGGGCGGCATCGCCTCCCAAATGCGACAGAACAAAGGCAACTTTGGAGACATAGTCTTACTCGAGCCATGAAGTGCAGGTGGCATTGGTTAAGGAAAATATTGTACTTGGAGCTGTCGCCGTAAAAGAGCTCTGGAGTGGCCAACTGTGCAGAATGTTGGGCTATCACCTGTATGGGTGGAGAGGTAGGAGAAGGAGATGGAAAGGAGCCCCCAGGATTGAACAATGGAGGCCTCAACAACCCTTCTTGTCTGACCCTAGTCGATGGAGAAGGCCCCCAAGTCCCCGGAAGACCTGCGCCCACCTGGCCTTGCAAGGTCGTTAAGTCTTGTCGTAGGCTACGGTTTTCTGCTTGCATACTAGCAAGCATGACCGCTATGTCCTGTAAGGTAACGCCGGGGTTGTCCATGTCGCCCGGGCGGGATGTATAACGTGGGCTTCGTATTCTGTCGTGACCCCACAAGACTTACCTTCTGCTTGTGAAGCGATCCCGCAGGGACGACGTGGACAACCACCACCGGCTCCCTCCTTCTCCCAGAAAGAACTAAATACTAACCAGGCTGAAGAGGGGACTGGGGGAGGCAGCCAAACAGAAGTGAAGACAGCGTAGAAGGAGGCTTGATGGATCTGCCCTCGGGTGTTCTTAGGGTCTCGTGGAACACACCGCCTGGGGGATGGAGCAAATGGGTAACACTCACGCCATTTACAGAAAGCGTGTATGACAGACAAAGAACACAAGAATGATGTAGTTACCTGGGGTGCAGCGCCTAGGAGGCGGAGAAGTATTGTCGGTTCTAGGGCTGACCAACAAGGTAAGTGCTCCGGCGATGTCCAGGAATCAAGGAAACGCAACACGGTGCATCCGCACGAGTTGCTGTAGCAGGGGAGGAGAGGTTAGCGCTCCTGCGCTGTCCAAGAGTAAAAAGGAAGCGACTCCGTGCCCCAGCACGAGTCCCGGTAGAAGAGGAGAGTAAGCGCTCCTGCGCTGGTGTGCAAAAATGAATGAAAGCAACTCCGTGCCCCAGCACGAGTCGCGGTAGAAGAGGAGAGTAAGCGCTCCTGCGCTGGTGTGCAAAATGAAGGAAAGCGACTCCGTGCCCCAGCACGAGTCGCGGTAGAAGAGGAGAGTAAGCGCTCCTGCGCTGGTGTGCAAAATGAAGGAAAGCGACTCCGTGCCCCAGCACGAGTCGCGGTAGAAGAAGAGAGTAAGCGCTCCTGCGCTGGTGTGCAAACTAAAGGAAAGCGGCTCCGTGCCCCAGCACGAGTCGCAGAGTCAAGGAACTGTGGGCGCCCTTGCGCGGTCCGGATACGTTCTCCGGTTGCTGATAGAGCATTCGCTAGCGCTCCCGCGCTCCTGCAAAGCTCAGGGCTTTAATACGAAGCGCCGTTTTCGGGCGGCTTCGCATCGGATATGCGGTCCTCCCCGGAAGTGCCGGTCAGCTGGTGGATCAGCTGCTTCCGTCACAGGAAGGCTAGACTGCCAACCTGCCCGACGTGGTCCAGCAGCAAGGAAGCTGGCGCGCACGCAACACACTGCGCGCCAGCCATACTGCGAGCGAGGGAACATGACAGCAGGAGTGGACACTGTAGTGTCAAAAAAGATGCATACTACCCCCACCCTGCATTTTCTATAAAGTTCAGAGGAGTCATCTCTGCCCCCTCCGGTCAGCCTATTGTTTGATCCTGTGAATCATTTTGCACCTTTTTTATACCTGTTCAAGGCTAAGCATAGGATGAGACCTGACAGAGGCTTATACTGCCTCTGGCAGTTCAGGCAGATAAAGGATAGCGTTCTAAAGATTAGTTTTCCTTAATATTTAATAAAAATCGGATTTTATCCTTGAGTTTTATTTTAATAACTATTAAAAATAGTGGTTTAATTATGTTTTTAGCTAGTCACATTCCTGAGATATATTATTAGTATTTTAATCTGGTATTCTACTAAGGACATCTAGGGCAGCCACAGTGAAAATAGCTTTTAGGGCCATGCTGCTTTAGGGACATGGTTATATGAATTTTCGACATGTCCTACTTATAAATACTGCCCACCCTACCTTTTCGGCTACAGGGCCTACACTGTGGTGACTTACTAATATTTAAAAAGGAGGTTTTTACCTGTCAAAAGGGTTATTTTAGCAGGTTGCACTGCAAATTTCTACTACAACTGTCAAGCTACCCGGGGTAAGCCTGAAGCCATGTTTGCACAATAGGTGCTGCAGTCCACTAGTGGCATTTGACTTCCAGACCCTGAGGGTGACATTTAACTTGTAGGCCCTGGGTGCACTTTCTAAACCTTATACTAAAAACTTAAAGGCAAGTTAAATGTATCAATCAGAAATAAGCCAATTTAACCATGGCTAAAGGGGGAGCGCAGGCACTTTAGCACTGGTCAGCAGGGGTAAGGTGCACAGAGTTCTAAAGCCAGTAAAAGTGTAGGGTCCAGCAAAAGGTGAAAAATCCGATTTGACCATGCAGAAAAGGCAGATTTCCTACATGCAGTATAATTAATATGGTACAGTGACTGCTGGACCTTCGTCTTGGCGTCATCCTCCAATATAGAAAAACACTTGATTAGGCAGCACAAAAAGTGAAGGATGAAAAGTGCAAGTTGATTTCTGTCATTGATAGTTACATTGAGACGCATTTGAGTCCATCATTCTTTTGGTCGCCAGTGCCATTACAGACCGGGACCAACCATATGCAAATCAGTGTTGGCCCCACCAAAAAAAAAGAAAGGTCCACACAGAATTTCCAGACCAGGCCCCTTCTGAACGGGAACACAAGCAACCCAGTCTGGATTAATTACAAGGGACTGTGATTAATTCAAGCATCCCGTCCATCCTATTTTCAGTTTTCTAAACAAGTTGCCGTAAAACTGACACAGTTTGATCCAGACATGAAGCCCAGTGGATGGTATGTTTGGTTACCCTCCTGAATTCATATTATTGCCACAAAGTTACTGTCTGCTCCACCTTTTAACTTCCTTCTTTGCACGCTTGTCATCACTGTCCTATCCACCTTTTTCTTTCCCACCTGTGTCCCAGTCACACGTCCCACCAGTCTCCCTCATCTCTCACCCCATCTCTCCACTCCTATTTTACTTCTTGACCTGAAACCCAAACTGTACAGTAGGGGGCAAATTTTAGATCAAATTGACTCCAAACCTTTAAAATAAATTAAAATGGTGGAAGCTTAGTTGTTCAGACATTCCAGCTGAGCTCTGAAACACACCCTCAAAGAGAATAAGAACCAACCGCCGCCATATATAATTCCGAAAAGCAATAAAGACTGGGGTGCCACCTCTCTGACTTCGTGTCTTTATATACAGCACATGCAAAACTGTAACACGCCTCTTTCCCATTTCACACATGTAATATGCTTCTACATGAATGAAATGAAATGAAATTCGTACTTGTAAAGCGCACTTATACCCCCAAAGAGGTGTCCTGGCGCTGTACGCATACCGCTGTGGAACCCTTCCTGGCTTTTCCCTGTGAAATGTCCACTCCTGGGCACCCCCAGGGTGAAGCCAGGCATCCCAGCGCTGTTGGGGCCGTTGTGGAGATTAAGCAAGCTATTGCCCAGAGTTGCAGAGTGGGACCCATGATTAGAATAGGCACCGAGGCGAGAATTATCAGGTCCGAGGAAATTGAGCCCAAGACCCGCCGAGGCGGGAATTGAACCCTGGTCCCGGGCCAGATCTCTGCATCAGGGTCTGCCGCTCTAACCATTGAGCCACACTTCTCCACATGCATATGTTGAGGAACACCTCTCCAGACCTCACACAAAATACCGCTCATAGTACACCCCAACCAACACCCTCTTTCAGCCTTACACAAAAAACAGGGTAACTCCTTAACCAAACAGAAAGAGCCTTGGGGCCTCATCAGGGGGTAAAAAACACTATAGATATGCTTTAATTAAATGCAATACAATATCCTACTTAAGTCCACCCTTTTCACCTCATTGTCTGCCTTTCAGTTTGTCTTGATTTATTTTTCTTTTCTATCCACTAAGGCCCTGTTTATGAGTTGTGTGATATGGCGGGGTGCAAACTCTGTGCCCCTCATTAACAGTACCCTGCTATAACATTCTGCAAGTACCATGCATTTACGAGTTGAACCCCACAGAACTGAGAATAACTTGGGACCCAGTTTTGCCTGGTGAGATTCAGCATTCAGCTGGTTTTAATGCTGAATTTGCCACCTGCCCTCCACAGGTGGTTAATATGAGCAGGAGGGCCTACGAAGGGCACTGGGGGAAGGAGTGGAGTGGGGGAAGCCTAGGGGCAGGTTAGGCGGTGACCGGGCAAGGTGGAGCAATCTATGGTCCCCTTGTGCCATAGGAATGGGTCGACGAGCCTAGGCTGAGCTTGGACCTGCAGCCCATTCCTGATCATTAAGCAATTTTACCACTGTGATTTTCCACCCGGTAAAAGCGGGCCACCAGTAAGTCAGTGTGAGGGAATAGCGAGCCAGACATGATGGGCAGAGCGGTACCCTGTACAGGGATGTCACTCTAGCTGACACATAATCAGGGCTGTTCTGTTATATTCCCCTCCTTTATTTTTATCTTTCCTTCTTTCTTTTTCCTCCTTCTTTTTGTCCTTTCTTATGTCTTTATTTCATTCTCTTTTTTCTTTACACTTTTTTATGCTTCCTTTATTTTTATTTCCCCCAACTTCTTTTTATCTTTCATAAGTTTGTCGTCTTTGCATCTAACTCCTACCTTCTTCTCTTTTCTTCTGTCTTCCTGTTACTTCCTCTTTTCCTCCCATCTTCCTCTTTCTTTCTTAGTTGTTCCTTCCCCTCTCAATGGCCCGACGGAAATGCTCCCACTATGACAAAAAAGGGACTATATGTTCTGGGACCCTACTCGATTGCAGTGCTTCACATTCCCTTCCACTCTATAATATCTCTCTTTAACCCGTCTTCCATATAATCACATTTCACAGCAATTATTATAGTTATTAAGCCAATGTCACTGAACTCTACATACACCAACAGATCATGCTGACGGTGTATCAGCTAGAGAATTATTTAAAAGCTGTGGAGCTTTCAAAATGGGTAAGTTACCATTTACTAAATGTCAACATCCCAAGCTATAGCTTTTTGCCACCTCAACTGAGACTAAAACTGCAAAGTCCATTTTGCGCTTTCCTTTGCCACTTCCACTCCCACAGTCAGCCTATTCATAGCGTGGGTTTACTGTACCCGCACACTACTGCAACCAATCACAACTGTTTTTCCGCCTTTATCCTAGCTTTAATTACTATAGCCCACCCAGACTCACCTGTATATCACGACATGTCAGTCAAAGCATAACCATGCTATGCTAATTACGTAATTCTATGTCAGGACCCGGAGGCAAGGATTAGGCTGTTCTTTCTTCTTTAATTTAACCAGCAGCCTTTTAAAACAAACAGTAAATCATCAAAAGGACTTCATTTCCCATGAAGCCTAGAGAAAAAACCATCAAGTTCATAACAAGTCCATGAGGCGCTTCCTGGGGCGATAACAGTCAACGATCCCTGCTGGACCTCCTCTTTCTTCGCTGCTGGCAGCCTGCGTAAGTTAAGTTGCACTTCACTCAGTATTTTTTGCTGTGTGGGATTTGATTCGCTTGTGTTAAGTCTCCTTGGTTTTATTTATACCAAAGTGAGTCACCGTTCCTGAGTGGAGATGGAGAGAAGGGAAGTAGGGGGTACTCTTGTCGTGTGCTACTCTACTTGTGGGAGGCAGGGTGTCCTCATCTTGATGCCCTCATACACCCCGAAGGATATCATGCTTCATCATTGGGCTTTTGCTCCTCGTCGGGCTGGCGCTGCAATGCCCTACGGGTCCCCCGAAGGGTCTCTTTTTCGGAGATCTTTTGATGAAGCTGTATGGTTGCATGGGTGTAAGTGGCAGTGAAGTCCTAGAAAGTGTATTAAAAAATGGCTGGAGGGAGAGTGATACATTTTTAATAAAGTGATCCCTCTGTCATTATTAAAACAAAGTGTATGGAGCTGCTTTAAGGGGTATTATGTCCCTTGGTAGCTGGGTGATTATATGTCCCTAGTGGGCATATGTTATGGTCAACATGTTTCGCACTTCAGTGGTCTCAGGGGGAGATCCAGGGCGCTTCGTCAGGACCGAATAAGAAAGTTATATCTACAGTGGCCCGAACATTTCGGTGCCCCCGGATAAATGAAAGGAGTAGAGATTCCCTTAGTAGGTAGGGTAAGATCCCATGAGATCAGTGAGGGTCACTTGAGAGAGTTCTCTCGGTGCATCTGGGCTATGTTACCTGTGTCATGGGATCTTACCCTACCTACTAAGGGAATCTCTACTCCTTTCATTTATCCGGGGGCACCGAAATTTTCGGGCCACTGTAGATATAACTTTCTTATTCGGTCCTGACGAAGCGCCCTGGATCTCCCCCTGAGACCACTGAAGCGCGAAACATGTTGACCATAACATGTGCCCACTAGGGACATATAATCACCCAGCTACCAAGGGACATAATACCCCTTAAAGCAGCTCCATACACTTTGTTTTAATAATGACAGAGGGATCACTTTATTAAAAATTAATCCCTCTCCCTCCAGCCATTTTTTAATACACTTTCTAGGATTTCACTGCCACTTACACCCACGCACCCATACGGCTTCATCAAAAGATCTCCGAAAAAGAGATCCTTCGGGGGACTTGTAGGGCATTGCAGCGCCGGCCCGACGAGGAGTAAAAGCCCAATGATGAAGCATGATATCCTTCGGGGTGTGTGAGGGCATCAAGATGAGGACACCTTGCCTCCCACAAGCAGTGTAGCACACGACAAGAGTACCCCCTACTTCCCTTCTCTCCATTTCCACTCAGGAACGGTGACTCCCTTTGGTATAAGTTCAATTTCGGGAGCACGGGTCACCGGACCTTTTAGAATAGCTCCTAGAGTCCCCCTCTTTTGATAAATAGGATCCTTGGTTTTATTGCCATTGTTTTAAGGTTTGTCATCGGAGCCTCAGCTCCTTGTACGCGGCCGCAGGAACGCTCTGTCGCTCCTACACGGCAGCGATAATTGTTTACTTTGCCGGCGGGACTGCGCGGCGGACTGCCAGAGGGAGCGCCTCCCGTTCTCTTCACAGGCGCCGTTCTCCTCCACGAGACGCGATCGGACGCACGTCAGTTGCTGCTATCGCCGAGCGCCTCCGCCCGCGTCTGTGCTTTCGCGCCTATCTGCCGGCTCAACCTGGAGTTGAACACCCCCTCTGGGGGTAGGATTATTGGCATCTCTGCCTCAGAGCAGTGCAGATAAACCCAGGTTGCTACGTTTCTGCCCGTGTAATTATAAGGGCGTGTTTGTGTTTTCTGCATGTTTGGGCATCGTGCGTGAGACCTATCTTAGTAGGTTTGGGCCCCTCTTTCAGACCCGCTTTGCTTGGGGTTAACATCTCCCTTTTGAAACTTTATTTGGGCACCGTCCCAGTCCTTGCAAGCCCTCTCACCTGGTGGGTGGTCACCAAGTCACCTGGCACCTACCTCAGGTCCTCAGCTTCTCCTGTTCTTGGGGGCATGGAGGAGTTCCACGACTACTACGAGGAGGAAGAGGAGAGCCAATACTTCCCGCTCACAGATGACTTCTGTGACGCAGTTGAAGCCTCCATTGTCAGGGCGGTCTCAGAAGCGGTGGCCCGTCTTGAGAAGAGGTTAATAGACCTGGCACAGAGGTGCCTTCAACCCCTCCCTGCGAGGGAAGAGACTGCGAGACCTTCGGTCCCCAAACCTCCAGAGCCGGCCTCCGCTATTCCCCCTGAGAAACCGCGCAAGTGCCCCTACCCTGAAGGAGTGGACTTGGATGCGTTTGATAGGTTGAAGCAGGCGTTTTTGGGCACCAAGGCTCCCCCTACGCCAACGGGTCAGTCTCCACTAAATCCACCGCCTGCAGGGACTCGGGGACCAGTGGCTTCCCCGCAACCTTCAGATGATTCCCAGGGTGGGTCTGACGGGGATTCCGATCATGGAAGGTCTTGGCGCCCCTCCCCCTCTCAATCCCTGGACCCCCCCCAGGCCTCGGTTCCTCGGAGCGATTCCCAGTCAGACCTCCTAGATCCAAAGGACTTGTTACATCCCCGCTCCTCGGAGTGGGTGCCTTGTGAGAAAGTGGCCAAGTATGTAGCGAGTCGTCTGCGGAAACCCCTAGACCAGGAGGTCCACTCCCGCCTTAGGGTGGAATGCACTCGCCCGTCCCTCGATGGTAAGGTAGCAGTGACTCCTGAGATTGAGACAAAAATGGCGACTTTCCTAACCAAGTATATCAAGGACCCGAAGAAGGGCATTGACAGATCCTGGCGCGCATGCCAGGACAAATTGTTGGACATCACAGGACCGTTGGTCAAGATATTCGACATGGCTGAGGACGCAAGGCGTCAGGAGCCTTAATACCACCAGAGGTCCTATCTAGTTGGGCCCAAAGGGCGATTATTTTCCCAGGGAGCGCGAACTGCGCCATCTCTACTGAGAGGCGCAGGTTGCTTCTCATCAAACTGGACCCGAAACTAGGTGAACTGGCCACCTCAAAGGCGGGTCAGGTGGCTCAGGGCGGCCTGTTCGGTGACCCGTTTGTGAAGGAGCTGAGCAAATTTGTCTCCACGTTCAACTACTTGGACAAAGCACAGTCCACCGTTAAGCGTATTTTCAATGCGCGGGTTTTCGGCGGGGCCGGTTGTGGCAGGGGGCGCTCGGCTGGCCACTTCTCACAGACAGCCTCCGGTAGAGGACAGCAGTCGCAGAGGGGACAATACCAGGACTCCTCGCGCTTCGGTGGGTTCTATCCCACCAGGGGTCGTTCCCGCTGCAGAGGCCAGCGCAACAGAGCACGCAGTGGAGGTGCTCGGGCTCACCGTGAGTTCTTTTATCATCTCATGTCATTGCTTCTGGGGCAAACTGGCCCACTTTTTAGACAATTGGCGGGCCTTACAACCGACGCTTGGGATCTCCAAACCGTGCAGGGGTTTCACATAGTTTTTTGGCTCTCCTGCCAGGTCTCCCCGCCGACACCAATCCGTTTCTCGGGCATAGAGGCGGCGCTGATACACCAGGAGGTCCAGGAACTCCTGGACAAACTGGCAATTTGCTACGCGTCCTCCCACCCAGGAGCTTTCTTAAGCAATCTTTTCCTGGTTCAGAAACAGGATGGGGGTCAGCGCCCGGTGATAAACCTCCGAGACTTCAACGAGTGGCTGGTCTACTGCCATTTCAAGATGGAGGGCATTCACCTTCTCCGAGACCTATTGCGTCCCGACTGGATGGTCCGCTTGGATCTCAAGGACGCCTACCTGACAGTCCCTATTTTTCCGCCTCACCGTCGTTTCCTGCAATTCTAGTGGCAGGGCCAAACGTTCGAGTTCACCTCTCTTCCCTTTGGCCTGTCGTCAGCACCCTGGTGCTTCACCAAGGTCCTGCATCCGGTGGTGGAGAGTTTGAGGTCACAAGGCGACAGGATGATTGTAAATCTGGATGACATGCTGTTAATGCATCCGTGTCCACGAACGTTGTCGCAACAGCTCCAGTCGGCAGTACTTCTTCTTCAGTCACTGGGTTTTGTAATCAACCAGACAAAATCCTGCCTCCTTCCCACTCGCTCGATCACCTTCCTAGGGTTTGTGATCAACTCCGTGGAAGCGACCTTAAGTCTCCCTTCCAGGAAGATGGCGAAGATTCGCCACGAGTTTCGGCAAATTCTTCGGAAGTCTCTGACTTCCCTGCGAAGCATCGCCAGGGTGGTCGGGTTGTTGTCAGCCTCGATCCAGGCCATCTTTCCGGGTCCGCTCCACTTCCGGGCCCTCCAGAGACTCAAGGCGTTTCACCTGCGCTGGGGTTTGTCCTACGGTCAGCGAGTACCTCTCTCCGTGGAGGCCAGGAGGAGCTCCAGTGGTGGCTTTCCGCCTGGAACGGGCGGGCCATCTTTGGATCCCTCCCGGACCTAGTGATCGAGTCGGACGCCAGTGGTTTAGGCTTGGGGGCACGTTGTGGGGAGTTCACCACAGGAGGAGGTTGGTCAGCCGCAGAGCGTGCTCTTCACATCAACTGCCTAGAGCTCATGGCGGGATCCTTCGCGGTCCGTTGTTGGACCAGGGACAGAGCTCACTCATGCGTCCTTCTGAAGATGGACAACGTGGCAGCTGTGCGCTACATAAACCACCTGGGCGGGACCCGCTCCAAGGCTCTAGCGGATTTGGCCAAAGACTTTTGGGAATACTGCCTGTCCCACCAGGTGTCGTGATAGCGGAACACCTTCTGGGAGTGGCCAACCAAGTGGCAGATTGGCAATCCAGACATCTTCGAGACTCAAGTCTATGGAAGCTGTTTCCCCCGATGTTCCGGGCCCTTCAGGGTCGCTGGGGACCTTTCTCTGTCGACCTATTTGCCTCCCACCTCGACCACCAGCTTCCCAGGTACTTCAGCTGGAGACCGGACCCGGGGGCGACAGCCACCGACTCATTCCTCCAGGATTGGTCACTGGAACAGGGTTATGCCTTTCCCCCTTCGCCATGATAATGCGGTTGACAACGCAGGTCCGTCGGCAGAGGGCGGAGTTGGTGGTGATCACCCCGGTCTGGAGAGCGCAAGCTTGGTTTCCAGTTCTGATGGAACTTTCCTGGGCTTCTCCAATCCGTCTACCCCAGCTCCCTCATCTCCTGCTCGATCCAGCGGGCAACCCACATCCCCTGATAGTGAACGATTCACTATCCCTGATGGCGTGGAGGATTACCGGACTCGATGGAAGGTCCCGGGACTTCCGAGACGCGCTGCGGAGCTCCTCTCTCGGGCATGGGCAGACGGTACGGTTAAACGCTACCGGTCAGCCTGGTCTCGATGGATGGGTTAGTGTTTGCAACGGAGTCTGGATCACGTGGGGGCAGATGTTGTCCACATCCTCAACTTCCTAGCCCATCTGGCTTCAGAGGGCCTTGCGTACAGAACAATTAATACCTTCCGGTCCGCAATCTCGGCCGGCAATACAGTGGTGGCGGATCATTTGGTGGGAGATCATCCGCTGGTAAGGAAGCTCCTTTGCGGTATCCGACTTTCTCTTCCCCCTAGAACCGCGATATTCAATTCTCAGGGATGTAAATAAGGTCTTGCGCCTACTATCCGAATCGCCCAGCAACAAGTACTTGACGCGCAAGCAGCTTTCTTCCAAGCTGGCGATGTTGCTATGTTTGGTGTCCTGTTCGGGTCTCGGATGTCAGGGCTCTGGACATGTCCAGGAGGTCCTTCACCCCGGACGGGGTCACCTTCCATGTGTCCTGATGTACCAAAAGTCAGTCTCGGATTATTTCCTACCCGGCCTTTCCGGACTCTCCCAAGCTCTGCGTCGTCAGATGCATCAAGGCTTACAAAGCCATGATGGAGGACGTGCGCCCGCATGGGGAACGTCAACTCCTAATTGCTTTGAGGAAACCGTTTCGAGCTGTCTCATCCCCAACCATTGCACAATAGGTCTGTTGGGTGATGATGGAGGCCGGCATCGATACCAAGGTTTTCGGGGCACACTCAGCTAGAGGTGTCATGGCATCCAAGGCTTTCATGCTAGGGGCTCGCTTGGAGGACATTTTGAATGCGGCGGACTGGTCGTCGGACTGGTCGTCGGACTCAACCTTCAAGAGGTTTTACTTCAAACCAGTCCCCTCCATAGCGGCTCTAGTAGTAGATAAGCTTTGAACTAGCCTAATCCTTGCCTCCAGGTCCTGACATAGAATGAAAAATTTCCCAGCTTTCTTAACGGAAAGTTTCAATTCTATTAAGGACACAGAGGCGAGGATTAGCCCTCCCTCAGGAAGCACCTGGACCCGCCCGGGTTGATCAGACGTGCGTCAGACGTAAGTAAATCGTTTTCCTGGTCGGTCATGTGTGTTGCTATAACGATGTGTTCGATAGTCTTGTCGCACGCAGGTTATTATGACTCCTTTTTCTGCCCGCAGGGACAGAGTCTTCGAAGCAGGATTAAAGATCTTCCACAGTCGGCTTTGTCGCAGGAAGAAAGAGGAGGACCAGCAGGGATCGTTGACTGTTATCGCCCCAGGAATCGCCTGATTGGCTGATGGACTTGTTATGAACTTGATGGTTTTTTCTCTAGGCTTCATGGGAAATGAAGTCCTTTTGATGATTTACTGTTTGTTTTAAAAGGCTGCTGGTTAAATTAAAGAAGAAAGAAAAGCCTAATCCTCTCCTCCGTGTCCTTAATAGAATTGAAACTTTCCGTTACGAAAGCTAGGAAATTTTTTATTCTGCAGCGGGGATCAGAGCAAGTAAGCGCAGTGGGGCGGGGAGGGGGGAGTCGACAGAGGACAGAATAGGGAAAATTAAATAAATAAATCTTATTCCGTCCTCTGACGACACCCCACCCCGCCCCACCGCGTTTACCTGCACCCACCACCGCTGTAATTCTGTGCTCAGCCGCGCTTCTTAAAACTGCAACAAAGAGACTGAAGCTCCACATAACCTTCCATTTAAGGAAAATAGGCCCTCTAGTACAGAGGTCGTCAAACTGGGGGGCCCATGGCTGCATTCGTGGGCGGAGAGGGGAGCGCACAAATGCCTCAACAAGTACTTGTAAATGAAGATGACCTAAAAGCACAGCTTTGTTTATTTGGCACGTTTCCAGGCTGTTTTCATTTACACACGGCCCTTAACCCCTTCGCTGCTAGGCCTTTTCCCCCCCTGTGCTAAGCCTTTTTTTGGCTATTTGGGGTAGTGCGCGCTTAGGCCCCTGTAACATTTTGACCACATAAGGTATCCACGCCAAATTTGCGTCCTTTTCTTCCAACATCATGGGGATTCTAAAGGTACCCAGGGTTTGTGGATTCCCCTGGAGGGGTCCCAGAAATTAGCCAAAATACAGCTAAATTTGTTTTTTTTTGGGAAAAATGGGAAAAAAGGGCTGCAAATGAAAGCGTCTGGGTTTTTCCCTGGTATCCAAAAAGCGTTTGTGGGGCTGAAATCACCATTTTCCCAGCTTTTAGGGAATGACAGACTTTTGTCAGAAAACCAACATTTTTTACAGTTTTGGCATTTTTCTGGGACATAGCCTATTTTTGCTATTTTTTGTGCTTTCAACCTCCTTCCAGTTAATGGTAGAAATGGGTATGAAAGCAATAATGAATCCTGGAAAGCTATACATTTTTGAAAAGTAGACAAAATTCTGAATTCAGCAAGGGGTCATTTGTGTAGATCCATCAAGGTTTCTTTATAGAAACGTACAGTTAAATATAAGAAAAATTGAAAATTAGTTGAAAAAACAGCCTTTTGTGTCAACGTTTTCACCTGTAACTTCTAATTATGACAGCTCTTTGAAAGCAATATACCGTTACATCCGCTGGACCTTACTGGTTGTGGGGATATATAGGACTTGTAGGTTCACCAAGAACCCGACGAACCCAGAGTAAAAAACTGAGCAGCAATTTGCAATGGCTTTTTATTATGTACCGGGTATATAGCAATTATTGTGGGAAAATGTATACATGGAAAAATCGGTATGAACGACACCTATGTATTTCTGAAATGGGAACAAGTTATAGAGTTTAGAAACAGTAGATATTTGCACATTTTTGAAATTGGGAATACTCATACTAGCATGAGAATTATCGGTCATTTTTCAAAATGACTTTTTTTTACACAATGTCTTTCATTTAGAAGGCAGAAATGCATCGAAAGTCAATAGGTAATAACAGTTGCTTTACAAATCTGAATTACCCTAAGTCTCCCGATAAAAATGGTACCTCACTTGTGTGGGTAGGCATAGTGCCCACGACAGGAAATGGCTCAAAACCCAACGTGAACACACCACATTTTCTCAATGAAAAATTACCCTTTTTTTGCAAAGTGCCTAGCTGTAGTTTTTGAACCCTAGCTCTCCTGGCACCTAGGGAAACCTAGCAAACCTATACATTTTTGAAAACTAGACACCCAGGGGAATCCAGGATGGGATGACTTGACTGCCTCCCACCAGGTTCTGTTACCCAGAATCCCTTGCAAACCTAACAAAATGTCCAAAAAAACACATTTTCCCCACATTTCTGTGATGGAAAGTTCTGGAATCTGCGTGGATCTACAAATCTCTACCCACCCTGCGTTCCCCAAAGTCTTCCGAGAAAAATGGTACCTCACTTGTGTGGGTCGGCTTAGTGCCCGCGACAGAAAACTGCGCAAAACGCAACGTGGACACACCTCAATTTCGCAGTGAAAAATGACCCTTTTTTGGCAAAGTGCCTAGCTGTAGCTTTTGAACCATAGCTCTGCCGGCACCTAGGGAAACCTAGCAACCCTATACATTTTTGAAAACTAGACACCCAGGGGAATCCAGGATGGGGTGACTTGACTGCCTCCCACCAGGTTCTGTTACCCAGACCCTTGCAAACCTAAAAAATTGTCAATAAAACCACATTTTCCCCACATTTCTGTGCTGGAAAGTTCTGGAATCTGCGTGGATCCACAAATTTCTACCCACCCCGAGTTCCCCCAGGTCTCCCGATAAAAATGGTACCTCACTTGTGTGGGTCGGCTTAGTGCCCGCGACAGGAAACGGCGCAAAACGCAACGTGGACACACCTCAATTTCGCAGTGAAAAATGACCCTTTTTTTGGCAAAGTGCCTAGCTGTAGTTTTTGAACCCTAGCTCTGCCGGCACCTAGGGAAACCTAGCAAACCTATACATTTTTGAAAACTAGACACCCAGGGGAATCCAGGATGGGGTGACTTGACTGCCTCCCACCAGGTTCTGTTACCCAGAATCCCTTGCAAACCTAAAAAATTGTCAAAAAACCCACATTTTCCCCACATTTCTGTGGTGGAAAGTTCTGGAATCTGCGTGGATCCACAAATTTCCACCCACCCCGCGTTCCCCCAGGTCTCCCGATAAAAATGGTACCTCACTTGCGTGGGTTGGCCTAGTGCCCGCGACAGGAAACGGCGCAAAACGCAATGTGGACATACCTCAATTTCGCAGTGAAAAATGACCCTTTTTTGGCAAAGTGCCTAGCTGTAGTTTTTGAACCCTAGCTCTGCTGGCACCTAGGGAAACCTAGCAAACCTATACATTTTTGAAAACTAGACACCCAGGGGAATCCAGGATGGGGTGACTTGACTGCCTCCCACCAGGTTCTGTTACCCAGAATCCCTTGCAAACCTAAAAAATTGTCAAAAAAAACACATTTTCCTCACATTTCTGTGGTGGAAAGTTCTGGAATCTGCGTGGATCCACAAATTTCCACCCACCCCGCGTTCCCCCAGGTCTCCCGATAAAAATGGTACCTCACTTGCGTGGGTTGGCCTAGTGCCCGCGACAGGAAACGGCGCAAAACGCAATGTGGACATACCTCAATTTCGCAGTGAAAAATGACCCTTTTTGGCAAAGTGCCTAGCTGTAGTTTTTGAACCCTAGCTCTGCTGGCACCTAGGGAAACCTAGCAAACCTATACATTTTTGAAAACTAGACACCCAGGGGAATCCAGGATGGGGTGACTTGACTGCCTCCCACCAGGTTCTGTTACCCAGAATCCCTTGCAAACCTAAAAATTGTCAAAAAAAACACATTTTCCTCACATTTCTGTGGTGGAAAGTTCTGGAATCTGCGTGGATCCACAAATTTCCACCCACCCCGCGTTCCCCCAGGTCTCCCGATAAAAATGGTACCTCACTTGCGTGGATGGGTGAAGGACCCGCGACAGGCAAGGCCCCAAAAGCTATTGAGGCGACATCAAAATTACTTATCACAAACCAACCTGGTTTTGCATGGGGGTCCCATGAGTTTTGGCCCGGGCTCGGCATCCATGTAGGGAAACCTACCTAACCCATACATTTCTGGAAACTAGACACCCGGGGAGTCCAGCGAGGTATGGCTTGCATGGGTCCCCCATCATTCTCCTACCCAGAATCCCTGCAAACCTCAAATTTCGCTGAAAAATTCACTTTTTTGTCAAATTTCTGTGTGGGAAAGTTCTGGAATCTGCGTGGAGCCAAAATCTCAGGTGCCCCCCACCCCCAAAACCAGGTAGTTTTGCTATAGGTAATTTTGAAGTCTCCACAGTACGATTTGGGCCATTTCCTGTTGCAGCCACTATGCCTACCCACACAAGTGAAGTACCATTTTTACCGGGAGACCTGGGGGAACGCTGGGTGGGAGGAAATTTGTGGATCCACGCAGATTCCAGAACTTTCCCACACAGAAATTTGACAAAGTGAATTTTTCGGCGAAATATGAGGTTTGCAGGGGATTCTGGGTAGGGGAATGATGGGGGACCCACGCAAGCCATACCTCGCTGGACTCCCCCGGGTGTCTAGTTTCCAGAAATGTATGGGTTAGGTAGATTTCCCTACATGGATGCCGAGCCCCGGGCCAAAAACTCATGGGACCCCCCATGCAAAACCAGGTTGGTTTGTGATATGTCATTTTGATGTCGCCTCATTAGCTTTTGGGGCCTTGCCTGTCGGGGGTCCTTCACCCACCCACGCAAGTGAGGTACCATTTTTATCGGGAGACCTGGGGGAATGCTGGGTGGGAGGAAATTTGTGGATCCACGCAGATTCCAGAAATTTCCCACACAGAAATGTGAGAAAAAAGTGGATTTTTCAGCGAAATTTGAGGTTTGCATGGCATTCTGGGTAGGAGAATGATGGGGGACCCACGCAAGCCATACCTCGCTGGACTCCCCCGGGTGTCTAGTTTCCAGAAATGTATGGGTTAGGTAGGTTTCCCTACATGGATGCCGAGCCCCGGGCCAAAAACTCATGGGACCCCCCATGCAAAACCAGGTTGGTTTGTGATAGGTAATTTTGATGTCACATGATTAGGTTTTGGGCCATTCCCTGCCGCAGGTACTTGGCCCACCCATACAAGTGAGGTACCATTTCTATTGGGATACTTGGAGAAATGCTGGGTGGTTGGAAATTTGTTGTTACTTTCTGCAGTGTGAAAATTTGGGCACAAAAATGCAAGGAAAATGTCAGTCACATTTTGAGGTTTGCAGGACATTGTGGGTAAGATAACTTGTTGGGATCCACAAGAGAGACATCACCATGCACTCCCATGGGTGTTTAGTTTACGACAAAAACTACAGTTGTTAGGTTATTCTTAAATGAAATGTACAGCTTGGCAGAGAGACAAAACAGACAAAGATTACTGCACTGCCATCTATTCCTCAAACATACACACATACTGGTTGGATTTGGCACGAGGGCGAGTGATGGTTCAGTATATAAAATTGTATTAACAAGAGATTTCACAAAATGAAATGCACTGTCAATAATTGAATGGACAAAAAAACTGAACCAGTGACTCGCAGCTCGTGAGCTGTAAAGCCACTTCAAGGCACCAACCGCTTTACAGGCCATTCACACACCTTTCATACATGATACACACAAGACCATTCACACCACCAGGCACAAAACCAACACATTACAACATTCACAAAAAAGGACAAGGTACACCCTGCTTGACAAAAACAGAAAAGACACATTTTTATGCACAACCACCTATTCCTCAAGCACACATACATATTGGTTGGATTTGGCACGAGGGTGAGTGATGGTTCAGTATATACAGTTGTATTAACCAGAGATTTCACAAAAATGAAATGCACTGTTACTTGAAAGGACAAGAAACTGAACCATTGACTCACAGCTCGTGAGCTGTAAAGCCACGACAAGGCACCAACCTCTTTACAGGCCATTCATACACCTTTCATACGTGTGACACATACAAAACCATTCACGCCAGCCGCGGGCCCAGCACATTACAACACTCACACCAGCAGACAGCGCCATTCAAGGGCCCATCACTTTCACACGCCCACATTCCTGACACAGCAACCACACCAGCTCACGGATTGCGTTGAGTGGCGTTTGGCTAGCAGTGTGTGTAGTGACCAGCAGCTAGTCACTACTCGCACACCGCCAGCCGAGCGCCAGTCCACGCACATCGCCAGCCAAGCGCCAGTCCACGCACACCGCCAGCCACGCGCCAGTCCACGCACATCGCCAGCCAAGCGCCAGTCCACGCACACTGCCAGCCAAGCGCCCGTCCACGTACACCGCCAGCCAAGCGCCAATCAAAACACACCGCCAGCCAAGCACCAATCAAAACACACCGCCACTCCACGCACACCGCCAGCCAAGCGCCAGTGCAAACACACCGCCAGACAAGCGCCAGTACAAACACACCACCAGCCAAGCGCCAGTCCATGCACACCGCCAGCCAAGCGCCAGTCCACGCAAACCGCCAGCCAAGCGCCAGCCCAAACACACCGCCAGCCAAGCGCCAGTACAAACACACCGCCAGCCAAGCGCCAGTCCACGCACACCACCAGCCAAGCGCCAATCCAAACACACCGCCAGCCAAACGCCAGACCACGCACACCGCCACACAAGCGCCACTCCACGCACACCGCCATCACATTTTGGATTTTTTTATAAAAATAAGAAAACACAAACAAATTGCAAATAGATACAAATCTACTAACACAACATCTGAAACTCAATACACTACACAAATGCCAACCTTGAAACTGAACCAAAAATATTAAACAATAGAGGCCAGGCAGTTCACTTTACCACTCATGGATGCTCCCAAAAATTCTTTTGCGTGTGGTACATTCTAAAACAAGGAGGCACACACAGCCCAGGGTTAGAAGGACACTCGGGGCAGTACATGCGAGTCTCCTTCCGCATACCTCTTCGCCAACAGACTCTACATCTCCTACTGGGAAAGTCTTTTGAGGGTGTGGGAGGAATGTGATCAGGAAAGTGGCGATCTTTCAATCTAGCAACATCCTCCACCACGCCAACTCTAGGAACACTTGCCTGTTCCACTAAAACAAGGCTGCCTATTACAGACTCTTGAAACTTAGCAAAAGTCATCTTTGACTCAGGACAAGAATCCTGGAACACAACAAAAGCATTAAAGGTTGCCAAGTGGAAAAGATGGATAGCCAACTTCTTGTACCAAATGTAAGCCTTACGAAGAGCAGCGTAAGGTTCCAACCTCTGATCTACTCTGTCAACACCACCCATGTGCTTATTATAGTCTAAAATGCACACAGGTTTGCGCGCTTCAGCAACCTGACCCCAAACAGTCACAGGTGCAGTGCTTTCATCATGGATGGTAGACAGCATGTAGACATCTCTCCTGTCTGAAAACTTCACAGCTAGAAGCTCCTCGCAACGCAACGCACTGTCCCCGCACAAGCTTTTTACAAACAAGTTCTTTTGGGAAACCTTTACGGTTAGAGCGGATTGTGCCACAAGCAACAGTGTCCACTTTGGCCAATTCCCTGAACAACCGCACACCAGTGTAGAAGTTATCTACATATAAATGGTGGCCTTTGTTAAAAAATCCTCTTCCAAGTTCCCACACAATTTTCTCAGTCACTCCAAAAGTGGACGGATAACCAGGGGGGTTAATCCTGGATTCCTTACCGGTGTACACTCTGAAATTAGAGACATATCCAGTCCTCCTGTCACACAGCATATACAGCTTAATTCCATAGCGTGCCCTCTTACTAGGAATGTATTGCCTAAAAACCAAGCGGCCCTTGAACAACACCAAAGACTCATCCACTGCAATTTCTTTCCCTGGAGCATAGATTTCAGAAAATCGATCAACAAAGTGATCAATGACAGGCCGAATCTTAAAAAGACGGTCACATTCAGGGTGATCTCGTGGCAACGCTAAACCATTATCGACAAAATGCATCATCCGAAGCAGAAGCAAATACCTATCATGACTCATGACTGCCGGAAAAATAGCAGTTGCCATCAAGGGACTAGTAGACCAATATGAAGACATTGATGGCTTCCTTAGCAAGCCCATCAAAAAAGTTAAACCCAAGAACTTCTTCATCTCTTCCAGATTTGTGGGAGTCCACCGGGTAGCTCTAGAGTGGGGCTTAAGACTGGCACTGTTGTCCCTCAAAAACTGTTCGGCATACAAATTAGTCTGCTCAACAATCTCTGCCAAAAACACATCGTCCATAAACAACTGAAAAAAATGTATCGGCAAAACGTTTTCAGTATTCACTCCTCACCCTGGAACACCAGTAAAGTCTGGCAATGCCGGCTGCACCATGCCTGGGGCAACCCAGAGGTCAGCACTTTCAACGGGAAGCCTTGCAGCCCCAAGCTGCAGCCCAGGTGCCTCTTGCCGCACTATACTAACGGGAAGCCTTGCTGCCCCAGATGCCTCTTGCCGCACTATATCAACGGGAAGCCTTGCAGCCGCAGGCTGCAGCCCAGATGCCTCTTGCCGCACTACACCAACGGAAAGCCTTGCAGCCCCAGGCTGCAGCCCAGATGCCTCTTGCCGCACTATCGGCACATCAATCTCCTCCTCTAACACAGGCACTTCATCCGCACTAAGAGTATCTTCAGTATCCGATGATTCCATGTGGAGAGAAAACTCACTGCCTGAATCGTCCCCTGCCTCCTCTGACTCAGATGCAGAGTCAGTCTCTGAACCATGGTCAGAGGAAGACTCAAAAAGCATACCAACAACCTGCTGAGCAGTAATCCTGCGGCTAGCCATTATCCTTACTAAGAAAGGAGACTGCACAAACAAGTCAACAACAACCAACACTGTGCAAAACAAGTAAAATAATGTGTGCCTTTATCACAAAGATCTATATACTCAAAAACTATACAATTCACTTACAAGAGACGGCTACACTCACCAGCACCTACTCTGCAGAGACACAGCAAAAACGATATCCCACTAGAAAGAAAAAAAACAAAACCAATTACTCACAAGACAACAAAATACACATCGAGCACAAATGCAAAATGTTTTTGACACTCAAAAAACAGAAGCCAAACATACTGCTATTATTACACCATTTGCAAAAAACAAATTCATGCAGAGAAATGAAACTCATTTACATTGTACAAAAAAACTCTCTTACCAAACACGTGCAACTACACAAACAGCAGAACCACCAGTAACAAAACCGCAACCTGGAACAGTCTAAAGAGCAAAAGCCTTCAACTGGAACAAAAAAGGAGAAATAAAGCATTACAATTGCAATTCACAAAAAATAAAACAATTAACATTATAACACGCTATGTTACTACCCAAATGGTCAATCGGCCAGATGGGCCTTCAAATAGGGCTGAGAAAAATAGGGGGTGATCTTGCCCAAGGGATCGGGTGAGGTTGTCTGCCAGGCCAATCTGCCCCCCAGGTGGGGCAGAAAACAGCAGACAGAAATTTGCCCCCTTGCAAAAGTAATAAATCCCTAGTGCCTAGTAGGGTTTTCTGCCTCCCCCCTCCCGCCTAGGGCAGAAAAGCCCAAAAAAGGGGCAGATCTGTCCCCAGGAAGCAACCATGTCGCTTCCATTACTCGCAAAACAAAATCCCTGGTGCCTAGTGGGGTTTTCTGCCACCCCCCCCCCCCGGGGGCAGAAAGGGCAAAAAACTAGGCTGATCTGCCCCCAGGGGGGGCAGAATACACATATAAAAAAATCTGCCCCCCCGGAAGCGACCCTTGCCCAAGGGGTCGCTTCCATTTTTATTTAAACTACTTCCCCGGTGTCTAGTGGGGGTTTCTGCCCCCCCCCCCCCCCGGGGGCAGAAAGGCAAAAAAACAGGCCGATCTGCCCCCAGGGGGGGCAGAATTCCCATTACAAAATAAAATGGCCCCCTGGAAGTGACCCTTGCCCAAGGGGTCACTCCCATCACAATTAAAATAAACGCCCTGGTGTCTAGTGGGGGGGTTTCTGGGGGCAGAAAGGCCAAAAAAACGGGGTGATCTGCCCCAGGGGGGGCAGAATGTCCAAACAAAGAAAAATGCCCCTCTGGAAGCGACCCTTGCCCAAGGGGTCGCTTCCATTTCATTATAAAAATGAATCCCTGGATCTAGTGGGCTTTTCTGGCCCCCCCTGGATCCAAAAACGGCCGAAAAAACGGTCAATCTGTCCCCAGGGGGGGCAGAAAAGTCTTGAATGTAAATTGGCCCCCTAGGAAGCGACCCTTGCCCAAGGGGTCGCTTCCTTTATTGAAAAAAAACATCCCTGGTGTCTAGTGGGGCATTCCTGCTCCACGATCGCGACGCTGTGCGCGATCGTGAAGCAGGAATGCCCTGCATTGAGACATCATGGGAGAGGAAATACTCTTTCCTCTCCCCCGATGCCTCAAGGCATCCTGTTTCGGCCCCCCCGCCCCACCGGAGACGAAAAACCTACCTCCTTCCTGGACGCGCTGGAAATAAATGATTTCCGGCGCGTCCGGCGCTTCCTGGTGACGTTGGCGCGCGCTGTGCGCGCTGACGTCATGGGGAAGCGTAGGGGGGGTCGGGGGTGGCAGCGGAAAGTCTTCCGCTGCCATCCCCCTCTGTGGGGGCAAGATCGATGCCCCAGGGGGGGAGCGCCAGCGCTTCCCCCAGGGGCTGTGCTCATGACGGAGTGGTTCCGTCATAAGCACAGCCCAACCGATGCTCATGACGGAACCGCTCCGACATGAGCATCGAAGGGGTTAAAGTGCTTAAATAAAACTATGGGAACTGTAATCCAGTGTGCGATGATGGGGTCAAAAACCTGGCTAAAAAGAACAAAATATTTTGAAGTGTCTTGTTTTTTCACTTTCAGCTACCTGCATATAAAACAATGTAGAAACCATAATTGAAACATAAATGCAAGTTAAGCTATTGGGTTGAAAATGCACTCTTTTATGTTATGAAATTTCAATTAGTAAATGTGATCACTAATTACAGGAAATAGTGAATTGTGTGTTTATAATGCTATGAGGTCCCAGCTTGGAACCGAAAGCACTATGAATATGCAAGTCATTGTTTTAAAATGTTAATATACACAGTATAAGGTAGGCTGCTGCAAAATAATTTAGTGTTTAGGACCAAAACAATTTCTTTCAAAGTATATATTTTAGTAATGGGTAACGGTACCTAGTGCAAACATTCCTGTACGTGTCTAATAAAAGGACACTTTCCAGAGCTCAGCTTATAACAGCCTGCCATTAACCATCAAAAAGAATAACTATTTGTCACTCCTTCAAGTGACTTCATTAATTAAAGCTTATACTGGCTGGCAAGCAGCCTTTACAGTAGGTGATTAAACATGGTGAGAAGGTCTGTCCCTTTAGCTCACTGTCCCTCCCAGGGCTTCACTGCACAGTAAATTCCCCTTCCCACTCCAACTCTGCCCTCCCTTTACTCTCACACATGCAGTGGATATTAAACAAATTAACAAAAGGTTTAACAAAAGGTATGAGAAGTGGTTTTGTAAAATTAAAAAGCCATGGACGTGTCGGTCCCCATAGATCCCGCCCAGTTCGATCTCTGTTTAGTTGCAGATGTTCATTAAGGCAAGTCGAGGGGGCGACTGGGAGAAGGCCAGCAGGGTCACGTTCAGACGCAGAGTTATGATTGTCCTTAGAGTAAAAGCCCCGGAGAAAGAATAAAGTATTGAGATCTTTGGATAGAGTAAAAGAGATGGCCAGAGGAAGGGGCTCTATAAGGTGGAGGCAATTTTTTCATTTACAAGTGAACAGACATAGCTTCTGCAGGGAGATTGTCGGAGGAAGGTGTGGAATAATTCGGGCTCTTCTTTAAGGGCCATTAGTGCAGTGGCACTGGGTTCTGAGGGCCACTGCACCCTAATGTTGGCTATCTTATCAGCTAAAAGGGGGTGGGAGCACTTTTTTAGGTCTCGCCTAGGCAGCGCTTGCGCTGTCTCTTTGAGACATGCTGTATTCAGGATATGTGCATAAAGCTCCGCAAACTTTCCGCCTATCTTTTTAATTTGTCCCTGTCCTTTGTAAATGGTGGCTTTTCATTGGTCAATATGCTTAGTAGTCCCTCCTTAGTACCGCCTTGTCTCTTCTTGTAACCTCCCATGAGGACATACCCTGTTACATGTGTTGTTACTCCCTAGGTTTTAATTACAGCCTCAAGGCACTATTTTCTTAAAAGGCTTCAGGCAAGACACACACTTGGTTCTAAGCCAGGCTGGCAGTGGTTACGTCGCTCACTTGAACATCTCATATTTATATGAGACCGTCTATACATTTCCCTTCATCAGCTCCACATAGTACAACCTAATCCGAAATTAATGTAATAATTCTTTTGTCACATTTCAAAGCTACTAATTGTATATATGGACATAGCTATTTGAATGTACTAGTAGTACTGTCTTGCATGCAATGCATTATGGGTAGAGTGGATTTACCATATCTTCTGCAGGGTGCAGTACCATATGTGACCAAAAGAAGTCCGCAGTGCTGGTGCCTTGCTCACTAGAGACCTCTACGAGCAGCTTGCGGTACTGCACCAAGACATGCAGTGCTGGTTCCTTGCTCACTAGGGACCTCTAGGAGCAGCTTGCGGCACTGCACCTAGACATGCAGTGCTGTGCCTTGCTCACTAGAGACCTCTAGAAGCAGCTTGCGGTACTGCACCGAGACACAATGCTGGTTCCTGGCACACTACGCAAGCATTTTCAATGCACTATGTCTCGCATTACTGAAAGTATGAGCTATTGGCGTTGCATTATTATTTGCAATGCCAATACCTCAAACTATCAATAATGCGAGACCTATTGCATTGCAAATGCTTGTTCTTGCTAGCATTAGGCCTGATGTCATGCTTGCCCACAGGCACAGAGCCCAAGCAACATGAGTTGATTGATAAGACTTTTTTTCCTTATTCTTTTTCTATACAAAGGGACAGATAGCCTACTCTGGGCCTCAGGCCTGTGAAAAGCCAGTGGAGTGGGCAAAGGAGAAAGCTTGCTTTGCAGGGATGGAAAGATCATAAGTGCTGCAGGTGAAGTGGCAGCAGTGCCCTGTGGTGTGAAGTTCTAACTACACTCCAGCTATGGGTGTTTTGCTGTCTTTTCTTGCTTGCATTAGGGTCAAATATACCTTTACTGTGCCAGTGTTGCTTTGTGCCTCAAACCAATAGCCAAAGGTAGGTGAAAATTGAAGCAGAGGAGATATCTTAGCTGGACCTCAGACAAATAGCAGAAAGGGGAAGGGGGAAAGATGGGAGACAAAGTTTTTAGCAAAAGCTAGAGGAGACTCGTCGCTTGGCAAAGCAGTAGCTATCTCTAGTGAGGCCAGAGCATTAGCACCAGAGCCTAGGACTGTGAGAGGTCCACTGCAATACAATTATGAATGTCTGCCTTAACAAAAGAGGCACGGGTGGGGGGAACTAATTTTCCTTGCCTGCGCTGGGGCAAAGGGACCTTGCTCCAAAGAGGGGGGGCACACATGGGAGCTCATTTTTCCTGTTTGAGAAAGAGAACCGGTTTCAAGATGATGATGGACAGGCTTGGAGGGAAGGGGTGAAGGAGGCAGAGGAGACGGCCGGCTACTCAGGGCCGCAGCTACCATTAGTGCAGCAGGTGCAATTGCATTGGGACCCAGGCTCACAACACCCAATTATGGTGCCTAGTGTTTTTTTTTTTGTTAATTTCTGTTTTTGTTTGATATATTTGTACTTTTATAAGGCTTACATTTAGTGTGGATTATGAGCTACAAAAATTAACCCCTGAAATGATTTCATAAGTTCCGTCCCCTACGTCAGTCCTGCCCCCGCCCCTCATCCTATTCATGCCATACATTTTCGGACGGGTTCCCAAATTCAAAACATTTTGCTTAAAGGGCTCGGAGCAAAAAAGTTTGAAGCCTTCGGCTGCAATGGGAAAGTATTTACAAGGGCCCCCAGGTGGCCTTAGGGCTGAAGATCGAAATCCAGTTTCTTGAAAGAGTAAAAATAAAATCCCCTGTTGTGCGGCCCACGCTCTGCTAGTCATTCAGAAATATGTACTACATAAGCACGCCGCAGGGAGGGCGTTATGTCTGTGAAACGCCTGCCTCTTTCTATCTCCCTCTACACATCAATGCAGATAGAAATCGACCGTTTTTGCTGCTACATGCTCATTGAACACCCCTCTTTCATTTGTGATCTCGTTCACCACCCTTTCCTTTCTGAACTGGGGTTCCGTGCTTAACTGAGTCAAGGTGTAGTCTGTGGGGTGCACTCGATTTGTGTTCATTTTCGCTCATGTCACGTCGTCCGGTCACGTCCTGGCTGTAGTGTCGCTGCGCCAGTACAAAGGACACAGACACTGTTCTTAATGAGTGGAGCTTTATTGACGTGCACCCACTACCTTCCTATCTCCGCTCTAACCTAACTTCCCTCGCTCCTCCTCTTTCGCCACCCGGCTTTCCTCCCACCTCTTAGCCTCATGTGCCGGTCCTAGCGCCCAGCACATATCACAACATTACATCTTCCCCCTTCTTAAACAATTTTAACTATTTTAGATGTGTCCGTGCATGCCAGATTAAACGATAATATAAAACAACATAGTTACAGTTCTTCAATCAGGCGGACTGGTCTTCGATGAGTTCGTTACGGCCGGACATGAGCCTCTTGAGCCGCCCGTTCCCTTTCGTCCGGAGACGTGGAGGGTCGATGATCACTAATCGACTCAGGTGCATCTCCTATTGCCACACTGTGAGGTGCAGTCAATGCTTCTCGGACATTGGGCGTGCATTTCTGAAAATGCGTCGCGTTCCTTGTGATCCTTTTGTTCTCCGACGCAGCTGTAATCATGGTCCCTTTTTGTTTTGTCACCAGCAGTGGGCATGCATGATATCGACAGTCTGCTTTTCTCTGTTGTTCTTGTCGCACCAATACCCAGTCTCCCTCATGAATGGATGGCTGTGCAGCTTTTCTCCGTCGGTCTGCATATTCCTTCATCTTCTCCTTTTTCAGTTTGTCTGTGGCTGCTATTTCTTCGTGCTCAGAGTCTTGAGACAAACCACTGGCTGCATCTTCCCACGTTGGTATTCTGGTGCGCACTGTGCGACCCAACATTAATGTTGCCGGACATTTGCCTGTGGTAGTATGCGGTGTGGTTCGATAGGCGCGTAATACTTCATTTAGAGCTACTTGCACATCACACTTTGAAAGTTCTGTCTGCTGGATGGTCTTCTTTAGAGTGGCCATAAATCTTTCCACCATTCCATTGGCCTGAGGCCACAAAGGAGTGATCTTCCGGTGTCTGAAATTGAGATGCTTGACAAATTCGGCGAAGTCTTGCCCATTGAATGGTGGGCCATTATCTGTTTTTACTACCTTCGGTATGCCCCATGCTGCAAAAACCTCATCAAATACCGGTATGGTGGTGGCGGCTTTGGTTGACGTTACGAGGTGCGCAATTGGGAAGCGTGAGTATTCATCCATTATGACCAGGATATACTTGCCAGATTGTAGCGGTCCAAAGAAGTCCACTGCGACCTGATGCCACACGCCATCCGTCAGTTCAGACATTTGCAGCGGCGCAGGTGGATCCTCTCGACTTACTAGCTGACACTGTGGGCAGTCTTTCAGTGTAAGTTCCACCATCTGATCCAGCATAGGGAACCAGACCCGTTCCCTCAGCGCTCTCTTCGTGGCTACAATACCTCTGTGCCCTTCATGCGCTAGGTTGATGACTCCTTGGCGCAACTGTTTCGGGATGATGATTCGTTTGTCTCTTAGTATAAGACCATCTGAGGTGATGGACAATTCATCCTTCACATGCCTGAAAGAGGACAGTTCCTGACTGTCAATCTGTTCACTCTGTCCGGATTCTTCCAAATGCCTCCAACTGTTTGTCTGAATGCGATGTTTTACATTTTGTAGTGTGGCATCTTCATTGGTAGCGTCAAAGATGGCCTCCAGAGGGACTGCGGGTGGTTTGGCTTGAGCCACTACAAAATGGATGTACTCCTCAGCTAAGGATGGATTGGATTTGGACGTTGCCTTGGGATGTCGGGACATATAATCAGCAGGATTTGCAGCTTTTCCCGGTTTGTGAATGATAGTATAAGTATATTCTTGAAGGCGGATGCCCCAGCGCTCTATTCTAGGTGGCATTTTGGCTCGGGATTTCCAAAGATGGTTATCAGGGCCTGGTGATCCGTGATAAGTGTGAAGTGTTTCCCGTAAATGAAGATGTGAAAATGTTCACAGGCCCAGACTACCGCCAGGCTTTCCTTTTCAGGCTGGGAGTAGGCTCTCTCTGTGTCCGTGAGATTCCGACTGGCATATGCTACAATATACCGTTGATCACTATTGAGCTAATATTGCTTCCAGTCCTACGGGACTCGCATCCACAGTGATTTCAGTTTTTTTTCTAGGATTGAAGTATGCAAGATTGTTGGCAGATTCAACCGCAGCTTTGATTTCATGAAAGGCTTGATCACATCTCGTGGTCCATTGAAATGGGTGTCCTTGTTTGGTCAGCTTTCTCAGGGGGTAACTGATGGTGGCATAGTCCCTGATATAGCGTGCACAGTAGCTCGACATGCCTAAGAAGGAACGTACATCCCCCGCGTCTCGCGGCCTGGGAGTGTCATTCAGAGCGACAATCTTTTCTGGATCTGGTTTCATTCCGGCGCCTGAGAATGTGTCCGAAGAATTTTAATGTGGATTTGTGGAATTCGCATTTGTCTTTATTTAAAGTGAGATTAGCCTCTAATAGAGCATGACAGACTCGGTCCAGCGCTGTGTCGTGTTCTTGCATTGTTGCTCCATAGACTAGGATGTCGTCACTGTAGTTTAGAGTGTTGGGAATGTGATGAATTACCTTTCTGATGGCCTCCTGAAAAATATCAGCGGCAGAAGAGACCCCAAAGCGGAGTCTTTTGTATCTGAACAGGCCTTGATGAGTCGAGAATGTGGTGATATATCTCGATTTTTCGTGAAGTTCCAACTGGTGATAGCCCTTGTTAAGATCTAATTTGGAGAATATTTACGCACCATTGAGTGACGCAATCATGTCGCAATCATGTCGCTAATGTGAGGCCCCGGGTGTCTTTCTCTTTCAATGCCGGTGTTGGGTGCCCTCATATCTACACAGAGGTGCACTTTGCCAGGTGAGCCCTTCTTAGGCTCACCGGAGAGACGCAGGGAGTGGGTCCTGACGTTCTCTCAATGATGTCAGCCTGGAGAAGATCCTGCAGTTCCTCCTCTACAGACTGTTGAAGGTGGAATGGAATTTTCCTGTGATGTTGTGCTATAGGAGTCACACGTTCATTTATATGCAATCGAACTTGGCAATGAGCCATCTTTCCAAGTCCGGTGAATAACTTCGGAAACTTGTGAACTATGTCCGGTTCATCATCGACTTTATACAACATTTCTACTAGTCGAAGTCGTTCCGTCGTGGGCAAGCTAAGAAGACAATCTGCTTCAGGCCCATCAATGACATGAATGTGGGCCGGAATAGTTCTGTCCTTGTACGTGAGATTAGTCAGGAAATGTCCTAAACAAGGAAGTGGTTTCTTTGACATCCAAGTGTATACCCGCACGTTGGCTTTATGCAAGTGTGGTGGTGGACTCATTTTCTTGTATTCTGCAACTGAAATATAGTTGAGAGATGCTCCACTATCCAGAATAAATTTGGCCAAGTGCGTGTCCATTTTAAGATCTAGTCGCGGGTATTTCTTCAACCGGTCCGGATCCGCAACCATGCAGACGTACTCATCACTGTCTTGCGATATTGGTGACTGCGACCTCGATTCACGAGATTGTGATCATCGGGATCGATATGTCCCATGAGACTGATGACTGGACTGTGAAGAACCAGTGGAAGAATCTCTGTAGTCCCACACGGCTTTGGCATGATGGCGAGTGTTAAACTGTCTGGATTGTCTGTAATTGTCTCTGTGGGTGTCTTTGCGAGGAGCTCCGCAGACGTTCTCAAAGTGGTTGTCCCGGCCACACTTCCTGCATTTTTGGCCTAATGCAGGGCAGGTCTCCGTGTGAGGGAAGTCATATCCACAGCGATGACATTTAAGTTGGCGCTCCTGTCGTTTATCAGTCCGGCTAGAACTGCGACGCCGACGACTTGTATAATGTGACTGAACTTTGGGTCTGGATGATCGTTGCTTTACGGGGGAAGACCTCTTGGTGTTGCGGGATTGGAGCCGAAATGCTTGTTCACGTTTTTCGCCTCTTCCAGCTTCCATTTTCTTGGCATGTTCTTCTGCCTGATCATGGACTCGCGTCATTTCTTCGATCTCACCCAGAGAGTAGCTTTTCTTTAGTAGACGTCTGCGTAACGACTCAGACTGGCATCCTTCTATGATTCGCAGGCGAAGGGCGTCTTCCGTCGAGAGAGTCAAATTCACAGTAGCGGGCCAAGCGTCGAAGTCGCGTGATGAAAGTACTCATGGGCTCGTCTTTTTCTTGAGACGCCAGATTGAATGTATATCTTTCATAGTCAACGTTCCGTTTGTGAAGAAATTTTCTGTTTAGTGTGTCACGCACATTGGAATAGGACGAAGCAGCGTCAGCCGGAAGCTCCTTTATAATCTGACCAACATCTTTCCCGATTAAATTGCGTAATGCAATCAGTTGCTGCTCCTCCTCGGTCACATGAGACCCTTTCATGAAGTCTTCAAAGTCTTCTAACCATTCCTGCCAGCGAAGGCCCATACCTCCCCCCGATATGAGGACCAAAGGTTCCGGCGGGCATAGAAAAGGGACTCCGAGCAAGCCAAGTCTATGTCCACCCATTTGCGCTGTGGACGTAGGTGACTCCGGCCTGGTGCTGGTGCTAGCAGAGGCATGACGCTGCCTTGACGTTGGCGATCCAGACATTGCGTCTGAATGTGGTGGGGCAAATGCTTTGTGATGGACAGTCGAACCACAGGAACCCTCACAGCGCCTGCCACTCGGTAAAAAAAAAATGTCAACGTGAGCGCCACTCTTCAGTTATGCTATAGGGTAGGGTCAATAGCAGGGCACCTATGAAAAGAGCAGTCCACCAGCTACTTGATATGTAGGTATGGCTACTCGCATCAATAAACATCAAGGGCAGGCGACCAGACGAGCTGGCAGTCCCATAAGTCCATTAATATGGCCTTGTAACGCAAGATAAGGCACCTGATAGCTCCTCTGACAGTCATGTACCAAGGCTTGTTGAATGGCCGCCGGGCACTCCTCGCAGGGGATTGGTTGAGGCGCCTGACTTAAAGATGGCCGCCGGTGAAATCTCGCTCCTCACGAGATTTCGAGCTGGATTCAATCAGAGGGAGTAGCAGCGCGGGAACAGACAGCCTCCAGCACCCAGCAGGGGACGACTTCAATTACCGGGCACAGCAGCGCACCCCGCACTCCTCCATAGACGGCATCCGAATACGGGCACCTGCAGTCCAGAGCACACGACCGGGGTGGGCTCCCGGGTCGCTGCAACACCGAATCTCCTCCAGGATACACGCGACTGGGGTGGAATCCCAGTGCGCGGCAGCGGACTTCCCAGCTCCGAGGCAGCGGAGCGAACAGCCAACACAGCGGGGCACAACGCGACCGGGGTGGGCACCCGGGTCGCTGCAACGCCGAATCTCCTCCAGGATACACGCAACTGGGGTGGACTCCCAGTGCGCGGCGGCGGACTTCCCAGCTCCGAGGCAGCGGAGCGAACAGCCAACACAGCGGGGCACAGCGCGACCGGGGTGGGCACCCGGTCCGCTACTCAGCACAGCTCCGAGGCAGCGGAGCGCACGCTAGGAGACAGGTAGGCGGGCAAAGGATTACGACCACCGTCGTCGCCAGTTGTAGTGTCGCTGCGCCAGTACAAAGGACACAGACACTGTTCTTAATCAATCAATCAATCAATCAATCATGTCACTTATAAAGCGCACTACATACCCGCGAGGGTCTCAAGGCGCTGGGGGAAGAGGGGGGTGGTGCTACTACTGATCGAAGAGCCAGGTCTTGAGGAGTCTTCTGAAGGCCAGTAGGTCTTGGGTCTGTCGGAGGTTGGTGGGGAGGGTGTTCCAGGTCTTGGCGGCGAGGTGGGAGAAAGATCTGCCGCCGGCGGTCGTTTTCCGGATGCGGGGGACTGTGGCGAGGGCGAGGCTGGTCGAGCGGAGCTGGCGGGTGGGGGTGTAGAAGCTGAGTCGTCTGTTGAGGTAGGCTGGTCCGGAGTTGTGGAGTGCTTTGTGTGCGTGGGTGAGGAGCTTGAAGGTTATCCTCTTGTTGACAGGGAGCCAGTGCAGGTCTCTCAGGTGGGGTGTGATGTGGCTGCGTCGGGGGATGTCGAGGATAAGACGTGCAGAGGCGTTCTGGATGCGTTGCAGCCGTCTCAGGAGCTTAGCCGTCGTTCCTGCGTAGAGGGCGTTTCCGTAGTCCAGCCTGCTGGTGACGAGGGCCTGGGTGACTGTTTTTCTTGTTTCGGTGGGGATCCACTTGAAGATCCTGCGGAGCATTCGGAGGATGTTGAAGCAGGATGAGGAAACGGCGTTGACCTGCTTAGTCATGGAGAGGGTGGGGTCGAGGATGACCCCTAGGTTGCGTACGTGGTCGGTGGGTGGCGGGGCTGTTCCCAGTGATGTTGGCCACCAGGAGTCGTCCCAGGCTGAAGGGTTGGAACCAAGGATGAGGACCTCCGTCTTGTCCGAGTTCAGCTTCAGGCGGCTGGTCCTCATCCATTCGGCGACGGCCTTCATTCCTTCGTGGAGGTGGGCTTTGGCGGTGTGAGGGTCTTTGGTGAGGGAGAGGATCAGCTGGGTGTCGTCGGCGTAGGAGATGATGTTGAGGTTGTGCTGTCGGGCGACGTGGGCGAGGGGTGCCATGTAGATGTTGAACAGCGTTGGGCTGAGGGAGGAGCCTTGGGGTACGCCGCAGATGATCTTGGTGGCCTTGGATCGGAAGGGGGCGAGGCGGACGCTTTGAGTTCTGCCGGAAAGGAAGGATGTGGTCCAGTCCAGGGCCTTCTCTTGGATCCCGGCGTCGTGAAGGCGTGTTCGTAGTGTGTGGTGGCAGACCGTGTCGAAGGCGGCTGATAGGTCCAGGAGGATGAGGGCTGCTGTTTCTCCGTTGTCTAGCAGGGTCCTGATGTCATCGGTGGCGGCGATGAGGGCGGTTTCGGTGCTGTGGTTGCTGCGGAAGCCGGACTGGGAAGGGTCCAGGATGTTGTTCTCCTCGAGGTAGCGGGTCAGTTGTTTGTTGACGATTTTCTCGGTGACCTTCGCGGGGAACGGGAGCAGAGAGATGGGTCGGAAGTTCTTGAGGTCCTTGGGGTCTGCCTTGGGTTTCTTGAGTAAGGCGGTGATCTCGGCGTGCTTCCAGCTTTCCGGGAAGGTTGCTGTCTCGAAGGAGATGTTGATTATTTTCCGGAGATGGGGCGCGATGGCTGTACTGGCTTTGTTGAAGATGTGGTGAGGGCACGGGTCTAGCGGTGAACCGGAGTGGATGGTGTTCATGATCTCGCTGGTGTCCTCGTCGTTGATGTTGGTCCAGGAGAGCAGGCGGTTGGTGGTTGTGGGGGCAGTGGTCTTGGTGGTTGCCGGGGCGGTCGTGGTGTTGAAGCTGTCGTGGATGTCGGCGATTTTGCGGTGGAAGAAGGTGGCCAGTGAGTCGCACAGGTCTCGCGACGGCTGGATGTCGTTGGTGTTGGAGCTGGGGTTGGAGAGTTCCTTCACGATGTTGAAGAGCTCTTTGCTGTTGTGTGCGTTGTTGTCTAGGCGGTCTTTGAGTGAGGCCCTTTTGGCGGATCTGATGAGGTGATGGTGACTGCGGGTGGCGCTCTTGTGGGCGGCGTAGCTGTCCGCTGTCCGTTCGTGGAGCCAGATCTTCTCCAGTTTTCGGCATGTTCGTTTGGAGGCCTGGAGGTCTTCGGTGAACCAGGTGGCTTTCTTGCTGGTGTGGCTGTTGGGCGGATTCTTGAGCGGGGCGAGGGTGTTGGCGCAGTCGTCGATCCACTGTCTGAGGTTGCGGGCGGCGGTGTCGGGGTCGGAGGGTTTGGCGGGTGGGCTCAGGGCGAGGGTTGTGGTTAGCTGGTCTTCCGTGACTCTGCTCCAGCAGCGGCGAGGCATTTGTTCGGTGCGGTGGTGCGTGGTGGGCTTCCTGTAGGTGAAGTGGATGCAGTGGTGGTCAGTCCAGTGGGGTTCGGAGGTGTGGTTGAAGGAGACGTGTGGGCTTGCGGAAAAGATGGAGTCTAGCGTGTGGCCGGCGGCGTGGGTGGGTGTAGTCACGAGCTGTCTGAGTCCGAGGGTGGCGAGGTTGTCGATCAGGGTGGTGGAGTTGGTGTCCTTGTTGTTCTCGAGGTGGAAGTTCAGGTCCCCGAGGAGGATGTAGTCCGTGGAGGCGATGGCGTGTGTGCTGACGAAGTCAGCGATGGAATCGCTGAACTGTGGTCGGGGTCCGGGGGGTCTGTAGATGAGGGTTCCTCTGAGGGTGGTGTTGGGATCGGTGTGGATCTGGAAGTGCATGTGTTCGGCGGTGCTGAGGGTGTCGTCGGTGTTGGTTGAGACTCTGAGGGTGTTCCTGTGGACGATGGCGATGCCTCCTCCGACTCCGTTGGTGCGGTCCCTGCGGGTGATCTTGTATCCGTCCGGGATGGCAATGGCGATGTCGGGGGCTGAAGCGGGATTCAGCCAGGTCTCCGTCAGGAATGCGACGTCTGGGGAGGTTGAGTCGAGAAGGTCCCAGAGTTCGATGGCGTGTTTGCGGGCGGAGCGGGTGTTGAGGAGGATGCATCTGAGGTAGTTGGGTTCTTTCCTGGGCGGTGGTTTGGCGGGGCGGGTGCTGGCGAAGCTGCAGTTCCGGCAGGTGAAGGGCCCTTGGGTGCGCTTCGGGGTGGCCTGGTAGCAGGCGTGATCTTTTCCGGGGTTGAGTGCGTGGAGGGTGCTGGCGTCGTATCGGCGTCTGTTGATGTGGCGGGCGTGGGGGATGCCCGGACCAGGGGGTCTGGCGCTGGGCGCGGTCACGGCGCGGACCGGCGCAGACGGGCTTGCCTTAGGCGCGCCTTCGGCGCGCAGCGGCCGCCATAAATGGGGAGGTGGGAGGGAAGAGCAGGGAATGGGGCAGCGAATGGGCAGTGAGGGGGCGGGGCCGCAGGGGCGCAGCGGCGGGAAACAGGCACAGAAGGGAAAACGAGCACAATCAGGGCATCAAGGGGGCACAGAAAGGAAAAAAAAAAAACGAGCACAATCAGGGGCAGCAAGGGGGCACAGAAAGGAAAAAACTAGCACAATCAGGGGCAGCAAGGGGGCACAGAAAGGAAAAACGAGCACAATCAGGGGCAGCAAGGGGGGCACAGAAAGGGAAAACGAGCACAATCAGGGCATCAAGGGGGCACAGAAAGGAAAAAAAAACGAGCACAATCAGGGGCAGCAAGGGGGCACAGAAAGGAAAAAACTAGCACAATCAGGGGCAGCAAGGGAGCACAGAAAGGAAAAACGAGCACAATCAGGGGCAGCAAGGGGGGCACAGAAAGGAAAAGACGAGCACAATCAGGGGCAGCAAGGGGGGGCACAGAAAGGAAAAAACGAGCACAATCAGGGGCAGCAAGGGGGCACAGAAAGGTAAAACGAGCACAATCAGGGGCAGCAGCAGGGCACACAGATGGAGCTGTGTGGTGGGGGAGCGACCTACCAGTCAAGGTCAGGGGTCGCTCCACTTAATGAGTGGAGCTTTATTGACGTGCACCCACTACCTTCCTATCTCCGCTCTAACCTAACTTCCCTCGCTCCTCCTCTTCCGCCACCCGGCTCTCCTCCCACCTCTTAGCCTCATGTGCCGGTCCTAGCGCCCAGCACATATCACAACATTACACTGGCTTGGATTACAAAATTGAAAATTAGCACCAGGGCTGCATTCCATTATAAGTAATGCCTGCTAAAACAGCTAAGAAAATTGTCAGCCATAGCAGAGCTTTTTGTAAAGGGTGAGCTCCACGGAAATGCTGCTGCGATACACTTTAAAACCAATCCCTGGAAGGGCTCATTTGAAACCCTTGGAAATACTGTCCTAAATATGCGTTAACGTATTTCCTTGGTAATAGGCATAACTGCACTTTTTTTTACCATGGATATTAACCTTGAAATCCCTAAATGAAACAGTAAAAAGCAAACTAAAGATGACCAAACCATAACTGAGAAGCACGTCTGTAAATGAGGCAATATGAAGCTACTAAAACAGCCACAGAGGCGGATGTAAATATTAAAGAGAAACGCTGCCTTAAGCAGCCACAAAACAGACACCACGGTTGACACTTGACAGATTCTAGCAGCATAGAAGAACACCGTGACCCCTGTTGGGAAAAGGCAGGAGGAGGGAACCGCAAAGGAAACTAGCTGGCAAGTAGGCAGGCCACACAGGCATTCAGGTTAGATATTAGATGTGCCAGCAGCTACAGGGGGGACACAAAAGTATCTATTGCTTCACTAAGAATCGTAGCAGAAACCTGGGTGATTCGCACAGCGCTCAGACTAATGCTCACCATGGCATACCTTCAAGTCTGTCTGCAAAAACCGTAATAAAACAGGACCCAATTAGGAGAGAATCGCTCTGTTAGATATATTCCTTAAAATAAACCGGCTCTCGTCCAACACTTTCTGCAACGATTCTTAGAGGTAAGTGCAGCAATAGGATATAGAATTAAGAAGATATGAGGGCACTGGCAGATGATGTATAGACAATTTATCATTAATATTGGGAGATTGTGCAAGATGATAAGATGTGCGGATTATTTGCAGGAGCTAGCTCCAGGGGGGTGTTTTGGGTGTGACACTCCCCACTAAATGGATTCAGGTGTGCATAGTTGGGCCCAGGGGCCTCCAGTCGGGCTAGCATTGTCTGTGTTAGGGTTTTTCTCTCGGCTTAGCAGCCCTCATTGCACAGACACACATCTCTATGAAATTTTGCAGTTTATATACACCCACTCCTCCTCTTCCCTCCCACTAAACAGGCCAAGAATAAACAAAGGGCTGGATGGCTCTTATGTGATGCAGAGAAGCCTTTTAAATGTATTATTATTTCCATCCATTTTGCTATTTCGATAGCAGTGATGGTTGGGAAATCTCTGCTCCACTCCCCACAAATCTAACTGAGTAAGCTACACCCTTGATTATTTCCTCATACACAGGACATCATAAGGGGAACACACATTTTCTTAAAATACCTTTGCTTACTCCAGTATCTGCTGGCATATCTAATATTTGAAGAATGATTTTGGAACACCGGCCAAGTTTATTTGAGGATTAGGTTACCTAGGTGACTTGAGCAGACTTAAATAAGGAATTAGGAAGCTTGATCAGTGCCACCCCGACTACGGATGTATGATTCTGCACTGAAACGTTTTGCATATTTGTCAATAGACCAGTTTGTGTAAATTACAAAGACTTCTCGGTTATGTTTAAGGATCAATAAACTCAGATATTGGATAATGACATTAATCTGCAAATAAACTAGAGATAATACTTTGGTAACACAAGACAGAAGCCAAATGGTTTTAGGGGACAAACAAGACTTATCTGTTTTACTCAATCAGCATCCATTTAGCACTGGATCTATTTAATTATACTGGCAAATTAGGCTATCTGGTGATTTCGTAGCTGAGCCTTTAGAACAAATGTTTGACAGAAATATGTATTCACTAATGGAACTCGCCCTTGATGCGCTCAGTATTAATAGTTAATAGGTGAGAACTTGGCGACGCTGTTAATCCTGTTATACCTCACACTTAACTAATAGACTTTTTGACTCCTTTTCTACATTTTCTACCCACATTTTCTTATCTCTCTTACACTTTACCCTTAATATGGTTGTGAATAAATAGCCAGAAACTTTTTGTTGTGTCACATGAGGTGCAGAGGGTTACGTCACTTGTTCCTATTGTAATGGAATGCATTCTTTTATAACTTTTGGAAAGATACTATTTTAAGGGTGATGCAAACTTTACCTGAAATCATAAGTCCCTCTAAGTATCACTGATCACTAGGTTTTTGTATGTTTGGAATGTCCTATAGTGAAGCCTATAGTGATACCCCAAGGTATAACCATTTGGACTGGGTGTGAATTACATGATTTCTAGCCTTGGCAAGTCATTGGCGACTTACCAGATGACGAAACATGTGTTGGCTGGCTAGAATGGTCTGTGTAAGAAGCTGAATAAAGAAGACAACAAGTGTACAACACAACTGAAGACTAATGGGCCGATTACGATGTCGTTAGGAAGGGCTCCGGATGGGATTCGGTATCTCAGAATCCGATTCGGAACCCTTGTTTCCTCCCGAATCGTACAGTTTTCCCAACGACCGATTACGATTTTCGGAAACCTTTCGAGCAGACCGAATCGGTTCCGAAAGGCATCCGGACAGCCCGAGTCTTTCAGAGCCGATTCGAACAGCTCTATGGACACGGTTTCCGGACGAGTGATTACGATGACCAATTCGGACAACCGTTCCGATTCGGTTTGCCCGAGACAAAACGGCTTTCGGAATCTGTCTTTGGGGGCCTGTTGCGGGCCCCCCTTCACCCGTAGAGAGTTATAGAACAATGGGGTAACCCGAGTATCCGCCGGACCCGGGTAAGGTACAGTACAAAAATAGTGGTCACAGTGGAGATTAGTTTAACAAAAAAGTCAAAACATCACCATAACAAATCAATTAAATGCAATTTATTCATAATCATAATATGCTTGTATGTTCAGAAGACAGTGCAATTATCTGTACATTTCTAAAAATCGGTGCTCCAGAAAGGGGAAGGAGAGAGTGCTCAGGAGGAAATGTGCGTTAGTGAGGGTTGTAGAAGAGGAAAGGCGATGTGCAATATGTACATCATATAAATCTAAATCCGTATTTGTAAAGCGCGAACTACTCACCCTTACGGGTCTCAAGGCGCTGGGGGCCGTAGTGGAAATTAAGTGAGCTATTGCCCAGAGTCACATGGTGCTGAGCTGAGCTGCCGCCGGAGCCGGGGATCGAACCGTGAACCCTGTTGCTCCGAAGTCAGCTGCCCTGGCCGCTGCACCACACCTCTCCACTGATATACTGATGAAACCTATCCAGCCATATGAAGGCAAATTTATACAAGAAAACATAGCATCCTCATGACACAGATAGTTAATTTCTGTTGTCTGTGCTTGACAAAACAAGAAAGACGGTCGACGTTTCGACCCCCCTTGTCATGTGTAGGTTAATTGTTCCTTAGCCTGGGGTCTTCATCAGGACAATTTAGAGACACCAATTAGGTCCAGCTAGATGAATCAGGCGGTAGTTATAAAAATGGTGGGCCCGTAGGCTCCTGCATCAGGGAGGTGAGTAAGGGAGGACTCGCAATGTGTTCATGGTAAATTAGTGTATCAGGATAAATCTTGCAGGATCCTCAGTGAGATCCAAGGTAATAAAACATGTTGAAAACGCGGATTAAGTAAAATCCAACGTAGCCTGTGGCCTAGTGGGAGACCTTGAGTGTCATCACAGGCAATGCATTAGTAGAATCCCCTTTGTGCAGACGTGGATTTACTAGAAATCCACCATGTCCTGCGACCTTGTGGCTGCCTCTGTGTATCGAAGCGGTGAATAAATCAACTTAATAAATCTGTTCAGTCTGAAGGAAATTGGAAACTGACAGTCGTAGGCATCTGAATGTGGCCCGTGGGGGTACCCAAGTGACCCCTCTGTACAACCATGCACTATGTGGTAGGCACCATGGGGTGACCGCCACAGGGTGCAAGGTTTTCCCCAACCACCCCCTTTTTTCAATGGGAGCCTGTGTTCGCAACACAGGCTCCCATTGAAGTCAATGCAAGTCCGACCGAACGATGTTGGGAGGCATCGTAATTGGTCGTCCGGACTCATAGGACCCAATTCGTTTGGAAACTAGTCCGGAACTGATTAGTTCGGGACAGTTTCCAAATGACATCGTAATCGGGCCCTAAATTCTTTACGAGAATGCTCAAAGGTCTAACCAAAACATTTTGGACATTGTCCTACCTGAGGAACAATGAGGTGGCTTCTCTGTTCTTCGAGGCACCTGTCTATGGAATACAAGGACACTAGGTTATCCAAAAAAGTGTGCACCGCCGAAATCTAGCCACCGTGTAGTATAGCAATGAATTGTATTGTGTCGTTTCAAGAAGTGGCAGTTAATGGGTGCAAGTGGATGCTCACTATGTCTCTTTCTATAGTACGTACTTGAAGAAAAAATTGTTTTATTATGCTGATAGTTTGTATCCATCTTCATGTCATTACATGAGCAACGAGGATGGGAGTCCCAACAGAGCTCATCTACATAACAGTCTTGGTGCTTGCTCTGGTAGTCTCATCAAAGAGACAAAAGTTGTCTTCATGCCAAATGCAGGGGCAGCCTTACAACATACGTTTGTGCCAGAGGTCCTTCTACAATTACTTGAGTTCCTTGTGGTGGCCATCAACACCACTGCAGGTTTACCCTTCCCGTGCATCAATATGTGACAGATGACATCAAAGGCTAACTCAGAAACAGCCATTTTACCTTCATGGAGCTATTCTGAGCGTTTGCATGGTGCCGCAGCATGTTGGCATCCATTTTTAAGGTGACATCCTATGTAGTGGCCATCTTAGGATAAGTGATCCACCTGAACTGTGCTATCACAATCTTGTGCAGAGCACACTGACCGTAACAGCTAGCTAGAGTGTGTGCTGAGCTTGTGATAGTTTATGTTGCTGCCATGGAGTGACCCACATGATATGATAGGTTCTTAGCATTTGTGGATGTACTAAAAGGTGTTCATTGTACTGCACAGGAACAATATGGTTTAAGTAACGGTAGGTTCCAGTGCCTGGTATACCATAATAACAAGGATTAGTTTTTTTTATTTCAAGGACAAGATGCTCCATGAGAACAACAAGCTGTGACATTATTGAGGTCAAATTGTTATTGCTGAATAATTCTGGGCTAAAAATGGATTTTAAACGAAGGAGAGCCAAAGGAAATGTGTATGTAGCATATAAAAGCTTGGACATTCTGATGTAGCCACATCAGGAGAGGGGGGGATCAGGTCGGCTCTCAGAGCAAACTCCTCTGTTTATACTGTTGATCGTGAAAATGATGAGTATATTTATGACAAGATCTAAGAATGAAAGGTGTTCAGCTCGAGGAAAAATTCACAAACGTATTGAGTGAAAAATTGGGAAGGTTTGTTGTTTGAAAACTTTGTATTGTTTTAAAAATGGAACCACACCAGTAAGAAATAGGGTAAGAAACATACCTTTATCTTACTGCAAGAAGTTAAAAGACACTTTAAAGTATTTATGCAAAGAAGAAATCACAGAAAGGATTCAGACCTAGGAATTGCTGTTTTATTTTGATACAGAACAAGCTGGATAATCCAGAGAGGTAAAATGAGGAGCTTTATTAATTCGATCCTAATAGGAGGGAGCCTGCTCGCCACCTGCCCTCACTCAGAGTGGACACTAAACATTCTCAGACTAGGATACTTCCTCAACTTTCCTCACAGTAAAGAGAACAGGAAGCCACATATTTCTCTTAAGAGATCAAAGGATGTAAGATTTTATACTGATCTTTGCGATATTAAGGAATATATTTGGACTGATAGTTGCCAGTCAGTTTTTCAACACATTCTGAAAAAACTTGAAAGGCCTAGCTGGTGCATTGGCATTCAAATATAACATTGATATTTGGGTGGGATCAAACTGAGCACGATTTTAATCTGGAGACTTTGGTGAATGTTCTAGAAAAGAATGGGTTAACTTTGAAAGAAAGTACATGTAAATTTAGTCAGTCAGAGGTGGATGGCTACATATGACTCACTGAAGCTAGTGTCAATACCACATTCTAATTTTGGTTATTCACTGCTAGTGCTTCACAGCAATGGAAAAACAAAAGTGGAAACACTTTTTCCACTGCTGTGCATAGGAAGCACGCACTTTGCCTGTGTTCGCTCATCTCGCCTGGGTCTCCAGAAAGCTGAGGAAGGCGGCGGGATGATAGATGCTGGTCTCACCTGCCTTTTGCTGCCTCTCTTGGCTCTCCACATACATGAGGAAGGCGGGAGAATGAGAACTTTGCCTCCGCCAATCGGATTGATAGATGGGCACTCAGGCATTGGGCGATGGGCCGGTATCTGAGTTGCAGCTGTGGGGCGCTTTTCTGGGCAGCAAGGAGGCCGATGTGGGCTGTGTCTGTGCTGTTCAGAGGCCACCAGTGGCCCAGTGGGGGCCTGAGCGGCCTTTCCGGAGGCAGATGGTCCTCTATTACCGCCCTTTTAAAAGAGGCCAGAAGTGTCATTCCCATTCTCTCGCTGGGCCAGCCCATTAATGTATGCAGCTTGAGCAGGGGCAGGGGGCCTGGTCAGAAGTGGCTTCACTTATATTCAGGTGTGGGTCACCATTGTGAACTAATTTGTGCACATAGAGTCCTGGCAGCATTTGCATTTTTTTTTTATCTCAGTGAAGTTAAGAAAACATGCCTATTGTAGACAACCCTCCCCCTTCTTTTCATAATACTTATAACACGGAAGCAGTTTTTTTGCAAAAATGCGCAATCCGCAAATGTGGGCCACTTGTTTTTGAGGGTGCCCGGGCCTATTTTGCATCCCAATCCAACCCTGGCTGACATCGACAGCCAAGCAGTGCTGACAGCTCTGTGAGAGCTCTTGTCAGTGTGCCTCAGAGTGGGGAGGGGTTGGAACTGGGTAGCAGAACGCCATAGACTAGGGATTTTTAAAATATATATTATAGGGGTTGAAGCAAAATGTTTTGAGGGAGGTGGAGTGGTTGGTAGGAATGTTTTGGTATATTGAAATGCGATGGGGTTGCGTGTTTCAAATTTGTTGTGGGAAGTTGGTCAGATAACAGGTACTTGGAATAGGGTGCCAGAGGGTGGGAGGAGTCCAAGTAGAGAATTTTTTTTATAATACTGGGACATGGTGGGTGGCGTTCATGGCTTCTGCTTGACTTGGCTTCCCCTGTGCGGCTGTTCTATAGGATCCACGGGATCAGCTGTGCAGGGCAAGATGATTTTGGGCGGCATACATAACACAATATCGTAGGTGCACCGACGTCATTAAAGTGGAGTTCTCCACCTTTAGGTTCAAAGTGACATCTTATGCAATTGGAGCTTTGTGCTCGTTGTCTATTTGATGTCACTTGGAACTACTCGGAGGGGGAAAACCTTATTGAAAGCTCCCCACCTACAATTCTATAAGTCTAGGACACTGTATTTGCAAAGATGATATCAAACCCAAGAAGAAACATGTTCAGGAAGTTTTGGAAGGTCCCGGTCCATTGACAAAGGACAAAGGAAAAACAAAGGAAAAACTGGTGCCCCCTGGTATTCCCCTGGATTACGGGAAATGAAACGCCAATGTAAAAAATTAGAAAGGAAATGGCGATTGGACTATTCCCCTCCCAGCAAAACTGCATATAGAGAAGCGATAAAGATTTATAAAAATGAAATTAAAACTGCACAATCGATCTTCTTCGAAGGAAAAATTAATGCAGCCGCTTCTAGGCCTAAAGAAATATATCGCATTGCGAAAACCCTCCTTAAGCTCCCAGAAAAATCTCCAAATTCCATCAATGCACAAACTCGCTGCAATAACCTGGCAGAGTTCTTCCTTCAAAAAATACAAACCATTTACACCTCCTTTTCCCCTGTTGAGACTGACCTTCCGCTCACTAAATCACTTGAATCAGGGACCCAGCCACTGGCCACACTCGAATTCTTTCCCCCACTTAATTCCATTATGTTAGAAACCATTATGCATCAGGTCAAATCCGGCTCCCCCAACGACCCGGCACCCCTGCGCACTCTGCTGTCAGCCATTGACAACGTCCTTCCCACTATACTTGACCTGCTTAATGCCTCCCTGTCCGCAGGCACCGTCCCGCTTCCCTGGAAACAGGCTATGGTTAAAGCCCTTCTTAAAAAACCTAATTTAGACCAAGACGACCCTAGCAACTATCGACCGATCTCTTTGTTGCCCTGGTTGAGCAAGATCTTGGAGAAACATGCCAACATGGTGTTGGCAGAGTTCCTCGAGACTAATCATCTGCTCGACCCCTCCCAGACGGGATTCCGTCCCATGCATGGGATCGAAACCGCTCTGGTTGCAGTGACGGAGGAGGCCAGGAAGATTCTGGATCAGGGAGGATCTGCAGCAATCATCCTCCTTGACCTAAGCGCAGCCTTCGACACTGTAAACCACAACATCTTACTTCATCGTCTCACCGGTTTAGGAGTCTCAGGAAAAGCAATTGCTTGGTTTGAATCTTTCCTTTCAGACCGCTCCTTTCAGGTCTTTGAGGGTGACATCACTTCCCCTAGCAAACCTCTTGGCTGCGATGTACCACAGGGCTCTTCCTTGAGCCCTACGCTATTTAATATATACATGAGCCCACTGGCTGAGATAGTCCGTCCGTTCGGGATAAAAATTATTACCTATGCTGACGACACTCAGCTAGTGGTGGCTCTTAATCAGATACACACCGCGAATAATAGCCTGAGGGATTGCTTAGAAGAAGTGACCAAATGGATGACATTGTCATGTCTTAAACTGAATGGAGACAAAACTGAGCTGATGCTTTTAGGTAACCCCTCCAAACTTACGATCAACTCATTGTGGCCCTCCTGCCTTGGCCCTGCTCCCACGCCAAAGGATACAATCAAGAGCCTGGGAATCTGGTTAGATAAGTCCCTTAACTTTAATTGTCAAGCAGCTAAATTATCAGCCACCTGCTTTGGTTTACTCAGGCTTCTGCGGAAGATTCTCCCCTTACTGCCTTTTCAAGCGAGACAGATTATGGTCCAGGGACTTATTCTGTCTCGTCTGGATTTCGGGAACGCCCTCTATTTAGGGGCCCCCCAAGCAACCTTGCGCAAGCTCCAGATCATACAAAATTGCGCTGCTCGAACACTGCTTCAGATTCCCCGTCGACTTTCAGTCAAACCCGGACTGAAGAGCCTTCATTGGCTCCCAGTCAGGGAAAGAATTGAATTTAAGACCCTGTGCATTGTTCACCGAGCTTTCTGGAAAACAGGTGCTGTCATTAATCATTCACTGATCACCCCTTACCATCCAAACGGACAGCTCAGATCAGCATCCTCTCTTCTCACGACAGTTCCTAGGATCAAGAGAGTCAGATGTGGGGGTCGGTCTTTTTCCTATAACTCAGCCAAACTCTGGAACTCCCTCCCCTTTCATATGCGATCAGAGCCCAATTTACTTCTGTTCCGTAAACACCTAAAAACCCTGCTTTTTAATAAAACTGAATAACTTCAATTGTCTTTTTGTATGCGTTGTCCGTAGCGCTAGGACGCCTGAGGGTAGCTACCGCGCTTAATAAATGGTCTTTTCATTTCATTTCATTTCATTCATATCTGAAAGAATTCAGCACTAGATTTATAAAGAATTATTCATTTAACACCAAAGCATTTCAAGTTTAGTTAAAGAAAATGTCAAATTTGTGTGGCGGTCAGTCAGAAAACAAACCCGAATTTGATCTCATCAAGAAAATAATTGTACAGGCACATAGTTTGAAATAGTCTGAAGTTGGAAGACAAAGCATTGTGGCAGTGGAGGTGAACAGTTATGGACTGGGGGCCATTTTGAAGAACAAAATGGTCATTGAGAGAGTCTGAGAGGCACTATTCTATGAATGAAAGAGAGCTTCTGGTGTCCAGCACAACACTTTAGGATGTTTTAACAAGGGACAAGGTTTGTGATCAGGGTTGATCACAAACTTCTTGTGAACTTATTACCTCTACGAAAATGTGGAATTGTTATTTATGGATGAAATGCCTCTGATCGGTTCTTTATTTCACAATTTTGGAAATACCCAACTATCACAAGTTAAGGCATGTGGGTCACCATTATGTATTTGTTTATCATGCACTATTAATTTTATATATTACCTACTGGCGGTCGCCAGTAGGTAGTTATAGTTCGGACCTTGTTTCTATTCAAAAAGCGTTTTTTCTTTTGCCAATATCTTTGGCGCCGTTTGACGAATCTTCGCGAAATTTTCAAAACTAATGGTTCACTCAGGTCAGCTCCTGTCCTGAAAGTTTCGGGGTGATTAGTCAAGCGGGGGCCGAGAAAAAAGGGGGGTCCCAAAACGCGTTTTCCCCATGCTAATTTCCGTAGGAATTTTGGAACAGGCTACAGCTTGAACTGCTGAACGGAATTACACCAAATTTGGCAAAAAGGTGGCTCTTGGTTCAGAAAGCGCCCTTTTTTTAAATGGTGTAAATCCGTTCCGTAGTTGGTGAGAAATTCAAAAAATAAAATTTATATATCTGAGCACCGAGGAGGATTTGCGAACCCTCCTGAGCACGAGCTTCATTCTGATTGGCAGCCAACACTCCAAACCAGGAAGTGTTGGCAGCCATCTTGTGACTCGGTAACCGAGTCACAAGAAAACAGTGCAAAAAAGGTGAAAAACAAGAAAAGGGGGCAGGGTAGAAACACCCTGACCCCCTAGGCCTGCTCAGGGGGTCCCACAAGGACCCCCAGGGCCAAAAAAAGCATTTTTTTAAAAAATAAATCAGCCGAATTTGCGCTGGGTGCGCGAATCCGGTGGAGAATTTTTTTTTTAAATGAAGCGCGGGCCCGCCACCTCCCCGGGGCTATGCTAATTATATGCGGGGGCACGCGGCCCACCCGCAGCCCCGGGGACCGCCACCTCCCCGGGGCTTAAATTTAAAAAATGAAGTGTGGGGGGGCTCCTGCCCCCCCCACACTGCCCCGGGGACCACCACCTCCCCGGGGCACTAATTATTTAAATGCGGGGGTCTGTTGCGGGCCCCGGGGACCACCACCTCTCTGGGGCTTTGCATACGTGGGGAGGGGGGCCCTGAGGCCCCCCTCCTGGAGCCCTCGATGGCCCTGGGGACCGCCACCCCCTGGGGCCAATAATGGCCTCAGGAGGGGTACCGCACAGCCCCCTCCTTAAATTTAAAAAAAAAAAGAATAAATATGTGGCCATGCCCTGGGGGATGGGGTTTCCGGGGCCGAAATCGGCCGTGGGAGGGGGGCCACGCGGCCCCCCTCCCGTGTTTTTTTTTTTTTTTTTTTTTTAAACAACAAAAAATGCTCAGGCCCGGGGGGATGGGGTCCCCAGGGCCCAAAAATAATAAAGGGAAGGGGGGCCGCACAGCCCCCTTTCCAAAAATCAAAATTTAAAAAAAGCCGGCATATCGCCGAGGCCCCGCCCCCTCCCTGCACCGCTCCGCAAACGCGCCCCCTGGCGCGTTCTAAGTCGGGGGATTAAGCCCTCTTCATTCCTGAGGGTCCCTGGGGGCCAACTAGCCCACCAGGTACCTCCAGTAAGCCCCACACAGTTGGATTGCTGAGAGGTGGTCCGAGGCCACGCCCCTTTTTACACCACTCTACAAACGTGCCTCTTGGCGCACTGCTGGTGGGGCGATGAGGTCCTCTTGTGTCCTGAGGACCTCAGGACACAAGTGGACTTCATCCCCCGACAACACACACCCCCTATCCTTGCGGGCAAACTACCCCTCCTGTTACTCCAGTAAGTCCCACACAGCGGGATTGCTGAGAGGTCATCGGAGGCCACGCCCCCTTTCTCCACCACTCTGCAAACGCACCTACTGCTGGTTGGGGGATGAAGTCCACTTTACTCCTAAGGGTCCTTGGGGACTAGGAACACCTCCTGTTGCCTCCAGTAAGTCCCACACGGCAGCATTGTTGAGAGGTCTTTGAAGGCCACACCCCCTTTCTCCACCACTCTGCAAACACGTCTCCTGGCGCACTACTGGTTGGGGGATGGAAGTCTGAAGCTAAAAATATATTTATATGTGTATATATATATATATTTAGCTTCAGAACATAAATCTGCATCAAATCCACTTCAGGCACTGGCAGCTATGTATGTGTGTATGTATGTATGTTTCTATAATGCAAACATAGCCAAAATGAGACATGATGTGGCATGTAGGATGCCCAAAGGAGTGCCAGCGTGGAGTCTGTGAGGCCATTGAGTAGGGCATTACCACCATCCAGATGCAAGAATTTAGGAGCTTGAACAGCAGTTCTGGAGTTGATTTCTCAAAGAAACGGTTTGACTTTCTTTAGGCGAGAGAGCTGGTAACAGCCCAACTTTGGTCTTTTTGGCAATGTGTTAGTTGAGGGTGAAGTTAATGTCCAGAGTGAATCCAAGTGACTTGGCATTCTGTGAAAGTTGGAGTTCAAAGCCGTCCAGGTTTCTGTCATTGAGCCAGGTTTGTTTTGTATCTTCTTTGTTGTTCTTGGTTGGGCTGAGTTACAGGTAGGTACAGGGCATCCAGGTCTGGATCATGTCCAAGCAGTGTTTGAGGTGTTAGTTGTCTAAAGCAGAGGAGGCTTTCAAGTAGAGCTGTGTATCATCGGCATATTGGTGAATCTTAAAGCTGTTTTTTGTGAGTAGCGCACCAAGCGGCTCCATGTAAAGGTTGAAAGTTATAGGAGACCGTATGGAACCTTGGGTGACTCCATACAAATTAGGAATCCTTTGTGACCTAGAGGTGCTCATGTGGACACACTGGTGTTGGTTGAAAACCTAAAATGTACTTATTAACAGCCACTTTCATAATCACATTGGGATACAGAATCGATGGCTGTAAAGGGTAATGTCAAAGCTTAAGGATTAGGTTAGAGCTTGAATAGAAGCGGCAAGAGGTGTGGAGTAATAGAGGGCAAAGCAATAAAGCTATTCATTAGGAATAGATGATTAAACAGGTGTGTGAGGAATTTAAAAAGAGCAGGAATTAGAAATGGATAAAATTGGAGAGAGACCACATCCAAGGAAGCATGCTGGAGTTGCCCTGGTGGACTGACGTCATTTGATGGGCCATGCCATACCAAGTGTCACCTCAGTGTGCAACTTCTCTTCACCTGCATTTCCCAACAGGTCACTCTGAATCCCAATGTAATCGTGGGACCCAAGTGTACTGAACACCTTTCCTATGTCCCATGAACTAGCCTGCTCAACACCATGGAGACAGAGAGAGCATACAAAGTAAGTAATTGTCAGAACCCCATTCAGAGGGCCCCTTAGAAAGCAGGAAATACTGGGCCAAACCGTGGGAGTTCAAGCCTTTTACTCCCAATATCCAGGGACCGGGCCTACTATAGATCATGAGCAACTGTCCCAAGTACCTCTTCAGCATTTGACTCTCAGTGGTAGTGCGGGTCAAGCAGTTTCAGGAGAAGGGGGTGGGGGCGGTCAAAACAGGCACACAACTCAACAATAAATGATTGTCCAGTTAAGTATGTCCTTTTATTAAACAAGCATGGGCAAAGCCAATAGGTTTAACCTACACAAGAGTTATTGGTTTTGCCAATGTCTTTTAGCCATGTTGTACAGCAGGATGGAGTGGCATGGCGAACAGTGGTGTGGAGTGGTGTGGAGTAGAGTGGCTTGGACTGGTGTATAGTAGAGTGAAGTGGCATAGAGTGGAGTGGTATAGAGTGGAGTGGCATATGGTGGATTGGAGTGCCGTAGAGCAGAGTGGACTGGCGTACAGTAGAGTGCAGTGGCGTTAAGTGGATTGGCACAGAGTAGAGTGGTGTGGAGTGGGGAAGACTAGAGTGGTGTAGAGTGGAGTGGTGTGGAGTGACATTGCGTAGAGTGGTGTACAGCTTAGTGGAGTAAAGTGGTATAGAGTGAAGTGGAGTAGAGTGGCATAGAGTAGAGTGGGGTAGAGTGAAGTTGGGTAGAGTGCCATAGAGTAGAGTGGGATTGTGTAGAGTGGAGTGGCATAAGGTTGCACTGAGTGGAGTTGTGACATAGAATGGAGTGCCATGGAGTACAGTGGGGTGGCGTAGAATAGAGTGGACTGGCTGAGAGTGCAGTGGCATAGAGTGTAGTGGTGTAGAGTGGTGCGGAGTAGAGTGCATTGGTGTAGAGTGCAGTGAAGTAGAGTGGTGTGGAGTGGCGTATAGTGAACTAGGATAGAGTGCAGTGGAGTTGAGTGGCGTAGAGTGCACTGGCATAGAGCAGAGTGGTGTACGGTGCAGAGGCGTAGAGTGCAGTGGCATACAGTAGAGTGGTGCAAAGTAGAGTAGAGTGGCATAGAGTGCAGTGACGTAGAGTGCAGTGGCATAGAGTAAAGTGCAGTGGTCTGGAGTGCTGTAGCATAGAGTGGTGCAGAGTAGACTACAGTGACATAGAGTGCAGTGGGATAGAGTAGAGTGGTGCAGAGTGGCATAGAGTGCAGTGGTGCAGAGTAGATTGCAGTGACGTAGAGTGCAGTGGAGTAGAGTGCTGTTACGTAGAGTGGTGCAGAGGAGATAAGAGTGGCGTAGTGCGCAGTGGCGTAGAGTGCAGTTGTGCAGAGTGCAGTGGCATAGAGTAGAGTGGTGCAAAGTAGAGTGGCGTAGAGTGGTGTAGCATAAAGTGCACTGGTGTAGAGTGCAGTGGAGTAGAATAGAGTGGTGCAGAGTAGTGTCATAGAGTGCAGTGGCATAAAGTGCAGAGGAGCATAATACAGTGTCGTAGAGTGGTGCAGAGTAGAGTGCAATGGCGCAGTGTCCTGTTGTGTAGAGTGCAGTAAAATAGAATAGTGTCGAGTAGAGTGGCATAAAGTACAGTGGTGTAGAGTGTTTTAGAGTTGAGTCGTGTAGAGTGCAGTGGCGTAGAGTGGTGCAGAGAAGAGCAGAGTGGCGTAGAATGCAGTGGTGTAGAGTAGAGTGGCATAGAGTAGAGTGCAGTCGCATGGAGTGCAGTGATGTAGAATACAGGGTGGGGGTGGGAGGGAAAAGAAGCAACATGGAAGGGGGATGGGTGGGAGGGAATAGAAGCTTCATGGACAGGGATATGAGAGACGGACTGAAAACACACAAGTACTCATATGGAGTGCTTGAACATAAAGTAAAAAGTAGCTCCAAAAACAGGAACAGTGGATGAACATAAGTACTTGGTCCATGTTCCAGGGTGGGGCAAAACACAAGAAGAAGATATGACGTCCGCATGCCATGATAAACGGGGATGAAGGAAATGAGAGAGACGCTGAAGCTAACAAATGGTAAGCTATTGCCAGGATGTAAGCCCATTGTATGTAAATAACATATCTTGCAAAGACAGTGCATCTGCTGTCTAGGTAAACCTAAAATAGAATATTTGTATACCAACAGAAAGTAAAACACTGCATTCACAGATAATACACAGAGCCCCAAAGGCAGGTATTTCAATAGGCAGTTCCTCAGTCCCATTCTCCTCTCTCTAGCGGTAGTGGTTATTCCTCATTCACTATATGTGACGCTCGGGTTAAACCCCACTAGTAGTCCGAGTCTCAGGAGTCCCACTCTGACTCCAATTAAAGTCAAAAGTGTTCCACCGCCAGAACGCTATATGGCAGGCAAGCTCCCCTGGGGCCTTCAGGCCCATATAATCAGTCTTACCCACACCAGCAGGACCGGCATGGCTGGATACTCTGAGAGCGCCCTCCTCTTGGGCACTGGAGCTGTAGCGACTGTTTCTGGTGAGCACCACCCAAGCATCCCTGCAGGGGCAGCAGTTGGTGGTCCTCAAGTTCCTCACATGCGGTTCTGTGGGGACAGCCGTCGGGAGCCCTCGATGCGCCTCCAATTCTGGTAAGTTTCCTTGGAACCTACCCACAGATGGAGGAGAATAAGACACTCCTGGTGCAGATCCTAAGTTGGGGCTTGGATCGCCTAGGGTTACCACTGTGGCCTTTTTCTCGCAAAGCCCGTCTTGGCCAGACCATGCTCCATTTTTCCTTGTTGCCCCACCTGGCAAAAGTGGTCACCATCCTCACTCCGCACATGGGCTATGGCCTGATCGACATGGCAGGAATTGTCATGGTAGCCTCATCTGGCATACAGGCTCGCCTACTTCACTCCGCACACATGCTACGGCCCGATCGGCACTGCAGCAATCTTCATGGTGGCCCCTCCTGGCATACGGGGTTGCCGACTTCAATACGTACATGGGCTACGGCCCGATTGGCCCAGCAGCAATCTTCACGGCTGCCCCAACTGGCATGCGTGTCCACCATTTTCACTCTGCACCTGAGCTACGACCCGATCGGTGCATGTCACACTTCACTGCAAAGATCCAATTGCTAGGATATCCCAATGCACCGTGCTCCCTCCAGCGCTCTCCTCTTCCTCTCAAGGCAAATTGGTCTTGTCAAGCAGGCAGGCACTGTGCTCCAGGGGCAGGTGGTCTTAGATTCCCTGGGTGATTTTCCCTCACTCAGCTGGGAGACTGGTAGACCTTAGTCTTCGGTCCTGGTCACAGGCAGTAGTTTGGCAGAGCTTCTCCTTCTCACACTGCCCGTCTGGCGGCTTGACAGTTGACAATTTTGGGGGCCTCGACCCCCCCTTGTGATAGCCAATTTCCAGATACCAAATGTGATTTAGGGTCTCAGTTTTTGAAGTTTATCTTGGGGATCTGCTTCATTTTAATGTGCCCTCTTCTCTGCCTTGCCCTTCCTCCAGAAAACAGTCTGTCACAGCAGGAGTGACTCTACATCTCCCCACACCACATGCCATGGGAGTGGCCATGGTGATATGTGTATCGAAAGGTTACCCCAGGGCCTCAGCCCTACTCTGTATGATTCTCTTATCAGCCCCATCTCCTTCCTGAGATGCACTTAGGCTCATTTCCAGTAACCTCTCTCTGAATCAAAGAGCACCCTCTGAAGTATACTGAAGAGCCTCGATCTCCCTTCCTCCAGTGTGTCCCACCCACCTCGCAGGAATGCAGCAATTAAAAATCTGTTTGGGGGGATTCCTCTACACCTCCTCATGCTCCCCAGCCAGCCCTGTCTCCCAAAATGGAACCCAGAATCTTCCATATATTGTACCATTCATAGGCACACATACACCCAGCTTGTGCCTATAACACACATGCACCGCACAGCATTATATCTTCCATGTATTGTGCTATTCACAGGTATGCATATATCCAGCACATGCATATAACACACTTGCCCTGTACAGCACTACATCTTCCATGTATTAGACCATTCACAGACAGACATACACCCAGCACATACATATAAATCACACACACGGCACAGTACTGCATACTAACCTGATGCCGGCTAAGGGTGAGTTAAGCACACAGCAATGGAACTTTGTGACAACAGGAAATTCCTGTGCACTAATGGAACCACTAGCCTCCTGCTAGTTCCTAGCTCTCAATTCACCGGATCACTATAAAGCAGGCCATCCTCCCAGCCAACATAGTGTTTTTCGACCACTCCTTTGTTGGCCACTTCCCTCTTAAGTCCCATAAGCATAGGGCACTCTTCCTGTGCTTTGTGAAACTTTTCCCAGGTAGGCCCTTCAGCAGCCAACAAACTCTGCAGTTCTGACAGCTACCCAGACTCCAGCACCTGGTCCACATTAGGAGCCTCATCCCCCTTTGGAGCAGAAGCGATGACCCCCCACGGCCACTGTTTTCCCGGAGTCTGCCCTTTCCTGCAACCTAAATTGTCCTGGTCCCTGCAAATCAGGAATGATCCCATACCCACTCTGAGACTGATGTGCAGAATTTGCTCTGTTCAACAGAGTTGACGTTGTCCAAGCCATAAAGGCATCCAGTCCTGTCACTATGCCAGGGGCAATCCATCCAGCACCTTGCTTTTCCTCTACTCCACCATCAACTATGGATGCCTTGCCATAAATCTAAATCCCAACCCTGGCAAACTTATACTACATGCCCTCTCCACTGGCTAACAAACCTGTATCCTTGGTACCAGGGAGATTCCTCTCAGGCATAAGGTGCTTCCCCTTAACCATAGTGAGGAAGGCTCCAGTATCCTCAGGGCAGGCACTTTCCTCCCATTGATACTAAGTTACTGCACAAACCCCATTGTGTTAGAATGAATGTGCTTCAAAGCACCTGGGTCTCTCTCCCAGATCTCCATAGCTACTAAATTGAACGCAACCAGGCCCTCTCGGGTTCCTTCATCCACGTTTAACATGCTTGCTATCACGGGTGTCACTGGGTCAGGGTATTTCACTTGACACTCCCTCTTGAAGTGTCCCACTTGGCATCACTTGAAGCAAGTCACCACCTTGGACTTGGAATAACTTCCCTATCCTCCCTTGTCATGATGTACTTACCATTAGCATTTTGTTTGGGCCCTCCTCGAGTTCCATTTAAATTACCCTGGCCCTTACTCTCTATTTTGAAACCAGTCTGTGGAGAGTTCCTCTCCCCCTTTGGTTTAGAACTGTGCTGTTCTTGCCTCTTGTGAAACCTGTTAGCTAGCCACTTCTCCGCCAACACTGCAAGCATCTCTGGATCCCTCTCTGTCAGATCAGACAGGTATTGCCTTAGTGGGGTAGAGCACTCCTTCTTGAGTCGCTCTGTCACCATGAACTGGTTAAGGAACTGAAAATCCTTGGCCTCCATCCCTCTTACCTGGGTACTCGCCAATGACTATGCCACACATGGAGCTTAATATAACACTTCTTTATTCATCTGTGTGAGTCCATCAGGAGCCACAAGGGTTCTGTACAAACTCACACAACACTACATCTCCCCTTCTGTTAAATAAAACACTACAATTTTTTACAAATATATACACAATCATAGCTCTTTAATGAGTCTTCGTGGCGGTTTGATCACACATCCCGACTGTGTCTTTGGAAACTGGGAGAGGCAGTAGAAGTATCCATGACTGGCGTTGGTGATGTAGAAACAGCAGCAGTCAGGGATTCTTCACTTGTCCTTTCAGACTCAGTCTCTAAAGTAACATCACTGCCTGATGAGCCACATGTGGGAAATGCGAGGAATCTCACGTAATGGACTTCCAAGGATGTTGGGCAGTCACCATGTCCTTTGCTGGTCACAACATGAAATGGTTCACCATTGAAAGGATCATCAGACTTTCGTTTTCTATGCTGAAGAACAAGCCCTCGATCTCTAGTGAACGTAACGTCTTTTGCATGTCAGCGCTTGTCTGCATAGGCCTTCATTTTCCTCTTTCGATCCACGTCTTTCATGCGGGTTTCTTCCTCAGTATTTTATCTTCTGTTGGTCCATTGAGGTAACTCAGTCATCATAGCTCTCCCGAACATCAAGACTGCAGGCCTTCCACCTGTGGTCGAGTAAGGGGGGGGGTCGAATGGTAAGCTCAAAGAGTCAAATTTAAGACAGTTTTAAGGGCGAGCTTTTCTAGTACAGCACGCTGGACAGATTTCTTAAGAGTACTCATGAAACGATCAACAAGGCCATTGGCCTGTGGCCAAAGAGGTGTGCGCTTCTGATGCTTCACATTAAGATGACTGAGAGAGTCTCTGAATTCTCGACTGTTGAAAGGTGGGCCGTTGACAGACTTTAAGATTGCAGGAACACCTCAAGTCACAAAGATGCTGTCTAATCAGTCAATGACACGTTCCTGAGTGATAGATGAGAGATCTTCTATCAATGGAAAGCGGGAGTATTCATCAACGATCACCATCATGTTATGTCCTTTGTCAAGAGGCGCAAAGAAATCAACGGCAATTTTTTCCCATGCATTCATTGGCAACTCTGATATGTTTATGGGGTGTTGAGTGGTTTTCAATGACAGGCAGTTGCATAGATGACAGGCCTTTCATTCTTTTTCAACTCTCTCGTCGAGCTGTGGAAACTAGACTAGGTCTCGGAGAGCTCGTTTGGTGGCAACAATTCAATGATGTCCTTCATGGGCCACTTCAATTATCTGTTGTCGCAGACTGTCCGGAATGACAATTCTCAAACCTCTTAGAATAATACCTCCTGAGTAACGGACAGTCATCTTTGACATTTTGGAACTTCTGATATTTACTGACACTGGTAATAGTTTGAGGGCGCTGGTACCAAGACTGATGTGTAATAATGTCTTTCAGTTTCAGCATATCACTATCTTGACTCGTGGCAGTAACAAAGTGGTAGCTGGGGTGCTTGATTACACTATGAAATTTATGTTCGCTTCAGCCATCTTGGAATGGGTACCAGAATATTATAGAGGCACTGCTGAGAAGTAGTCATCAGGGTTCTGATCTTTCCCTGGACAATGCACGATGGTGTAGTTGTATTCTTGTAATCGCAGACCCCAACATTCAATGCAAGGAGGCATTTTTGTCTTAGAATTGCCAAAAATAGTCAACAATGCTTGATGATCTGTCACACGAGTGAAGGGCCCACACCACTGCTAAGCTTTCTTTCTCAGGTAGTGAATAAGCCCGTTCAGTTTGGGACAAACTTTGGCTTGTATATGCCACAATACGTCTTTGAGCATTTGGGTGTTCGTTGTGCTGTGCAAGGATGGCGCCTAACCCGATAGGGTTAGCCACAACAACAACCTCAGTTTGAAGCCATGGATCAAAGTATGCCATTTCAGTAGCTTGTTCAATAGCTTGTTTGCTTTCTGGAAGCTTTGCTCTCATTCATGTGACCAAAGAAAAGAAACATTCTTTTTGTCAAGTCTCTTAATGGCTCACTGACAGTGGCAAAGTCCCGTAGGTATCTAAAGCAATACCTGGCCATGCCAAGGAATTAACTGATCCATGTTTGGCCATGACAGTAAAAATCAGCACCAGGGGTCCAAACTTCATTGCAGTTGGGGGCACTCAGGCCAGGGGTATAAGTCCATTACTATGTGAGGAACATTTCGGTCCCAAAAGTAACCATATAATATAGTACAATTTGGATTCATGGAGCACAAAAGGCTGGCTGCAACTGCTGATCAAAGTCACCAGTTTGAAACCACAGTTCTGGATCAGTGATTCCTCTGAGCAGATGGTGGGACGCTGCAGGAGTGTGCAAGACCCGAATGGGGAATGTCAAAGGAGTCGTATGCAGGTTCTGCAAGTCTGGATTGAGTTGGTTTATGCTCTTGGTTATAACGATATGGTACATGAGAATGAACCCCCCACCCCCCCGCCAGACTGGGAGGTCCACAGGAACTGTGTAATGCACCTGTGGAGTAATGCTGCAATGTTGCACTCTTGGCATGTTATTGTTGTACATGTTTTTATTTTGGAAACTTGCAATAAAAATAAAAATAGTAACAGCGCAACGGTTGCATGCTCAAAGGTCTATGGTAAAGGGCCATATGCAATGGCTTACATTCACACATGGGCTCGCTGCAGGACCTGAACCCAGTTACTGCTGCACAAGGCTTAGGGCCCTTCACAGTAGCTTATGTCCACGTGGTGGCTTTTAGCTTTTATTTCCAGTTTGGAGCTTGGAAGTTGACCTGGCTGGAGGCTGTGGGCATGATGGATGGCCACACAGAGGCTTGATAAATCGTGTGGCCTAGATCAAGCTTTTACTGTACCCAGTAAACTTTAGGATCAGGTACTGCCTACTGTTTTGCTATTCACAAACTACGAGTGTATTTTTACTAGTAGTAAAATTACACTTAGTAAAATTGCACTCGTAGTTTGTGAATACCAAACCGTAGTAAAGTTACTACAGCGAGTGTAAACCCACACAGAAGTGTAAGTTTACCTTTGTTAATCGGGCCCACAATCTACACAACGAAAATGAAGCCCTGTGCTTGTGTCGTCGGGGGAATCAAATCAACTCTGCTCCAAAACAATCACATTTTTAGAATCCCTCGTTTTCGCGATTAATGACACAGAATGAACAATTGAGGTTAAATGCAATGTACAAATGTTGATATTAGATTAAATATAGGATGTATGCATCTGTTGCTATCGGTGGCTAATACCGAGTATGACTTTTTTATTTTTACGGTTTTAAGTAATCATATGATAAAGATTTAACGGCCATTTGGGCAGGGGCGCGTATAAGGGGAGATCTCCCTGGTGGAACAGGGCCTGAACCGGACTGTAGATCTGGAAACAGGTGGGCCATACACCAGCTGTTACCTTAAGCAAATCCACAAATAGTTCCAGGCTGTAAAGAGAGATGGCTGAGAATGTACAACACCCTTCTCTGCCTGCAACTAAAATATTTACCTGCAGATGGCGGTAAATCCTCATCTATCTAAGCCTGCTGCGAAAAACCATCTGCGAAGAAACATCTATGTCTATTCGCGGGTGTGTAAAAGGCGGCAGTTCAGATTGGACCCTAGATATTACTGCTAGCCAGCCATTTGCGACTAGAAGAATCGAAGTCTAAGCGCTGGAAGAGCCGCAAGTTACCCCTCGCAAGAAACGCGTGCTCTCTCGATACAGAAGATGACTTGTGATCAGGGCACAAGTCCTAAAAAAAGAAGTGGGGGGACTAACCTAGTTAATCAGTATGCGCGTGGCATCGCAGCGCGTGACATCACAGGAACTGGCATCACAAGAAGTGATATCCGATCTTAAGCCCTCACATATATGTTTAGTAGGTGTATCATGAGTACATTTGAGCACATTTCGAGTATACTTACAAACCCTCCTGATTTAGGCAGAAGATTCACACTTTTGTAGGCTACATATAAAACAATGTTACCTTTTGTCAGCGTTAAGCTTTCTATAGCCATAGTGCTTTAAAAGAAATAGTGATATTTAAATTATTACAACGCCTTCTCAGGGGTAATACGCGTATATAAATGCAATTTATTTTGTGCAAATACTGGGAAAGATCAACACATCTGACGTTCTTCCTGTGCATGCAAATCTCCTAAACAGAGCCGGAACAAAGTGAAAAGCTGCCTCTCCTAAGTATGTGTGAAGTGCTGACAAGGTGCGAGCCTTTGTTTCCCCTCTGCTGCATTTGCATCAGGTGTAAGGCTCCTGACTGCTGCCAGCCAGGAAACGTCAACAAAAGGAGGCTTGATGACCCCTGAGACTCGGCCTTTGTTATGGCTGAGTATCCCAGCAGGAGTCAGAAATAAGAGAGCCCCGTCCCCGCCTGCACGTTGTTGTGATCGAAAGCAGACAACAACGTGCAGGCGCTGCTGAATGTGTCCCGGTGTTTGGAAATTACACCGGGACGAATTCAGCATCTTTTTTAGTGGGGCCCAACTTCTTGGCAGGGTGGACGGTGTAGTGGTTAGCGCTCCAGTGCCCTCGGCGCTGGGGCGGATGTTCACACCACATCCGCCGGCCAGGCGTGGCCGGCGGGGAAGCCAATAAATGGAAGGCGCCCGCTCGGGGGCGGCACGTCGGCTGACACCAATGCTGAGTGTGTGTCATGCATATCTGGCGCTGCGCCATTAGCCACGCGCATCACGGGTGACCCTCTAGCGGATCACCACACTGGCGACGAGGAGGGCCGAGACCCTCGTGTGTTTGTCCCGTGCTATCGGGACGATCGTACATCCCCACAGCAACGACCCGCAACCGGCGAGGCCCTTCACCTGACGGCCGCCGGGTGCGCATGAGAGGGTGAGTCATCCCCTGCACCCGTGAGAACACCAGGGCTCACAAGGAAGCCGTGCGCCACGCTGCACTCTTGCTGAGGAGTCCGGCTAATTTTGCCTGTCAGGCCACACCCCTGCATAACACAGCGCCGGTGCGCGCTGCCACGTGGATTCCCCTCTAGGCCCGAGTGATCCTGCCAGCAGTGTGGCCCTGCGCTAGCACGCGCTACCCTGGAGAAACGGGGGGGGAGTGTGCCCACCACAGCCTACCACATCCTCCTAGTCTACCGCCCAGCCAGCTACAGGAGTCCGGCGCTCTACACCTCTCCCTGGCCGCCTCAGTGCCGTCGAGCCTGCCATATATCCCCTCACCCAGCGCTACGAACAGGCGCCGGAGGGAGGCCTGACACGCGGTAGGGAGCGCCCAGCAGCGACAAGAGACATCCTGCGACTGCAGCCGCTGTTTCCCCGGATCAGCAAGGTGCAATCATGGCCGATGAAGCCCGTGGCATTGCCCCCATCCGGTTGCCATTTCAGCATGCGGCATCAGGCGTGCTGCCACCGTTCAGCGAACTGGAAGACCCAGCGACAGCGTCCCCCCGCTGGCGGGTGTGGATTGAGCGCCTCAACAACTATTTCATTGCAACCCGAGAAGCGGACGACGCCATAAAACGCTCCCTCCTCCTTCATTACGCCGGGGACGAGATTTTCAAGCTTTTCAAGCACCTGCCGGACACGGGAGCCGCGACAGACTACGATGCGGCCGTGACCGCGCTAGACGCCCATTTCGACCCTCAGCTCAACCCGGATTTCGAGCGCTTCAAGCTGCGCCAAGCGCGCCAAAGGGAAGGAGAGTCCATAGACGCGTTCTACGCCCGATTACGGGAGCTTGCCAGTACCTGCACCGAGGATGACCAGACCAAGGAGATCAGAGCCCAGCTCATCCAGGGATGCAGAGACAAAACCCTGAGGAGCCTCATTCTACGCCAACCAAGGATAGCGCTGGAAGCCATCCTCATCCTAGCACGGTCTCATGACCTGTCAGCGGCCAGGGCGAACGAGATGGACCAGGCCCTCACCAAACCGGTAGGGCGCTCTGAGATCAAGGTCGAGAGGGCAGACGCCATCAAGACAAAGACCAGGGCAGAGTATCCCCGGAAACCGAAACCAGACGCGCCCAGGTCACGGTGCGGCTACTGTGGCCACGAGCCGCACGCAGCAAAAGACTGCCCGGCGCAAGGAAAATCGTGCACAAGCTGCGGGATCCCAAACCACTTCGCCGCTGTATGCAGAGGGAGACGCCGAGGTCGTGACGCCAGGGGCCAGAGACCGCCATCTCGGACACTCAGACACCTGTCGGTGGTGGAGGAATCGACGCCGGAGGAGGAGCGGAGACCAGGTCGCCGGTACCAGAGGCCAGGTGACTCGTCATCAGAAGATGAAGATGACGAAACATTCCTCATATCATTCGCACAGGAACTCAAGCAACGCCGCAGGCCTCAAGCGACCTGTGTAGTCAAAATCGCCGGCTCAGAGGTAAAGGCGATTATCGACACAGGGGCGTCAGTGAACGTGATGGGTCTCCAGCAGTATCGACGGTTACGTCCGTGCCCTCCGGTCACGCCCTCAAAGACTCGGATATATGCATACGGGGCGCACACGCCGCTACCACTCAAAGGAAAAATATCGGTACCGATCAAGACAGAAGACCGAGAAGTCGTAGCTACCATCCACGTCATCAACCACGAGGCGGACACGCTGCTGAGCAGCCACACGGCGGAGGACCTAGGATTGGTCTCGTTCGCCAGAAGAGTCCAGGCGCACCGAGTAGATGAACTGCTTGAGCAATTCCCGGAACTATTCCGAGGCCTAGGCTGCATCAAATGCGACCCCATCAAGCTACACATCGACAAGGCCGTCACCCCGGTGGCCCTACGACATCGAAGGGTACCATTCCACCTAAGGCCGTTGGTGGAGAAGGAGCTTGAGCTCCTCGAAACTCAAGGGGTCATCGAGAAGGTGTCTGGGCCCACGCCATGGGTGTCCCCGTTGGTCATCGCGGAGAAGCCGAAGCAGCCGGGTGCCATACGGCTATGTATCGATATGAAGCTGCCAAACAAAGCCATCAAGCGGGAACGCCATATCACCCCGACGATGGACGACATAATAGCCGATGTCAACGGGTCAAGGTGGTTTTCCAAGATCGACCTCAACGCCGGCTACCATCAACTGCCGCTATCGGAAGAAAGCAGGTATATCACCACTTTCAGCACTCACCTTGGGCTCAGGAGATACAAAAGGCTGAACTTCGGGATATCTTCGGCAGCCGAAGTATTCCAGAACGCTATTAGAGAAATGCTATCTGGCCTGCCTGGCGTACTTAACGTCAGCGACGACATTTTAATCCACTCAGCAACCACGCCTGATCACCACAAGCATCTCCGAAACACACTAAAGCGCCTAAGCGAACACGGAGTGACACTCCATAAAGACAAGTGTCAATTCTTTCAGCCGTCCCTAGATTTCTTTGGTTATGTATTCAACCAAGAAGGCATCCAGGTGGACCCGAGGAAGTCACAGGCCATCAAGAACGCCCCCGCTCCGACGTCGCCCACGGAAGTGCGGAGTTTCCTCGGGATGGCCACCTACTGTGGGAGATTCATCCCCGACCTAGCGACCCGAGCAGAACCTCTCAGGGCACTCACCCGGACAGACAGCCCATGGAAGTGGGGGCAACAAGAAGAAGAGGCCTTCCAAAGCATAAAGGATGCACTCCTAGGGGAAGCAACGCTGGCGTATTTCGACTCCGCAAAGCGGACAGAAGTCCTCGTCGACGCAAGCCCGGTGGGGCTAGGGGCAATCCTAGCCCAGGAACAAGAGCCCGGCAGATGGGCGGCACTATCGTTCGCAAGCAGGTCCCTGACGCCTACGGAAACAAGATACGCACAAATAGAGCGGGAGGCGCTCGCCATCAAATGGGCCTGTGGCCATTTTCACCTCTACCTGACAGGACAACCGTTTACCATGGTCACCGACCATCAGCCCCTGGTATCTCTTTTCAAAGGATCAGCTCCCCACCCTCCGCCGCGAATCGAACGGTGGGCCGTGCAACTGCAGTCGTATGAGATGGACGTTGTCTACCGACCCGGGGCAAAGAACCCAGCGGATTTTCTTTCCCGCCACCCAACGCAACAGTTGCACGAAGGTGATGACGAGGCAGCCGAGCAGTATATCAATATGGCGTCCATGGCGGCATGTCCGCGAGCCATGACTCTGGAAGATATCAAGGAGGCCGCCCGGGACGACAGCGTATACGGTCGCACCCTACACGCCGTGCAAACAGGATCCTGGAAAGAATACCTACATCAGGCAAATGCCTGGAACCAAGAAGACAGAGAAGGGCTAACGAAAATGTGGCGGGTGAGAAGCGAGCTCAGTGCAACAAGTGGAGGCATCCTGCTAAGGGGTCCCGGCTGGTCATCCCCCGATCGCTGAGAGATCGAGCAACACGACTCGCCCATGGAGGCCATCAAGGGGCCACAAAAATGAAGACGAGAATGCGGGAAAAAGTCTGGTTTCCCGAGTTGGAACAGATGGTCGATGAGCTTGTTCGCTGCTGCCCGTCATGCCAACTGACCAGTGCTTCGACGCGGCCAATCCCGGTCATCACCGAAGAAGCGTGCGGAGAGCCATGGTCCAAAGTCAGCATAGACTTTGGGAGTTTTCCCGACGGACGACACACCCTAGTCCTCGTGGATGCGTTCTCCAAGTACCCCGTCGTGGACATAGTGACTTCCACCGCGTTCACCCACGTACGCCCCAGCTTAGAGAAAGCTTTTGCCATGTTCGGAATCCCGCAAGAAATCCGGAGCGACAACGGCCCTCCATTCCAGGGGTTGGAATTCGCCACGTTCTTGCAACAACATGGAATACACCACCGGAAAGTCACGCCTCAATGGCCTCAGGCTAACGGAGACGTAGAGAGATTCATGCAGACTCTGAATAAAACATTCCGAATCGCCACGTTAGAACAGGCCGACTCGGAGAGGCGACTTCATGAGTTCCTGAGAGAGTATCGGAGCACCCCCCATTGCACCACGCAACGAAGCCCGTGGTCGCTGATGCTAAGAGGCCCGAGGCGGGACTTGATACCAACATGCCCAGGGTGGGCATCCCCACCTCTGGACAGCCAAGCATCCCAAGCTCGGCGAGAGCGTCGAAATGACCAAGCAAGCGCCCGATGCCGTGCCACGCCACGGAGCCTGCGGCCAGGGGCGACCGTCATCATCAGAGACCGACGGCCAGGAGGGAAGTTCAGGACCCACTATGAACCAGGCACTTGGACGGTGGTGGCCACCCGGGGGTCTATGGTAACCGCGAGTAGAGGGAGAGAGAACGTGTCAAGGAACATCTCATGGTTCAAAGAGGTCCCCGCCAGACCAGCGGGAGAAGAAGAAACAAGACCGTCGACGACCCAAATCATCGAGCAACCAGAGACGCCAGGAGATGAATCAAGGCACAGCCAGAGGACCGACGAGCCCAGTGATAACTCCCTGCCAAGTTGCCACACCCGCACTGCTGAAGACGATAGTCCAGAAGCTGAGCGTGGAAGACACCGAGGTCACAGGTATGAACTGCGGCCTAACCCTCGCCCTAGCCAACGCCTGCGGGATTATGCTTGCTGAGAACTGTACTCTGAAATGAGGTGAGAAAAAAGAAGCATCTCGAGCAGAGCCGAGCACCGGCAAGTGACTATGTGAACTGTTACATAATTTTGCAAAGTTTGTGTTTTCAAAAAAAACATCCGAGTTGGGAAGGGATGTAGTGGTTAGCGCTCCAGTGCCCTCGGCGCTGGGGCGGATGTTCACACCACATCCGCCGGCCAGGCGTGGCCGGCGGGGAAGCCAATAAATGGAAGGCGCCCGCTCGGGGGTGGCACTTCGGCTGACACCAATGCTGAGTGTGTGTCATGCATATCTGGCGCTGCGCCATTAGCCACGCGCATCACGGGTGACCCTCTAGCGGATCACCACAGACGGCATCCACCCTGTGAAATAAGTGGGGGGACGCCGTCCACCCGCGTGGACCCCCGACTCGTGCCCTGCTTGTGATAGACCTTCATGAGGCAAACCGTACTTGTAGTATTGTTTATTCCACCAACATAAAGGCACAAATTAGCGGAGTTCTTACCCCGACGACAGTCAACTCTCTTCTCCTCACCCCGGTGTTCCATTGTTGCCATGGTACAGTCATGGCATCTAACAGAACCTCGCTAAGCAAATGATAATCCAGTCCAGCAGTTTATAACTAGGGCCACTGGAATTATGCGATTGTGCGGCCGCGGCAATTTTCACGTAATTATAGATTTGCCACATAATCCATCATCTACCGCATAAAATGCAGATTTTAACTAAAAAAATTGTTTCTAGCTCAAACGGTTCAAAAGTTCCTAAAAATACAGCAACACGTTGCCACACAGTGTAAGGCCCTTTGAAAACCTGGTCACCTTTCTGTTGCTTATTGCTATATTTGGGTATTAAACTGGTACTAATGAGGTGCAACTAATGCCCAGACAGTGTTTAAAAAGTTTTAAAATGCTGAAATAATGAAGTAATACTACTACAAAATATGCCACATATTGCAGCATAATTTACCTTTTCTTGCTGCTTAATTTACTTAAGCCTGACGTATAATTTCGCCCTCTACTGCCGTATAATTTCAGTGGCCCTAGTTATAACACATCTCCCCTTCCTATCCCCCCCTTTTATTGTTTGCCCACCTGAGTCTTGGCATATGCATAATGCCGGGGATTACCTTTCTCATTGTTGTGGGTAGTATGTTTTCTTGCTCAGTGTATGATCTGGGTTGTTCTCATGGGCTCTCAACCAGTGCCGAACCGATTCCATGTTACATGCGCAGAGATCTTGATAGTTCGTAACTGTTATGACTTGCAGTTGTATTTGTCTTAAACAGTGTTTCTTGATTATGTGAAGCTGAACCAATGTCTCTTGTTGTGACAATTTCCATTGCATAGAGTCTATGGACCCCCTGGGATCATGTACACTGATGCTGTCTTAATTTCTACACTGTCATGACTGTAATATGGCTTGTATAATTTAAAAAACAATAAAAATTGGTTAAATAAAAAGAATGCATCTCCCCTTTTAACAAAACAATAAAAATTACATTTCTAAATGGAAATAAAAAGTTTGTACAGAGAGAAAAGAAGAAAAATTACAACAGACGTTTCCATCCTGAAAACAACATGGCAAAAGTACATACAGAATATGTACAACAAAAGTTCCCTCACTAAAAGCAACAAACGAAAGACCACAATCAAAGGTCACTTAACAGAAATGAGGATATACAGTGGAATAGGGTGCTATTGTAAAAGCTTCCATCCCACCAAAAGCGTTAACCACTTAATCTTCAAAGCATAATGGCTTCCTTCTAAGTCGGAAGCTACTGCGAACTCTACCTTGACATAGCTCATTACCATTCACTGTATGCTCCCCATCCTTTACATCTTTTTGCATAGATGGAAGGAAACTCGAGACTTCATGTGTCCACTCCCAGATCATCTTTCCCCACAACCCTAGCTTGGCGTGACATGCTCCACACTTCACCATCACTCAGTATCACCACATTCTTTTTTAACTTGGATTATGCGTTACGGGCCCTTGAATTTCGATTTTCCTTTAGGTGAACAAATAGGTTTTTTCACATAAACCAAATCATCCACCTTACGCTCACATGCTTTGTGCTCATCATCAAATTGTTTTTTATATTTTTGTTGATAATGTCTGACCACATGCGAATCAAAATTTTTGGCACTTTTTTTTAAAGTGTGTCTGGTTTTTCTTAAAGTCCCACCAGGACCTCGTCGCCAGTGTTAGAAAAAACGTCACGAGGCAAACCATACTTCCAGTATTGTTTATTCCACCAACATAACAGCACAGGCCAGTGTAACTCTTACCCTACCAACAGTCAACTCTCTTCTCCTTACCCTGTGTTCCATAGTTGCCATGGTACAGTCATGGCATCTACCAGAACCCCACCGAGCCAATGATAATCCAGTACAGGCAGGTTATAACAACTTGTTTACTAAGTACATAGGCAGGAACGTAACACAGGAAACGCAGGTAACTACATCCCCTGAAAAGGATGGGTGCCCCCACGATGGACCCTCATTCATTCAAAGTCTATCTTTAAGATATGGGAGTCTTGGGGCCCCTTGTTGCATTCTGCAGGAGGTCGCCTTTCTGTGTGTTATGCCACTGTGCATTGGTAAGCAGATAAATAATAGTTTCTAGGACAAAGGTCTCCAACGTTTTCTGTAGTGAGAGCTACTTCTGATCAGTGAAAATCATTGTGAGCTATTGGAGGCTAAGCAACACGTGCATGGTTATCAGACACCCCTATGCCCAGCTTCATTGACTTTAAACCTAATGTCCATTAAGCCAGATATGATGGTTTGAACAAAATACTTTGACTAGGGGCATCATGACATGGCTGCCATGTGTGTCAGTGAGAGTGTGGTCAGTGGGAATGTATGAATATGTGGGCGTATGAATTGGACATCAGCATAGGTGACTGAGTGTCATATGTACTTGATGCACAGGCCATAATGTGGCACTGTTACATTTTTTTTAATTATTTTGTTTTATTCATTTCAATAATACAAGACAAACAAAATCATAAAAATCATAGTGATAGAAAAAATAAAATAAGGCCAGACACTACGCAATAAGATGACGATGAAGCCTAAAATAATCATCATGAATATTCCTTCCGACCAAAATGCAAATAATACTCCATCAAGACAGCAATTCACAGTAAGCAACCAGCGTAAACAATACTTGACTGTACAGTGGGTGTGATTTCCGTAGTACATCAAGGTCATCCTCTCAGTATCACCTTTGTGTGTGCAAATGCATCACCCTTTTCAGCTTATGTATACATGTACCAGGCAAGGAATTTGTGTCTATTGCGACTGTGGCTGCCCCTCCACCAGTGGGGTTGTGATTGAGTGTGCTGAAGTTCGAGTCTCAATGTAAGTGGCATACAGGGACCAGAAGTTCTTCGGGCGGTTTCTAGGGGGGAGGAGCTCACTGTATATTTCCGTTTGCATATTGCAATACAACATATCCCTGGACCATTGCTTCAATGTGGGGGGGGGACTCTGAACCAATGTATCGCCAAGACCCTCTTGGCGACTAGTAGTGGCATGTCTACCAGGCGCCGAATGGGCTTCTGTATTTTTTGGGAATATCCCAGAAGTGCCAGTAGCGGGTCTGGGCTAATGTCCACCTGTGTTATCATCTGGAGTTCTGCAAATATCTGTATCCAGTAATTTGCTATAGGTGGGCAGAGCCATGCTAGGTGCAGGAAGTCAGCCTCAGGGGCCCCAAAGCGGTCACAATTCGGCGCTTCTCGGAGCCCATATTTCTGAAGGCGTATAGGCGTATGGTAGATGCGATTTAAAAATTTAAACTGTATAAGCCTATGTCGGCCATTGAGCGAGATACGTTTAATTGCCTCGCAGCAGTACCTCCACATGTTATCATCTATGGCCAATTCCAAGTCCGCCTGCCATTCCAGCCTGGCCTTATTGTGTCGGTCCCTACTCAGCTCTTGTGTCTGGGAGTACAGCCTTGCCACTATGCGTTTAGGGGATGCTGCCCGAATCAACTCAGTGAATGAGCGCACCTCCGGAGGTTCCAGCATCTCGTCCCCTAGCATCTGTCTCAGCGCACTCCGGGCTCTGAAATAATGAAACGTAGCCAGAGGTGAGGGCTGTGGATCCCTTTCCAAAAAGACAGTCCATTGCCTGCCCCGTCCCTCACTGAAGAAATCTCCTATCGTGTCCAGGCCAAGGGTGTGCAATGCCGCTAGCATTTCTGGGGAAGTTAGAGTCGGCAACCATTCACACCAGGCTATAGGAGTGTTAGGTGAATATAATATAGTTGCCGCTTGTCTATTTACAAGGTTGTGCCATGCATGTACCGTGGTGTTAATCGAATCTAGGATAATAGTGTTTCTACTTGGCGGGTGGTGCAGGGCGGTCGCCAAGTGGGCCGGAGCCTGTGCAATGCGCTCTATGTGTAGATGCGGTGGGGAAGTCTGCTGGTGCAGCCAAAAATAGGCATGTGAAGCTTGAGCTGCCCGATAATAAAGATCAAGATCCGGCGCACCCAACCCGCCCATTGAATAAGGCAGCACTGAGAGCTTCCAGCTCGCACGGGGCTGTTTGTTAGCCCATGCCAATTTAATTAACAATGAACGAAGATGTTTGAAGAATTGAGCCGGCAGGACCATAGGTATGTTGATGAAAAAGAATAAAAAACGGGGCAAGACAACCATTTTCATTAATGATATTCTATCCAAGAGGGAGAGAGGGAGGCGAATCCAGCGCTATATCGCCTTCTAATTTAGTAACTGCGCGGTCATAATTTTCGCGGAAAACCAGGTCAGAATCTGTGTGTAGTTGGATGCCCAAATAGCGTATCGGGTCCGTAGACCATTGTAACGGGAAGTCTAGTTCCTCAGGAGAAGTCGCTGGCGTGAGGGGGAATATCACAGACTTCGACCAATTTATTTTGAGACCCGATAATTCTCCGAATCGTACTATTTCGCGCAACACAGGAGACACATTATTGGCCGGATCCCTGATGTACAAGAGAGTATCATCTGCGTATGTGGACACGATGAGGTTATAGCCCGGAAATCGTATCCCCCTATTGCCATGGTACTCTCTCAGTGCGCACGCCAGTGGCTCAGCCACTAAGGCATACAGCAGCGGTGACAGGGGGCAGCCCTGCCTGGTGCCCCTAGATATTTCCAGTGGAGCAGTTACCGCATCGCCCACTTTCACTCTAGCAGTGGGATTCGTGTAGAGTGTGCTAATTAAACTTAAATAGACGTTGCCCAGCCCCATGCGTTCCAAAGTCTGCATCATAAACTTCCATTCCACCGAATCAAATGCTTTTTCAGCATCTAAAAAGATTGCCGCCGCTTTAGTAGCAGGGGCAGTATGTTGTATAGCACCAAAGACAGTGCGCAGATTATATGTAAGAGTGCGCCCTGGTATAAAACCCGCCTGTTCTGCTCCCACTAAGGTTGGCATTAGCGGGGCAAGTCTATTTGCTAGCACCTTGGCAAAAATCTTTGTGTCCACATTCAATAAGGAAAGCGGGCGGTAGGAGGAGCAACTATTTGGGGGTCTGCCAGGTTTCAGTATAACCACCAAGAGCGCCTCTCTCATTGTGGGCGGCATCGTGCCGTCTTCAGCCATTTCTTCAAATAGCGTCAATAAATGCGGGATCAGCAATTCCTGAAAGTCTTTGTAGAACCCCACTGTGAGACCGTCTTGTCCGGGCGCACTACCAGAACGCATCGCAGAAATAGCAACTTTTATTTCCCACGTCTCCAGCGGGCGCATCAAATATTCTCTATGATTATCTAGTAGCCAGGGTAGTTTAATATACTCTAGATAGTCCAGTATATCAGTTTGGGTAGTATTAGACCTAGATTGGTAAAGGTCCGCATAATACTTCCGAAAGCATTCCGCCACCGCTTCTGTATCCGTCAGCGCCTCCCCGCGATCAGACGTCAATTCTATAGGGTGTGAGGTCTCTCTACGGCCTTTCATTAGGTTGGCGAGGGCGGCGCCTGGGCGTTCACCCTCTCCATATACCCTTGCCACTGCATATTTACCCAGGAGTTTTACCTCCCTATCCGCCTCCGTGTGGTATTTTTCCAGTGTGGCTTTTAGCGTGGCTTGTAAAGTAGGATCGTCATTAGTCAAGGTCGCTCTTTCCTGCCCCGCTAGTGTTCGTTCTAAACGCTTCAATCGGTCTCTAATCGATTTAAGCACTCCAGAGTGCTTAGAGATCGCTACGCCCCGTTCGTACACTTTAAAAGTCTCCCAAACCGTGGTGAAGTGTGGAACAGAGCCGATATTTGTCTCAAAGAAGGTTTCCATAGCGTCTAACATCTCGGCCCTAAACAGCTCATCCAGTAGTGCATTGGGAGGAAATCGCCAAGTGAACGGGGGGGGGTCGTTTGGCGGGGATGGTCAAAGCCAGGAGCACCGGGGAATGGTCAGAGTAGGTTCGGGGGAACACCTCACACTCTCTAATAGAGTTTTGTAGCGACCTAGTGAGAAACCAGTAATCTATTCTGGTGTGGAGGTTGTGAGGGGCAGAGTAATGCGTGAAGCCCCCAACCAGGGGGGAACGGAAACGCCAGGCATCAAACATATTTAATTCCGTAAGAGCATCTAAAATTGTCTCCGCAGTCTGTGTGCGGCGTCGCGGTGGGCCTCCAGAGCGGTCAAGGTTGGGGTGCAGTGTGCAGTTAAAATCACCCCCCCAAATCTGTGGTGTGTCAGGCAAGTGTCTAGCTAGAGCCAGGAGATCAGAGTAAAATTGTGGGCAGTCGTGGTTAGGGCCATATACGTTTATCAGTAAATAGTCAGCGCCTAACCCCCTGCATCTGGATACTGCATATCGACCATTGGCATCTGTATGTAATTCTTCGAGTGTCAGTCTTGATGCAGGATTGACCCACGTCAATACTCCTTGGGCATGAGAAGTGAATCCTGCTGCGTGAATCGCACCCCTAATCCTGCTTCTAATTTGGGAGAGTTCTGCCGCAGGGAGATGCGTCTCCTGGAGGAGAGCCACATCCACGTTGTGTCTTTTGAGATAGGACATAACCTTCCTGGTCTTTCGTTGATCGTTTAGGCCTCTGATGTTCCACATCAGGAGCCTCAGTTTAGTTTCCACTGACTATGGTAATGCAACAGCATCCTGCAAGTAGTGATTCCCTGATGTACGTGCTTGAACCTGTTTACTACGTGTTAGGAGCATGCTGTGTCCTCTGTGTCATGTAGGTCCTGTCATTGTGTCGAAAGTGACAAATTACATAAAGAAGTCTATGTGAAGAGTAAAGAAAGGTCAAAGGAACTAAATCAAAAGCAAAAATACAAATACCCACATACAATCCCTCCTCCCGCCTCCCACACCATGCCATCCCCAACTGGGCATCGTTAAATGTCGCCTCCCCCCTCCCAAATTGAGAATTATCCCCTTGAACAACCATGTAGTGTGTAACACGCAGGGGCGGATGTTACCTAAGCTCCATGATGGACCCTTCGGCGATCATCCACTTATAAATCAAAGCAGTAACATGTCATCTAACCTTTTAGAAACCTTGGACTGATTGTTACATATATACGCAATATAGAAGGACCACCCGTATACACTATTCTAATCATCCTACCGCGGGGCAGCTCCTCCCCATAACATTAACTGTCACTTTTATCAAATATTGCAAACTGTTCTATTTTACTTGCGATTGGTTTAGGCGAGTTCAGGCATCCATACTCCATTCAGCTGTATACCAATGTCCGTGGCGATAAGAGCGCCAAGGCACCCCATGCACCAGGTCTCCATTACAGCTAAGATGTCACAGCTCTAGGAGATCGCAAGTGCATGATGATAGGAGCGAATAGACAGAGGTCTAGTGTAGGAAAGTGGGTTTCTGTTGCAGTAACCCCCCCACTTTTTGCCTGATAATTGATGCACTTTTCCTTGGTGTGCCCTGGATCCCTGCCAATCAGGTACCCAGGGCCTGTGTTCCTTCCCTAAAAACTGTACTAAGCCTAAACCCAATTGGCATCTCTGGCCACAGGTAAGCCCCTGGTAAATGGTACCCTAGGTACCCAGGGCACTGTGACCAGAGAAGACCCCTAAGGGCTGCAGCACTTATTGTGCCACCCTTAGAGGCCCTGTACCCTGACACACACACACTGCCCTTGCAGGCTGAGTGTCTTGGTGCAGAACAAAACAGAGAGTCGACGTGGCACACATCCCTGTGTGCCATGCCCACAAACACACTGCCCTGGCATACCTCAGTCACCCCTCTAGCTGGGTGCCCTATGCCAGTGGTGAGGGTACAGGTGCATGAGCCCTGTGCCCCTACAGTACCCAGGTCCATTCCTGGGCACTGTAAGTGCAGTGCTGCCATTCCGAGTATATGGTGCTGGGAGGTCGTCAGCACGAACTCCACAGCACCATGATGGCTGCACTGAAGACTGAGAAGTTTGGTATCAAACTCCTCAGCACAGTAAACCCACACTGATGCCAGTGTGGGATTTACTGTAAAATGCACGACAGAGGGCAACTTAGAGTTGCCCCCTGAACCTAACCTACAATCCACGTCTTGTCTGAGGGGCTGCCTAGGCTGCCACACAGCAGACATGTTGCTGGACCCCTGGGTAGAGAGCCATCCGCTCTCCCGGGCCTGCAACAATGCACGTCCTGGGCGAGGTGCTAGGCCTCCTCCCCCAGGATGGGCAGGGGAAGTTTCAAAGGCATTCCGCCTTTCTGAGCTTCCCCAGACCACTTGCTGTACTCAGCAACTGGCCCCCACCGGTTCTTCCCCCATCCTGGCGGGAAACACCAAGGGAGGAAAGGGGTGTGCCAGCCTCTGCCAACCCCACCCCTCAGGTGGGGGAGGCGAGGTGAAGCACATCTCCGGGCTCTCGCCATCTTGAAGATGGGGAGCCCTGCCCAATCAGGACTAGGCTCCTGCCCCCCTCCCACAGGAGAGTGGCAGGATAGGGAGTGTACCCACCCCCAGGGCAGGGACCCATTGGTCCCTGCCCTTTACCTACCTGTAACGCCCCTAAATCTAGTATTTAGGGGCACCCTGAACCTTCCTTCCTCAGATTCCCGCAACCTAAGAAGAAAAAGGACGAAAGAAGCCGCCCAGCAGAGGAGACTGCAGAGAACAACTGACTTGGCCCCAGCCCTACCGGCCCGTCTGCAGTTTCCAGAGATCCTGCGCCAAAAATCGTCTTGTCCTGCAGCCAGCGACCTCCAGAACCCCGGGGAGGACTGACTGCCTTCAACAAAGACCGGATCTCCTGTGAACAGCAGCTCTGTTCAAAAGAAACATCAAACAAAGACTCAGAGCCTGCTGAGGAAAAAGAAACCCGACGCCTGGAACCACCACTGCACCCGTCGCCTACAGCCCGAGTTCAAGTGGCCCACCGGTCCCAGCGAGGTCCCCCAGCGCTCCGGAGTCCGAGTCCACCGTGGGTTGACCACTCCAGGACTCCCCGACGTCGCCTGCAGCCTCTGCACGGAGACCCACCCAACCGCGAGTGGCCCGGTAAGGTGAAATCCGACCTCAAAAGACACCCCTGCATCCAGCCGCCCTGCGCCCTGGAGAAAGGAACCCGAGGTGCACCTACGTCTCCGAGCCCTCCAACTTACCTGCCCAGCTGTTGGTTCCTCCTGGAAGTCTTCCTGGACCGAGCCTGCAGCTGAAAACCAAAACCGAAAATCTCCATTGAAATCAACAGGGCGCCCGACCTCAAAACAGCACTCTGCACCCGGCCGCCCTAGTGCCGCTGAGGGTGCCTCTTTGGTGCTAACTTGGTCCCCAACGTGCCCTGAGCTTAACCCTAGGAGCTTTGCTCCCACAACCCCGTGGCCTGCTTGCCAGCCGCCACCAACCGGAGTCCCCCTATCCTCCATAGGATAACATTGGGCCTCAACACTCTGCACCCGGCCACCCTAGTGCCGCTGAGGGTGCAACAACAGTGCATCACTGACCCTGGGAGACCCCTGAGTCTAACCCCAGAACCCTAACTCAAAAGACTGATTACTTACCTCGAAACCGATAACTCGTTTTTCCTCATAGGATAACATGGACACTTTTCCTTCCAAAAAAAGTTTCTAAGTGTCGACTTTTGAAAACTAAGAATATTCCTTAAAAATCGCACAAATAACCTAACCGAATTTTCTCAACTGTTTGCAGGAAAGGTCCCAGTGCCGAACCTAGGTGTCCAGCACTGAGTAACAAAAGTAATTAAAAAGTAACTTACCTGTGAATTGAATTTCCTTCCATAGGATAACATTGGTGGTTCTTTGTGAAAAAGTTTCTAAGTGTCAACTTTTGAAATACAAGAATATTCTTTAAAAATCGTACAAACTACAAAAACGTAATTACTTACCTGTTTTAAGTAAATGTCCCAGTGCTGAATCTAGGAGTCCAGCACTGGATTACAAAAGTAACGTTAAAGTAACTTACCGGCGAATTGAATTTCCTTCCATAGGATAACATGGACTGGTTTTTGCTTGGAAATTCTTCGAAGTGTCGAGTTTTGAAACTTTAAAATATTCACCTAAAATCAGCCGAATTACGAAAACGAATTTACTCACCTGCTATCAGGAGAGATCCCAGTGCTGGAACTTGGTGCCCAGCACTGACCCTAAAAAGTAATCACAACTGTACTTACCGGTAACTTGAATTTCCTTCCATAGGACAACATTGCCTGGTTTTTGCTGAAAAAGTTTCTAAGTGTCAATTTTGCAAACTTACAAATATTCGTTAAAAATCGCCTGTATAAAAAAAAAACACATTCCTTCAACCGTTTACAGGAGATGCACCAGTGCTGGATCCAGGATCCAACACTGAGTAAGAAAAAGTAATCACAACTGTACTTACTGGTAACTTGAATTCCTTCCATAGGATAACATTGCCTGGTTTTTGCTGAAAAAGTTTCTAAGTGTCAATTTTGCAAACTTACAAATATTCGTTAAAAATCGCCTGTATAAAAAAAAAACACATTCCTTCAACCGTTTACAGGAGATGCACCAGTGCTGGATCCAGGATCCAACACTGAGTAAGAAAAAGTAATCACAACTGTACTTACTGGTAACTTGAATTCCTTCCATAGGATAACATTGCCTGGTTTTTGCTGAAAAAGTTTCTAAGTGTCAACTTTTAAAATACAATAATATTCCTTAAAAATCACAACTGTAACCAAAACGTTTTTACTCAACTGTTTACAGGAGATGTCCCAGGACTGAATCTAGGATCCAGTCCTGTGGTTAGAAAAGTAATCCAAAAAGTAATCTATTGCATTTAACCAGAAATTTCCATTTAGCTCAATGTATAATTGTGTTTAAAATTGTGTTGCATATTGCAACAACTGTAACTATTGCATTCAAAAGTCTATTGCCTATTGAACAGTATTTAACTAAAGCATCTCATTCTGAGAAAGTATATTTTGACACCTATTGTTGGTTCTAAAATAAAACAACTATATTTTTATATACAAACCATTGGCCTAGAGTTCAGTTCTTGAGTGTGTGGCTTCATTTGCTGACTGAGTGTGTACAACAAATGCTTTACACTGTCCTCTGATACTGCCTTACTGCTCGACCAAGCTACCACTTTAGAGAGTAAGGTTATATCTAACTTTAGCCTCTGCCAAACCTCTGGGGACTGTGGACTCTGTGCACACTGAACCTTACTTTGGTGCAGTATATACAGAGCCACTTTCTTACATCTAGTCATTGCCTCGAGTGTGCGTCCTCCTGCCTCTGCTCCCTCCGCCGCCGCATCGTCCTGTTGCGATTCCTGTCTCGCTTTTTTGAGCAAATCCTTCATTACTTTTTGCAGTGACTTTGGATCTGTGAAGATGCGTGTGGAGCCGTTCATGTTGACCCTCAGCTTGGCCGGATAGAGCATGGCGTACGTGATGTTGTGATCTCGGAGTTGTCGTTTGAGGGGGTTAAATTGGCGGCGAGCCTCCTGTACTCGTGCTGTGAAATCTGGATAGAGGGAGATGGCAGATCCTTCGTACCGAAGTTCGCCGAGCTCTCTGGCGCGCCTCAAGGCCGAGTCGCGGTCCCGCTAATTCAGGAGTTTAGCGATCACCGGGCGTGGTGGGGCACCAGTGAGCGGTGAGCTCTTTCAACTACAAACATGTCCGAGAATGTCTGGCGGCCTAACAGAGAGGTCAGGAACTTTTCGATGAATTGTTCTACATTCCCCATCGGGGTCGTTTCCGGAAGGCCCGTGATGCGTAAATTGCAGCGGCGTGAGCGGGCCTCCGTCTTTTCTTGTAGGTCCATGATAGTTTTAGCCATTTGTCTCTGTATTTGGTCCGTTGCGGTTTGAGCCTCTTCAACCTCCGTGATCCGTCTCTCCGCCATGTCTGTGCGTTCCGCTTGTTTGTCGAGCCTCTCCGTCATTCTGTCCATACGGTAGGCCAGGGAGTCTATTTTTCCATCCATTGTCATCAGGCTTTTTTGAATAGTGGCAAACATTTGCTTCACGTCGCCAGCCTCCTCCTCCGATGTATCCGTCCTGGTGTCAGCAGATCGCGCCCGATCCGTGTCTTTATGTCTGGTGGCTTTGGCGTCGAATGGTAGCTTAGTTTGTGTTTTGTCAACTCTGCCCATGGCTCCAACTATTGGCCCCACAGTATAAATATGCGTGTCTCAAGGCGCCGGAGAGTTCGCCGCCGCGCTGGGGCGAAATCCCAGGTAGGTCTCACCAGAAAGTGTGTTGTCCTGGTATGATGCGCCCCCGTCGCGGGACGAGTGAGTTGCGCGTTCAGGGCCTTCCCTCAGCAGGCCCCTGTACCGGCAATATCAGCAGTCAGGCTGGTGGTCAAGGGCTCGGTCAGTCTTCCTCTGGAGCTCCCAGACGTGAGATCAGACCCTAAGGCCCCCACCCCAGCTCGGGCAACAGTTCGAGAGCGCCCGGGACCGTGCTCGTCCATCAGCAGTGTTCAGTGCACGGGGCCCCTGCACCGCTCCAGGGCCCGGCGTCGGGCGAGCAGGCTCTGTACTCCAGCGGGCTGCCCCTCCCGGCGCCGCTTATCAATCGTGTCGCTGGGCGCACCGAGGTAGCGAAGTGCTCCTCCCCCACTCGCAGGCACCACGCGCCCGGCAGAGGAACCAGATCTATACGGTAGGCCACCTTCAGGGAGCACTGGCCCAAACGCACCACAGAGCAACGGTAGTCCGTCCCAGGAGCGCTCCCGCAGCCCAGAGTGAGGCCCGGGGCGCGCAATCACTCGCGATCCCCAGGCAGCAGAAGCAGCTCTCGCAGAGCGAGGGCAGTGCTCCGTATCCAGGAGGGGGGGGGGGGGGGAACAGTTCGATTCCTTCACCCTCCGCCGCGCCGTCGCAGCCCGGTCGCTGCGGGATCGCAGCTTTGTCGCACCCACCTCTCAGCGGACTTCAGGAGTGTCTGGGCGCTCCGACCACGCTCAGATCCAGGCCCAGGCGTCGCCCTTCTATTGTCCTGGTATGCGAAGCCGCGTCTCCAGCTCCTAGTCAGGTCTTCAGCGATGGGCCGCAAGGCGTCCGGGCGCGCTGCTTCCGAGCTCGGCGGTCAGGCCTCACTTCGCGTCGTCGCTCTTGCGGTCGTTCCGCCAGCCCCAAATCACATCAATCTGCAGCGCCGCTATCAGGAAGCATTTCACCGCGATTTTTGTTACCGGATGCAGGTTAGGTGATAGGATAGTCCTGAAGTGGCGACGATGGCTCGCGGAGTTCTCTTTCTATGCGGCCATCTTGCTTCGCGGCAAGCTCCGCCCCCCCTGTTACATTTATAACACAAACATACAACCATTTTTTAACGAGAAAAATTTTAAATGCAGAAAAATGTTAAGCAACAATGTTCATAATATGGAAAAATTTTCTGTACTTTAAATTTCTCCCATTTAAAGAAATAGCTTTTTCAGTTGTAAATATTGCACTGTGTGTACCACCCACTGGAAGCATGATGGCTGCTGTGTGTAAATGCTACACTTTGAAATGGGAGAAAATTAAACAGAGTAGTTAACTTTACGTTTATATGGCTTCCATAAAACTCATCATTTAAAAAGTACTTCATAAAACATAAAGATGTAATTGGCTTTATTGAAAGTGGAGAAAAACATTAAGACTTAATGCTTCATAGAAGTCTTTTTCTTCACTTTAAGTTTCTCCCATTTAAAAAAATTGACTGTAATTTTCAGTTGTAAATTTGGCACTGTGTCTACTGGCCACTGGGAGCAAGAGACCTGCTGTTTGTAAATGCAACACTTTAAAATGGGAGAAAATTTAAATGAAGAGTTAACTTAATGAAAGCGAAGAGTTAACTTAATGATTAAGTTAACTCTTCATTTTAATTTTCTCCCATTTAAAACATTCATAAACATCATTTTGCTCTCATGCTCCAATACTGAGTTGACAAGGGCTTTTAGTTACTAGTTAAAAACCTCAGTGCTTCAGTTCTTCACATAGGAGCCCCAAACTGGATCATAAACCTGAGTCAAGCACTGCTCAATATCACGCCCGGCTGTCTGCAGCATGATGATAATAATGTAAAATAAACAGTCTTCCCTTAATTTTAAAAGGAAAATGTGACCTTGTGCTTATTTAAAAATGAATTCAAGGCTGAGAGCTACTCTGAGGGTGTCTGCAAGCTACTGGTAGCTCGCGATTGACTAGTTGGAGACACCTGGTCTAGGAACTTTAATATGGCCAGGTAGTTCTAACCAGTCACCTATAGATTCCAGAAAAGGTGGCGACTTGATTGCGAAGAACCATCAACTATAACCCAATTGTCAGGTCGGGGGCAGCATAAGCTCATTTCACCATGGGGGACAATAATTGTTGTAGAGGACTTGTTCATAGAACAGAAAGGCTCCCTGACAAAATACAAACGCGAAAGATGGTAAATCTTGAGTCAGTCATAACCACTGACATTTACTCTGGCGAACATTTCATTCTCTGAAGTTTTTGCTCATCTAGGCCAATATAGAAGACCAACGTCCATTATTTTGTTACTGCTATGGTTTTTCTTATATAATGCTTTCTGCTGCCCTAAATTGGCCTCAAAGCACGGGGACAGGAAAGGTGAAGGGAGACCTCATGCAGGGCAGGATATGCAGGTCGTCTGAGCTTGCTGCTCCATTGAGGTTCTTGGTGAACCTCACTGATGAGTACTGCTTAAGCCATAATAAGTCTCGGGTTGCTCGGTTCCCGCTCAGAGGGGACGTTGCCTAGCTTGGCTGACCTGGACTAGACTGCTTATTTTAGAGGAGGAGACAATAATAATTTAGATATGATTGTCCCTCTTCTTTAATAGAACATATCCTAAATGAACTGATGGAATGGCATGATACACAAGAAATCGCCAGTGTACACTGCTTAAAGTAAGATATAAAAAGGTTGGAGGCATAGGTCTCCGAAAGGAGTGTGGCCGAAAAAGCACCATTTTACAAGAGGTGTTGCCTATGTAATTAAGAAACAAACATGAAAGGATGGCAAGGAGTGCTTGAATTAATCTCAGCCTCTGACAATCACTCAGGATGCATTCTTGCCCATCAATTCTTGCCCACTGTGCCAATATTTGAACTGTTGGGGTGTCAAAGGGCAGAAATGGGCTACTGGACCACAACTATGGCGGTTGGGGGTAGTTCATCTCTGGTGTCCTGTGGCCCATCCTATTACTTTTCTGACATTTGGGACCAAATATATCTTTTCCGTAACTGATTCTTGGGATAGTGAGGTCAGGCAGTCACCAGCTTCTCAGGTAGGTATTGCAATGGGCAGAGACTGAACTTCAACAGACACAGTAACTTTATCAAGACCAGTGCTTATCTTAATAAAAAGTAGTTTAATGTCACAGGCTATACGAAATACTACATGCAGTGATGAGGAATCGATTACAATCTCATCTACATGCTCTAATCATACTATCTTATAGTCAGGGCCACTGGAATTATGCGGCAAGGGAGGACCAAATTATGCGTCAAAGTTGTCTAAATTATGAGTCAAGAAAATGCATATTATGCGGCATATTGTGGCATATTTTGTGATAATATCAGTTCATTATTTTATCCTTTGTACACATGGGAACACTGTCTGGACAAAGATTTCCCCTTATTGTTACCACTTTAACACCCAAATACAGGATTAACCAGCTGAAAAGTGACCAGTCAGCCATTGCAGAAGGCCTTGCACTGCCTGGCAACACGTCGCTGCTTTTTTAGTAACTTTTGATCCGTATAAACTAGAAACAAAATTTTGTTTGTTAAAATCTGCCAATTATGCAGCAAATGATGGATTATGTGGTAATTGCATCAATCCATAATTATCCTAAAAATGCTACAGACACGGAATCACATAATCATTTTGTTTTGATCTTGAGCAAAAGAGTTCATGCCAACAATCATTCTACTCCTGACAGCAGATTTATCTTTCATGTGTTCAAGATACACCCTCTCGGTCTTTTGATCACAGGCCCCTTGTTACCTGTTTGGGTGAACGTGGCATGGTGTGGAGGTCGTTGGTGCGGTTTCACTGTAGGTGTCTTTGTCAGAAGTACAAGATCGTGGGTAGCATCCTCTCTTCTGTCTCAGGTCACTGGGAATGATCAGTCTAGCAGACCTGGTTTGAAGGTGCTTGCCTGCAGAAATTGCAGCCTCCGGCCCATGGGGCATGTGCCAGCTTTGTGGCTTCTCACTGAATGTACCATCCAAAGAGGCAGTAGCAGCACAGCCCCCTCTAGGCACACTGAAGGAGTTCCGAAAGGAACGTTGATACTTAAGTTTTGTCATCATTTCATACAGTTCGCCTCTTGAATAATGCAGAGAGAAAGGATGACCCTCCGCTCAAGTCCGCACCAGCACTGGCTATGCTTCTGGGTAAGTCTTCTGAGTGCTCCACATACCAGGAACATGGCTGGGCTTCTCTTCTTGAACAGCCTTTTCTCATGTAGGGCCAGACACCACTCTCTTTCCCTCTCTGGGCAGGCTAGCAAGCCTCCAGGCTCTAGGCAGACAAACAGCACGTTGCACAGGCTTAAGGTGATATCCCCTCACCTTTGGAACCTGGTTGTCATGCAGACACCAGCCTTGGTTCACAGCAGAATTTGGAGTTCTCTGCAGAAAAACTCCCTTCCTTGCTCAAGAAGAACTTGGAACTGGAGCAAAGTGGGATATTTTGGATTGCACTTTTGTTCTAATTTTCCAAACGGTGAATGTTGAACCATTGTGTAAGTTTCTGGAACTGTTTTGAGGTTGTCTTTTTTCAAATGTCCTTTTCTGCCTGCAGTGCAGACACAGCCTTTTGCAAAGTGATATCTCTCACATCAAGTAGTGACTAGACTGCTTTCAAGACAGAGTATGCCAAAATATGAGCACAATGAATTGTAAAGACTCTGCACCTGGCTGTCAGTAGCTTTCCTGAAGCAGCCATTAGGGAAAGACACAAGAGCGGGGACTAGAAACGTCCTCACCCTTAACAACAGAATATGTTGTCTCACCCCTCCCCCCTTTCTAAATCCACTAAACATCAGGGCTCAGGAAGGAGTAATGAACAATCCCTTGCTTCAAAGGTTTACATTGGATTTCTAAGAACAGCCCTATCTCCATTCTGCCACACTTCAATGTCTGGGTCTCTTCCCTACAGTTCCAGGAATGCAGACGATATAGTTCCACTGTCTGGGAAAGCTGAATCCCTTGCTCGATCTTGTGCCATGTCAAAGCCAGGGGCAATCTAAAATGGATCCCACTGGTCCCAGCAGCCAGACACTCCTCATAACATGCAGTCCTCCTACCAAGCATAGCATACGTACACTCACTTGACATACATGGAATGACATCACCAGGGTTTACATGAGTGGGACTGGTCAGCCACAATTCTCATGAAATAGGAAACAAATCTGCTCAGATCTGCCAATTATCAAAATACATATGCTGATACCACATGTGAGCAAAGATGCCAAGTGTTTTGCACCCCTCCAAGTCACAGAACAGATTCTAGACCTTGAAATCACCATGGACCGGTCGAGGCCTCAGTGCACACCCTACATTTGCATGCTGGCAGAGCCAACTAAATTTTGAACAGAAGTTTCATATGCCATTGAGTCACTAAATTCAGGGTACATGGCCCATTTACACCGCTTTAGAAAGAGATCAGCTGTATGCAAATCAGTATTGGCACTGCTCCAATATGAACCACTAAGCTTGAACTGCCACACCAGGCCCCTACAGATGGAGCACAAGCCATCCCAGAGAGGTTGCAGCAAATGTAATTAAGAGCAAAGTCTAGGACATGCAAGCTAGAATACTGTGCTTGACAGAATGTGCCCCATGACCAGGTTTTGGGTGCTCTGTGACTGTTTTCAATTACAGCATTTGAAAATGTTACTCGATGAATGCATACACATAAATTAACCCGAAAAAATTAGAGCGGGACCCCTTGTATCCAAAGGAATAGGGTTCAAATAATCAATTGAAAACAAAAGCTTCCTTTGGTTAACTAAGTTCAAAGTGTGAATCACAACAAACACCCAAACACTTATTCTCTCACCACTTGTACAGAAGGGAGTCTAATTATATACCCAGGGCCAAAACACAAGGAATAGAAAATATGTATTTATTTTATGCTTTAAAAAAAAAAAACATTTATAAATCATTTACCCGTTAAAAGAACATCATAAGAAATTACATAGATATTCGATTCATACATCAATAAATCAGAATGTTACTAAATGTGACTAAAAAGAAATAACCAAATTATCAATACACATTTCAGTAAAGCAGCAAGTTGTACAAGCAAAAAAACATATATACACAAAAAACAGCACAATATGTCATGGAGAGTACACAAAACAAGCATTGGCATAGCCAATAGGTCTCGCCTTTGGGGCCTTATAAGTGTTTAGCCAGAGCTATTGACTTTGCCAATGTCTTCAAGCTGTGCTGTAGAGAAGTGTGGCTGCTGTGCAGCATGCTGAAAAGTTATAATAAAAAAGTGTCAGAAGCATTTTTGTTACCTTATATATGACCAAGAAGGCATTATGTACAACTGAACGACCATATTAAAAAAAGGATTTACAATAAAAAATGTCCTCAGTTTTCTTTTGTTCTTGCAATGCTGGCAACTTGTTTCTGCCTATTCCAATGGTTGTTTGTTAAAGCTTTTTTTTGAGGGGGCATAAACAATCGGAGGGTGAAGGTTGGGAACTAGTACCTGTATTATAACACTAGCAGCGGGCAGACATTAGGGGAGAATCGACAGATGCCAGATTCCGAGAGCAGGCTGAGGTTGTGCTGAGTGATGCTGAGGTGGTAGTGGTGGTGGTGGTGACTGGTGCGGAGACGATGCTGAGGTTTTGCTGAATGATACTCAGGTCTTGCTGAGTGATGATGATGTGGTGGTGTACTAGTGCAAAGGCGATGCTGAGTGATACTGATGTGGTGCTGAGTGATGCTGTGGTGGCGCTGAGTGATGCTGTGGTGGTGCTGAGTGATGCTGTGGTGGCGCTGAGTGATATTGTTGTGGCCCTGAGTGATGCTGTGGTGGTGCTGAGTGATGAAGTGGTGGTGCTGAGTGATGCTGTGGTGGTGCTGAGTGATGCTGTGGTGGTGCTGAGTGATATTGTTGTGGCAGTGAGTGATGCTGTGGTGGCCCTGAGTGATGCTGTGGTGGTGCTGAGTGATGCTGTTGTGGTGCTGAGTGATGCTGTGGTGGCCTTGAGTGATGCTGTGGTGGCGCTGAGTGATGCTGTGGTGGCGCTGAGTGATGCTGTGGTGGTGCTGAGTGATGCTGTGGTGGCGCTGAGTGATGCTGTGGTGATGCTGAGTGATGCTGTGGTGATGCTGAGTGATGCTGTGGTGGTGCTGAGTGATGCTGTGGTGGTGCTGAGTGATGCTGTGGTGGCGCTGAGTGATGCTGTGGTGGCAAGTGCTGAGTGATGCTGTGGTGGCAAGCGCTGAGTGATGCTGTGGTGGCGCTGAGTGAGGCTGCTGTTGCGCTGAGTGAGGCTGCTGTTGCGCTGAGTGAGGCTGCTGTTGCGCTGAGTGAGGCTGCTGTTGCGCTGAGTGAGGCTGCGGTGGCGCTGAGTGATGCTGCGGTGGCGCTGAGTGATGCTGCGGTGGCGCTGAGTGATGCTGCTGTGGCGCTGAGTGATGCTGTGGTGGCGCTGAGTGATGCGGTGGTGCTGAGTGATGCTGCGGTGGTGCTGAGTGATGCTGTGGTGGTGCTGAGTGATGCTGCCGTGACACAGTGTAATCCACACACATTGGCATAAAACGTACCTAGTTAAGTTTGGAATTTTAGGCGCTCGATGTATGAGAGAAAATAAACCGGCCTCTCATATTAACAGGTATCACCTTGATACGGTTAAATTATTTGCATGCCACTGAATGATTTAAAGTGGGTATTCGTGAGCAGTAGACAGAAATATGCAAACAAAAAAACAAACAGTCCTCTGAGTGCATGTTTACCGATGCCAAAATCTATGCCTCAAAACAAATAAAAACACAATTTAAAAAGCACACAGAGAGGCAACACAATATTTAAAAAATGCAAAAATGCACAGTGAGTGAATCAATCCAGACTCTTCAGTAGTATGCGGTATATTCTTTTTAATGTCGCAAGATGATTGAACACAGCAGCCGCAATACAGCCAACGCGTTTCGCCCCAATGGGGCTTCCTCAGGGCTGCAAAAGCAACATGAACAAAATAAAATATTCTATTATGGACATACCACAAAGAATAATTATTGCATCAATGATGTCTAATACTACCATATAAATTAAATATTCGTAAAAATTGCCAAAACTGGCAAGAATATCATCTTATTAATGCCAAACATTAGTAGATCGAGTTCTACTGACATTGACAACAAAAACAAACAAAAAAGGAGAATAAACCGGAAAAACCCAAGAAAGAAATTAGAAACACCAAGTGAATATTGTTATTCTCAAGAAAAGCCCGACATATAAGCCAATAAAAAGAATTAGTCTATATTATTAATTTCAAACAAAGTTCTAAACAGACTCCAACGGTTAGAGACATCGGACCACACCTACACAGTGCCTGACACAACCTTAGCGCGCAAACACACTAAGGTATATGTCCCATATACCCAGAAGAAAAAAGGAACACGCTAAAACCTCACCAAGATAGGAATCCTCCAATCTTACAGTGATCACTGACGTACCACAATCACTGCTTGATACACTAAAAAATATAAATGGTAACACACGCAACATATCAGTGAAATGACATTACTTTAATTTACAAGACACCAAATAATCAAAATCAAAATATGATTCAAAATACCTTTGCAACAGTACGTAAATCTTTCATCAGTTCCCAATAATGGATATGATAAATTCCTCAATTTATTCAACACTTAAAATCAGTGGTTCCCAATTGCTGCAAAAATGCAAAAATTACCTCTAATGTACCGCATGTATATGGAACTCATTTAGACATATACTATTAACCACAGCATCCGCCTTCATTTACCTTAAAATATGTGAAATCCGCAATTTATTTTGCGAATCCAGGTTAATATTTCTCGTATGTTCACTATGATAGGTGAAACTCCAAATACTGTAAGGAAAATAATATTAACTTCGTTAAGTTAATATGTACGTCATCAGGCCGGCATACATCCTAACAATGTCATCTTCATTAGTTTATTCCATTAAAGTAAAAACAGCCCCCTATTTCTGAATGATGTCCATTTCTCATCTAATATCGTAACGTGGGCGATTTCCTAATATATCACATATGTTTTAATAAACTTTAATGTAATACGACACTAGCAACATCACACATATTTCACTTTGGCAAATAGACAAGACAGACCGCTGGTAAATTAAAACCAAACCACACGATTAGTTTAGCGCAGCACCAGCAGCATCACACAAGTGATAGTCTATCACACAAATTTTTGTGAACTTAATGAGATACGACACTGGCAACATCTCGCACATGCAACTAATAGGCAGAACAAACCGCTGGTAAATTAAAATCAAACCACACGATTAGCTTTAGCGCGACACTAACAGCATCATGCCAGTTTTGGTTGCGCAGATACTGGGCCGCCAGTTAGTTAAAACAATAACCACACAATAACATTAACGCCGACCGATCAAATAATAAAACCCAAGTGTGTCTGAATATTGACACAAAGCACCAATAATACATTAAGAGGCATACATGCTAAACCACTCACTCCTCCTACGTATAAGTTAACCACTAGTCCCCGATGGTACTTACTTGAAAGTTTATTTCATCAATGGCCCCCGTAGACGCCGTGCCTCTCAACCCGCCGCCGGCCTTGAACATTCAACGGAAACGAGTCACTTTCCACATGACTCATTATAAACCAATCTAATTGGATATCCATCCCCACTTCCTCCGCTCACGTGATATACCTTCATAAGACTAGAGCGTATCTTTTACATGGTCAAATACGAATAACGCGCTCCGTAAATTTCAACAAGAACTTTATCGACCTAACACAACCGTGGGTATAAGCGTATTCTAAAAATATTTAAATATTGACGTTTAGATATGTCAAAACCACAGTAACACCCCATTTCTAAAAACAAACAAACGCTATGCTCACCTTATATTTCATGAGCAATACATAAAATAGTGAATATAGTAGCATTACAGGTCACATTGTTTGACCCAGACTACACCTGATAAGGTGATAACTATGTAGAAATAATGCGCAAATATAGTATCAACGTTCCATATATGAAACGAACCTTACTTCGTCATTTGTAATATATGACGAGAATAGAATACTCTGCCAAAACATCGGCTAAATATTTAAGGCCAATTCTGTTTAAGAGGAAGGAAAAGAAATGAAAAGTAATATCACCTTCAGTGAGGACAGATCAGAATAGCACATCATTATTAAATGTGCATGTAAATCAACATATAACATATCCTTATTTAAATTTTAACATACAGTGTAACCAGGACGACAATTTCCCACTGGCCATATACATTTCTTCCTGTATGTAGATACGGGCTTACCCTGATTAACTACACCATTAATTCAAACTATACTTCTTAATTCACAACGAGGTCCTAGCATCCAATTTCATCAACTATGTGAAAACATATTAGAATTCTTTATCCACATTTTGGGAATATAACAGAGAGAGAAAATAAGCAAGAAACAAAATAAAAATAAAAATAAAAAACGGAAAAGAGCCACCTCCAATTTTTTGCACTAAATAAATACAGTTTGATTCGTTTCTTTTGGCACTTAATATGGACATATTTTCTTTCTAATGTGCAATGAATTAAGAACCAACTTATTTAAATATGCAATATCAGTACACCAATCACTACACGCAAATTAAATTGCATATGGAGAAATGCATACAGATTGTTATTCACAACAATAGTTTCTTCATATATATCTTACAGAAGGCAATGCATATGGACATTTATAAAAGACAAACTCAAGAATATCCATCACAGTAAATAATGCATCTCATTATCAGAATTCAAACCAGATGTAACCGCTCTTAGTTTGCATATCCAAAAAGCCTCCATTAGTCTGAGACGCAACTCCCTATTTCCTCCCCGTCTATCAGGGAGGACATGATCAATTGCATGAAATTTGAAATTGGTTTTAGGTACATCCGACTCACAAATGTGAGCGCCAAGGGCACTGGTGCCATCATTTCTGGAGCATGCTCTTCGATGCTCTTGGATGCGCACCCGTAATTGTCTCACTGTTTCCCGCTTTGCATATAACAGTAAATACTTACATGAGGTTAAATACTTCTTGAACTGTCAATCAACATATGTGATTTATGTAATCATTTGTAATTGTTCCAAAATATATGTTGGAAGTACAGTGAGACAATTACGGGTGCGCATCCAAGAGCATCGAAGAACATGCTCCAGAAATGATGGCACCAGTGCCCTTGGCGCTCACATTTGTGAGTCGGATGTACCTAAAACCAATTTCAAATTTCATGCAATTGATCATGTCCTCCTGATAGACGGGGAGGAAATAGGGAGTTGCGTCTCAGACAAATGGAGGCTTTTTGGATATGCAAACTAAGAGCGGTTACATCTGGTTTGAATTCTGATAATGAGATGCATTATTTACTGTGATGGATATTCTTGAGTTTGTCTTTTATAAATGTCCATATGCATTGCCTTCTGTAAGATATATATGAAGAAACTATTGTTGTGAATAACAATCTGTATGCATTTCTCCATATGCAATTTAATTTGCGTGTAGTGATTGGTGTACTGATATTGCATATTTAAATAAGTTGGTTCTTAATTCATTGCACATTAGAAAGAAAATATGTCCATATTAAGTGCCAAAGAAACGAATCAAACTGTATTTATTTAGTGCAAAAATTGGAGGTGGCTTCTTTCCGTTTTTATTTTTATTTTTATTTTGTTTCTTGCTTATTTTCTCTCTGTTATATTCCCAAAATGTGGATAAAGAATTCTGATATGTTTTCACATAGTTGATGAAATTGGATGCTAGGACCTCGTTGTGAATTAAGAAGTATAGTTTGAATTAATGGTGTAGTTAATCAGGGTAAGCCCGTATCTACATACAGGAAGAAATGTATATGGCCAGTGGGAAATTGTCGTCCTGGTTACACTGTATGTTAAAATTTAAATAAGGATATGTTATATGTTGATTTACATGCACATTTAATAATGATGTGCTATTCTGATCTGTCCTCACTGAAGGTGATATTACTTTTCATTTCTTTTCCTTCCTCTTAAACAGAATTGGCCTTAAATATTTAGCCGATGTTTTGGCAGAGTATTCTATTCTCGTCATATATTACAAATGACGAAGTAAGGTTCGTTTCATATATGGAACGTTGATACTATATTTGCGCATTATTTCTACATAGTTATCACCTTATCGGGTGTAGTCTGGGTCAAACAATGTGACCTGTAATGCTACTATATTCACTATTTTATGTATTGCTCATGAAATATAAGGTGAGCATAGCGTTTGTTTGTTTTTAGAAATGGGGTGTTACTGTGGTTTTGACATATCTAAACGTCAATATTTAAATATTTTTAGAATACGCTTATACCCACGGTTGTGTTAGGTCGATAAAGTTCTTGTTGAAATTTACGGAGCGCGTTATTCGCATTTGACCATGTAAAGATACGCTCTAGTCTTATGAAGGTATATCACGTGAGCGGAGGAAGTGGGGATGGATATCCAATTAGATTGGTTTATAATGAGTCATGTGGAAAGTGACTCGTTTCCGTTGAATGTTCAAGGCGGCGGCGGTTGAGAGGCACGGCGTCTTACGGGGCCATTGATGAAATAAACTTTCAAGTAAGTACCATCGGGGACTAGTGGTTAACTTATACGTAGGAGGAGTGAGTGGTTTAGCATGTATGCCTCTTAATGTATTATTGGTGCTTTGTGTCAATATTCAGACACACTTGGGTTTTATTATTTGATCGGTCGGCGTTAATGTTATTGTGTGGTTATTGTTTTAACTAACTGGCGGCCAGTATCTGCGCAACCAAAACTGGCATGATGCTGTTAGTGTCGGCTAAAGCTAATCGTGTGGTTTGATTTTAATTTACCAGCGGTTTGTTCTGCCTATTAGTTGCATGTGCGAGATGTTGCCAGTGTCGTATCTCATTAAGTTCACTAAAATTTGTGTGATAGACTATCACTTGTGTGATGCTGCTGGTGCTGCGCTAAACTAATCGTGTGGTTTGGTTTTAATTTACCAGCGATCTGTCTTGTCTATTTGCCAAAGTGAAATATGTGTGATGTTGCTAGTGTCGTATTACATTAAAGTTTATTAAAAACATATGTGATATATTAGGAAATCGCCACGTTACGATATTAGATGAGAAATGGACATCATTCAGAAATAGGGGGCTGTTTTACTTTAATGGAATAAACTAATGAAGATGACATTGTTAGGATGTATGCCGGCCTGATGACGTACATATTAACTTAACGAAGTTAATATTATTTTCCTTACAGTATTTGGAGTTTCACCTATCATAGTGAACATACGAGAAATATTAACCTGGATTCGCAAAATAAATTGCGGATTTCACATATTTTAAGGTAAATGAAGGCGGATGCTGTGGTTAATAGTATATGTCTAAATGAGTTCCATATACATGCGGTACATTAGAGATAATTTTTGCATTTTTGCAGCAATTGGGAACCACTGATTTTAAGTGTTGAATAAATTGAGGAATTTATCATATCCATTATTGGGAACTGATGAAAGATTTACGTACTGTTGCAAAGGTATTTTGAATCATATTTTGATTTTGATTATTTGGTGTCTTGTAAATTAAAGTAATGTCATTTCACTGATATGTTGCGTGTGTTACCATTTATATTTTTTAGTGTATCAAGCAGTGATTGTGGTACGTCAGTGATCACTGTAAGATTGGAGGATTCCTATCTTGGTGAGGTTTTAGCGTGTTCCTTTTTCTTCTGGGTATATGGGACATATACCTTAGTGTGTTTGCGCGCTAAGGTTGTGTCAGGCACTGTGTAGGTGTGGTCCGATGTCTCTAACCGTTGGAGTCTGTTTAGAACTTTGTTTGAAATTAATAATATAGACTAATTCTTTTTATTGGCTTATATGTCGGGCTTTTCTTGAGAATAACAATATTCACTTGGTGTTTCTAATTTCTTTCTTGGGTTTTTCCGGTTTATTCTCCTTTTGTTTGTTTTTGTTGTCAATGTCAGTAGAACTCGATCTACTAATGTTTGGCATTAATAAGATGATATTCTTGCCAGTTTTGGCAATTTTTACGAATATTTAATTTATATGGTAGTATTAGACATCATTGATGCAATAATTATTCTTTGTGGTATGTCCATAATAGAATATTTTATTTTGTTCATGTTGCTTTTGCAGCCCTGAGGAAGCCCCATTGGAGCGAAACGCGTTGACTGTATTGCGGCTGCTGTGTTCAATCATCTTGCGACATTAAAAGAATATACCGCATACTACTGAAGAGTCTGGATTGATTCACTCACTGTGCATTTTTGCATTTTTAAATATTGTGTTGCCTCTCTGTGTGCTTTTTAAATGTATTAGATTTGTATGGTCCCAAGGCAGTGGACCAGGGAGGTGGGCAACCTGAATTTTGAAGTATATCTACTATTTGTGTATAGTAAGGTGGTGCAGTTTTCTATCCCGGACTGCCTATTTCTTTGTTTATGTGTAAATAAAAACACAAGTCTGAACAGTTAACGGTGAACAAACGTGTATTTTCTGAAAACATCATTCAATACCGCAAACGTGATTTTTGTTTCTAAAATAACCCAGGAGTGCGTTTTTCTCAACACCCCGCTGCCTCTCTTAAGTGTTCTTCTGAAAACCCTGAATAGGTTAGTGCACCTTTAAGAAGCACGCACATGGTGTCAACGCTGCATTACTTTCCGCCCAGTCTGAGGTTTATTTACTACAAGCTGCATCAATGAAATGCCAAGAGCCCGTCAGAAATCGTAATGGCGTGGTTCGCCGATGTCCTGCAACAGTTTAAACCATGCACAAGGGCCGCACTAATGACAGCACACATCAGCAGCACCATGTGCTGCACAGATCTAATTTGGCCCCATGATAAAGCAAATGTAAGGTTTAAGTGCGATTCGGAGAAGGGGTGTCAAAGAAGCAGTAAACGAAAACTGTTCGGGAAGTGAAAAAGTGAGATTTTAACCTCAGGGTGTCTGCAGCATCTCGGCGAGTACAGCCCTCCTGAAGTCTCCTAGCAACTGACAACATATTCGGGAGCATGTGACTGCCAAGCCATGGGAAACACAAGCTGAGAACCGACACCAGCGCACGTCACAGAGTGTCACACCTCCGAGGCGTGCCAGGCATGAGTTCGAGTGGGAAGTGGTAGTGGGGAAAGGGGTTGGTGAATTGGAGGAGGCCACTTCGTTTCAAAGAGCTGCTCGGGAGAAGGGGTCACGGCTGCAAACAGAATAAGCTGGCAATTATGATAATATAGCGCTTGAAGCGGCAAAGGCAGACCGCTTCTTGGTGCTACATCTAAGAGTTTTAGTGGCTTCAGTACTCAATGCCTAGCGTGAAAACGTAATTATAATAATCCCCGTTTATTTATTCGACCAAATTGTGTTATACCCGGCGAATAACTGGTTTTCCCCATACCGCGTTTCACAAATAAACACAAACGTGAAAGTGATCGCGATCGCGCGCTGTAAGGGTGTCCGCGAGCGATGCGCTTAATGAGCCATGACGGAGGAAAGCCAGATGGCGCCTGTGCGCGTAACTGCACGCTTTAGGCCACACAAAAAGCGTGTGGTCGGATTTTTTAAGCCCACTAACTAAAAGTCTCGCCAGAGCAGTGCATGCGCTGGCTCAGGCAAAACCTAAAAAGACAGTACAGTTTGTCATAAAAACCACACATCCGTGTTAAAACATTGGACCAGGAACCCTATAAGTTGTACCAGATTCAATAACTGTAGTTCCAGCCACTACACGGATGGTGTACTCAAGCGTCGACGCGTTTCAATGGCCAAATTCCACTTAAACCATCTTTTTCAAGACCCAATATATGACTCCCACAACACCTTTTTGATGCCAATGTTAGATCGTGTACCTTGTATTCTATGCTCAGTTGTTTTGCCACTACTTGAGATAAACATGATGACGTGGACTAAATAGTTCCTTTTGTTAGCCTGATCCCACTCTCTGTTGAAGAGGATCAATCTTATGCAAAGAGCTGCCTAAGATCATGTTACACTTTCCAGTGGATGCCTTTTTTATAAAAGATCTTCCAACTGCGATAAGGAGTCTGCCACCCTCCTATGCGCAACCCTTTGCGCGTACAAATCTTATTATTGTCCGTTTAATAGTGCAGATGATTAAAATCGAATGACGATATCTGTGTTCCTCCTGATGTGACTTAAAATCCTTCCTTATAAGTAAAAACCACTTCGCCTGCGCCCTTCATCAATTGGGCCTTTTCATAAGTAGTCCGACGCGCAGATACGCTATCTGTGGCGTTTCAAAAAAAATGCATTTTGCTTTTTGCTTGTACAATTTGCTGCTTTACTGAAATGTGTATTGATAATTTGGTTGTTTCTTTTTAGTCACATTTAGTAACATTCTGATTTATTGATGTATGAATTGAATATCTATGTAATTTCTTATGATCTTTTAACGGGTAATTGATTTGTATATGTTTTTTTTTAAAAACCATAAAATAAATACATATTTTCTATTCCTTGTGTTTTGGCCCTGGGTATATAATTAGACTCCCTTCTGTACTAGTGGTGAGAGAATAAGTGTTTGTGTGTTTGTTGTGATTCACACTTTGAACTTAGTTAACCAAAGGAAGCTTTTGTTTTCAATACACATAAATTAAGCCAGAGCTATTGGCTTTTCCAATACTTGTTATCACTGATTTGTATTCAACATCACGCATATGAGCAGCAATAATAATTTATGAATTATTAGAATTGAAGGAGTTTAAATTCTAACATTAATTGTATTATACATTAAAAAGGTCTGTGTAAAGGAAAGTGTTATTCTGAACATCCCAATCACTCCCATTCTCCACTACACTTTACTTTCCTCTGCAGCCTCTCCCTCTCTTACTTTTCCCCTTTTCTCCGTTTCTCCATATCTGAAGTCCTCCTTGTGTAATGCTTCATCTCCTTCTTTTTTATCTGTGTGCGCGCACACACACACACACACACACACACACTATCCTCACCTCCTATAAACCTCTGCATTTTCTTTTCCTTTGGTGAGGTCACCATTTCGACAGATGTGTACTATAGAATCATAATGACAGCTGCCACATACGTGACCACTGTTGCTCTGTGCATGCTTCAGAAAGGCCAAGGTTTGGAAGACCAGGTTGTCTGAGCACATAACTTTTGTGTAACCTGAGGGATGGCTCTGCCTCCTAAATAAAGCACCTCTATGATCAGTCTCTCATAGTGCACTGTAAGACAGATGTAGATTTTGCTTTAAGGTGTGCCTTGTGTGTTTTCCCTGAAATGTTGTCTAAGCTGCAGTAGTACAGCATAATACCAGCGCTTCTTTTGTTGCCGAATGAAAGAAAAGACAGCATGACTTCTACTGGCAAAATAGTACAGACTTTCATATAAAAACAAGAGGGCAAGGTCAGTCTGCTCCGTGGAACTGGAATCTGAGCGTCGACTTCCAATACAACGGACAGTTTCTTTTATACGTTTTATCGTGAATACGTCATACATTTGCATGGTAAATGACCATCTTCTAAAGCACAACATTATTATCAAAAGGTTATACTTTCTGCAAAAACAGCTAGTCAGGTGCACATGTTATCATTAGTTACACTTCCACACCACTGCTACACTACAGGTGTCCTCGACTAGTCTCGTACTTGAAGCCTAAAAATGCTATACTCCCTACACATCTGCTGCCTGGCAAAGCCTAACCTCCCATGTAATCCGTGCCTCTGTGCTGCCTAATCTACATATTTTCTCAGATACGTATTCTTGCAATGCGGGCTTGTGACCTTCCATTTGTTCTATGCATAATTATATTTCCCTATCCTACTGAAGCTCATATCTACTTCCCTCCCCCAGGGTCCTGTCTCCATCTATGCTCTTTTTTAGGTCTCGCGCCTAGTGTTGCACTGCGGAGCAGTGCTCGCGCAGCGCGAGACATTTAGTATGTGAAAAACGGGGATTCAGCACTGACCTAGGAATCGCACACGCTCGTGGTGTGCGATTCCTTTTGTGCTACCCCATTGGCTTTTGCCTGCGTGTTTGTATAAAACACAGCACGCTATTGGCCAAAGGCGGTCGCATTGCTCCGCCCATGGCCTATCGGTGTCTATTACGCGCACCGCTGCCATGTGGTTTCAATTATCGTGCCCAGACACGGGCGCGATAATGGAAACCACATGGCTCGCTGTGGCGCGCACGCGCGCACCACTCGCAGCTTGTTTAATTTGAATCGGTTGTTGTGTTCAGTTGCAGCAACTTAATTGTTTCCTTCTGCCTTATGAAGAGGAATAGACGTGTACCACATCGAGCTCATTTTAGTCAGGCAAATAAAGTCAGACCGATTGGGTAGCTTTTAAATAACATACAACCGTAATTGGCAAAGTACAACCGGGGCACGTTTGCTCACGGAGCGTTGAACATTTAATATTTCTGTTCAACCTAACAGGATCCACTTTTTTGTTGATAATGCAAAAAGCACTCGTTAGATTTTGAATGTCAGCCTTTCTTGGAATAGCTCTGGGCTTCAGTAAACTGCTCACAAAACAGAAAGAGAAATATAAGAGAAGATGTATGTATCTTCAATATTTCTGAATTCGCTCCATTTATTTGGTGATACCCACATAGTCACTTCAACTTGCAAATATATACATTTGAGCTTGAGGTAAGTTTGTATTAATAAATGAGAGTTGTGTTGTTCTTAAAACGACTTTTTAATTTGAATCGAGCAATCGGCCAGTGCTTAATTTTTATTTTTTTATCCAGAGACCTGTGATAAGAGTAAACGAGGCAGGCTCGTCCTCCACCTGGCTGGCACAGACCCAAAGAGGAGGCACCGACTGCAACATGACCCTGTGGGCCTGCATTTCATTCAAGAAGCTGAAAGGGTGGGGGAGAGGCTCCTGTCCTGTGCACTTATCAAGTGTAAAACCCGCTCAGACGGCAGTAGGAGGGTGGGCGGCTTGTCGGTATTTGCTTGTTGGAGATCTGGTTGGAATGTGCGCCTCTGGCTCGGAGACGCTCCTCCATTAGGCCGCAGCTCTCTGTAAACAATCGGTTTTATCGAGTGAAATGGGTCAAGAAAGTGGCACCTCTGTGGCTGTGAAGAAGAGCTTCACAATAAATGGGCGCTCTTTTATCTCCCCCCTATGTTGCACAATGTAATTTCTTTTTACCAATATGGTCTGATATTAGAATGCTTCTGTAATAAGGAAACAATGGTGCCAGTTGCCTGCAGCAATTTATTACAGGTGGCTAGTGATGTCACAACTACAACTCCCCGTCCTAAGGACCACAGACCTCAGTCGGTGCTACCGTGTGGCACACAATATCAGTTCCCTTCACATGGATGGTCATTCGGAGAAGAACCAAGATCACACGCTTGGCTGGAAATCCCTACCCAGAGACAATTCCCCCGCGTGTTGTGGAAGGTGTGCACTTTTGAAATCCGTTACATATTTCTCAGTCTCCCTGGGACACACACCTGAGGCGGCTTCAGAAGCATTTTGTGTTTTTGCCCAGGTAGAAAAACCACCCCTCTACAATCCCTGCCCGTCAAATCTCCTCGATGGCAGTTTAAGCTCTGACAGCGTGAGAGACCCGCCCCCTTTTTCAAGCACTGCACTCTCAGAGGCCTGCTTCTATTTGTTTCCAAGTTGTCAGGTCTCTAAGAGTCACTGGTACAGAGCAGATGCCTGCTTCTTATTGGAGAATGTTAAACACAGAGATAGTGCTTAGATGCCCGACCAACGATTAGCGTCACAATATAAAGGAAGGAGGTCGCACTGATCTGTCTGCAGCTGCTGGGCACTCAAGGAACCATTGCAAGAATCATTCTAGAAACTTAGGGAGGGCTCACCAATATTCTCTCTACACAGTACATGTATATCAAATGTGTCGGAAAAAAATTTAAATTATGCTACAGTACAAAAAGACAGATCAGCACTGAACAGAAAATGTAAGCAAGCATTGGCAAAGCCAATAGGTTTCGCCTATTCCAGATATATTGGCCTTGTCAATTTTTTTAGACATGTTGCACAGTAGCTTGGGCTGCTTTGCAACATGGCTTAAAGTAAAGAAAACAAGCATTTGCAATGCAAGTCTCACATTTGCGAGAGTTTGAGCCATTGACATTGTAAATGACAAAGCCTTTTATTTATGAGTTGGTTTTTAAAACATAAATAAAAGACATTGTCATTTACAATGCCAATAGCTTAATCTCTCACAAATGCGAGACCTATTGCATTGCAAATGCTTGTTCTATCCTGCTACCAAAGACACCTTAGGCCTGTATTCCTCCTTTAATGTGTAATACTGAACACATCTTTCTACTGGGGATTTTATTGACATGAGTAGGCCTTCTTCATTTTCTGCCTTCATTATAGCACCTTTGTGTAGAATATGCACTGCAACAGTGTGCGCTGCCTTTTAAAACTAGTGAAGTTTGACAGCAAAATATTCATAAAGCCTTAATCTGCTGTCAAAGTAAGTATGAGCCTGTCAAAAGTAACATAACTCTGATATTGTGTCAAAGGCCAATAGGCTAACAGTGCTAAATAATTGCACAAGGAAAATGTGCTGCTTTGTGCACAACACGTTCCAATAACAAGTGTATAAATCACTTTTTGCTATCATTAGTGTAGATATTTAGGAACATCCATTACAGAGAATATATGTATTTTCCCCAAAGCTGTTTTGGATAAATGAATAACAATGAAGAATTATATAACCAACACTTTTTCTACAAGCTGTGAAGACAACCTTGATACTTTAGTGGACCTAACACTTTGTGTGCTGTGGACTTTAGAATAGAATTGAAAGCATGGTTGTTGTTGTCATGTATGTTGTTAAAAGGCACAATTCCTGTTTCTGTTAGAGTGACCTGTTCATAAGATATTGCAAAACAGCACGCAGACGAAACATTCTATGTGTCCTGGAGCTTGAAGGAATACTTGTATCCTTTGCACATTAGAACTACATTTTTTGCAGAGTTATTTCAAGGTGACTATTTTTTGCGATCTCTTTAGGCCTAGCGCTTCCTGCATAGATTTAGCTCAAATAAGCATTACATATGAGAACTGCTCTGTAGTGTCCTCCCCAGCTCAGGTACATCTAAATGATCATGCCACACTAGGAGCTTGGTATTACACATCTTTATTCCTCAGCGTGTAACCGTTAACTGAACATTCTACAGCATGAATTCAATTCCCACACCCAAGCACTTACCTCACTGTTCTACGGAGACCGTCTGGGACCAAAAGGGTGCGGTCATCCCTAACTCACAAGACACTACAGGCTCAATACAGGTAGAGTTGCCACCTGGCCGGTATTATACCAGCATGACCGATATATATATATTTTTTATTGTTTTTATTAGCATTTAGGAAAGTGATACTGAAATGTAACAATCCCACAAATAAAGGATCAATAACACACAGATTAGGAAGGGAGAAAAGAAAGAGTGTGGAGCTATTAAAAAATGAGAACAGAACGAAAGGAAAGAAAAAGAAGGGTCAGCGACAGGAATAGCAACATGACAGCATAAAAACAATGGAGTTTATACAGCGACACAACTTAGGATGGCAAGTGAAGTATGACATTAAAGTGCATTGCACACCAAGCAACTGGATAACCCACCAATAGTAGACAACAGTTGTAATGCAAGGAGCATTGTAGAATCACAGGAGTTATGTAGGCAAAGGGCACGGCAGGCCAGCACAATATGTGAATAGAAAAAATTTCAATTTGAAAGGGAGCCCGGTGTCATGTTAGGTGAGTTCACAAATGATTGCTCCGTTGTGTTCCTGGCACATAGGAAAACAAGCAGAGGATCCCATATGTCTTTAGGGTGTGACCGCAGGGGCATTAATTCCCAAAAGTGGGAAAATTGTTCAGAACAATATGCTGCGTCCTAGCCAGGCATTTATTGTGGTCACCGAGCGTCTGCCCCAATTCATGGCCACTCTGCGTTTGGCAAGAAGAAGTAGCATAGCAGTGAGTCTACGGACTGACACAGGTGGGCCTTTAACATAACCCAATAACCCGATCAGGGGAGTACATTGAACACGCTGTCCAGTCACTGTGTATATGGTCAAAAAGACTGCCTACCAGAGCCCTGCCCCTTTAGGACACTGCCATGCCAGGTGGAGGAAGGAGGCTTGTAGCGCGGCACAACGGATGCAGTTGAAATCAGGGGCAAGGCCCATCTTGAATAACTGTGCTGGGTTTCTATATAATCAGTGCAAGAATTTAAAATGTATCAACCGCAGTCTATAATTTGGTGAAAGAAACTCTAGCTGCCCACAGCAGAATGACCACTGACAGTCTGTTAGGGGAGAGCCAATATCAATTTCCCATTGTGTGCAGACTTTTGGAGTCACAACCGGAGAGGTATTTTGCATAATGTTATATAGACAGGTAATTAATTTGCGAGTTGATGGTGCTGTAAGCATGTGTTCAAATGCGTGGAGTGTCGGTGGCTGGGCCGGGAAGGTATCATGAATAGTGCGACAAGTGGCCCTGATCTGGTAGTACAAAAGAAGGTCTAGAGGAGTAGACGGTGGCAAAGCACCATCAGCAATGGATTTCAAAAAGGTGTCCTCAGGATATAAATCTGAAAATGTAGTGATGTTGCGTCAACGTGCTTGCTATACATCACTCTGGTCTTGCGACGGGGGGATCAGAGGATTGTTACTTAAGGGAATAGATGGTGCATAAATGCAGGAAAGTCTGGTACATTTCCTGAGGCCATCCCAGGCCCAGCGGACACATGCCACAATATCAACGTCATCCCTTGGAGCTTTATAGGGGGCATACAGTGCCATGGACAAGGGCCATGCGGTCACACCATCAATTTCAACCGCGACGTGGGGCAGATATGGTGGTGGATAAATCGAGTAGTTTAAAAATTGTGCCTGAGTGCATAATGTATATGGTGACATGTCCGGCTCGCCTAACCCCCCGAGTGAGAGGCAGAGTGAATATGTCCCAGAAAATCTGGGGCTGCCTACCAGCCCAGACCAGCGTAATTAAATCATACTGCAAACATCGCAAAAAATGGGCTGTGAGTGGGAGAGGGAAATTAAGGAATATATAAAGGAATTTGGGGATGCCAGCCAGTGAGAGGGGTAATTTGGAACAGATAGGGATTCTGTCCTCCAGCCACTCAATCGCACAACCGTAATTGGCTGCCCAGATCTCTGTCGGATATCGATTAAGCCATATACCCAAATAACAGACCGGGTCAGTTGCCCACCTTAGGGGGTAATCTTGTGGAAGGGGTCTGTGTTGTCAATAAGGGGTAAAAGTATAGATTTAGCCCAGTTTATGTGTATACCGGAAAAGCCGCCAAATCAAATCACAACCTGTGTGATCGGTGCCAGGTGTTCACGAGGGATGCAGATGGATAGTGAAATGTCATCAGCGTACATTGAAACTATCAATCCCCTCGATGTGAAGCCAATGCCCCGATTTATTTGGTGTTGTCTGAGTCCGGCAGCTAGGGGTTCCATGGCTATAGCAAATAATAAAGGCGAAAGAGGGCAACCCTGTTCCGTGCCTCGAGTAATCGTAAATGGGTCTGAAATCATCCCATTAAGATTACCACATGCTGTTGGAAGCGTGTACAAGAGTTGGAGATATCCGGTAAAAGTAGGATCCAAGTGCTGGAGAAGTGGAAAGAAGTAGGCCCATTCTAGCGAATCAAAGGCTTTTGTCGCATCGAGTAAGGCAACTACTGCAGAGTTCTGGCGTTCAAGGTGATGCATGACTGCAAAGATGGCACGCAACGTACGTGAGGTAGATCATCCAGGAATGAATCCAGATTGGTCTGGTCTCACTATGTAAGGCAGCAGGGGCGTGAGGCTGTTCATCAGGATTTTGGCAAGGATCTTATTGTCCACGTTTATCAGTGATAGTGGTCTGTAGGAATCACACCTGGAGGCCAGTTTGTCCGGTTTAAGGAGTGATACGATAACAGCCTCTCGAAGCATGGGAGGCAGAGTACCCACCTCCAGGGAGTCCTCAAACATAGCTAAAAGGTGGGGGGCTAGCAAGGGTGCAAATTCTTTGTAGAAAGAAGTGGTGAGGCCATCTAACCCAGGTGCTTTGTCTCCTGGTAGTGAAGTGATGGTCTGCACAATTTCTTCTACATTGATGAGAGTGTCAAGGTATTCCCTGTGCTCTCTGGCAAGCCAGAGTAGTTGAATTGTATCCAAGTATTCTGTTAATGTAGCCTGGTTGTGTACCCGGGTGGCAGTGTATAGCTGGGAGTAAAATGTGGCCATTGTGTTTAGGAGACCCGGAGGGGTTTCTTGAAGTGAGGAATTTTTGTCCAGCAGTTCTATCATGTATGTGGATGCATGGGGCTGGCGGTGTAAACCTGCTAACTTTTTGGCCGGGCAATCTCCCTCCTCATATCGGCGGGCTTGAGCGTCCCGACTAAAGTAGTTGTTCTCACGAGCCGCCTCAACAGAGTATTCTGATATTTTTTTCTCGTTCGGTAGCCAAGGTGACTGGGTCATTGGTTTGACAATAATCTGCCTCTAAGCTACGAATGTCATTCGGTAGCTTCACCAGCTGACCTCATTTAGCCCTCAGAACACCTGACTGTTTAGCGATACATACCCCGCATATCACTACTGTAAATGCTTCCCACAGCGTGGACAGGGAGTCGAAAGAGCCCTCATTATGCGCAATATAGGCGACTATCTCTGTGCGAACCTCCTACCTAAACGCCAAATCCTGTAGCACTCCTGGGGGAAGACTCCACGAAAAGGAGCGAGGGGGAGCCTGAGGAATCGTAAATTCTAAGAGAACTGGGGTGTGATCTGACAAGGTACAAGGCAGATGTGTTACTTTCAATCCCCATGTTTTAACGTCTCTAGATGTAAGCCAATAATCAATTCTCGACCAGGAGTTGTGGTGTGATGTAAAGCATGTGCCCTCTTGCATCTCTACATGCATCAGTCTCCAGACATCCAGCAGCTGATTATCATGTATAATTGTGGTAAGTGTCAATTCTGCGCTGGGGTGCGGACATCGAGAGGCCCCAAAACGGTCTAACCGGTCATTCAATGCCACATTAAAATTCCCCCTCCCCCCCAAATTATGGATCCGGGACCAATGCCACTCATCAGCCTCCTAAGGTCAGAAAAAAATTCTGGAGTGTCTGTGTTTGGGCCATAGACCACCATCAGAAATATGGGTTGTCTGTGTAGTGCACCCGCTAATATATCATAGCGTCCTTCTTTGTCAATAATGGTGTTGGTAAGATGCCACAGGAGGCCCCTGTGTATTAAAATGGCGACCCCTCTGGCATAACTGGAGTACAGTGAGGCATGAGTTTCGCCACACCATCTAGCTCGCAACCCAGGAGTGGTGTGTGAAGTGAGGTGTAGCTCTTAGAGGAAACATATGTCTATTTGGCGGTGGACCAGGTAGGCGTGAACAAGGCGAGCTTTCTGGTGGTCATTAAGACCGCGAATGTTCCATATGAGGCACTTTGTCGACGTCACAAGTCAATGCCTGAGGGTAGTGTGGCGTGAAAGGAAATTGGTTGTGTATTGATCTTGATGCAGAGAGCTGCCTGTGTTGCAGTGTATCACCTGGGGCAGCAGAACCCAAGAGAAAGATAAAAGAGAACGACCAGTAAAAAGTACCCTATCTTATTCACCTCCCACACCACCCCCAATCTTGGTGGAGTAATTGAATCCCTCCCAACAACCCAGCAAAACTTGAACTGTAGAACTGGAGGCGAAGTGAGGCCGGACCAACACCCCCTCCAAACAATGGCTGGGTGGCCAGATGGGATTATTTAACCCAGTAGAGTGACACAGTAGGCAAGCCAAAGATTAGTACATGGCTGGAGCCTATGAGGGCATAAAACGCAGAGAAAAAGTGAAGGTGCACACAACCCTCAGTCTGGACCGAGGTGGAGAGTCAAGGCTGAGAAGATAACCAATTTAATGTCATCGTAACTTCATCACTTTAATCATTATCATTAAGAGAGTTGCCTGTGGAGTGACGAGGCGAGGCACCAGGAAAGTGCCTCCACTGGGTAAGATGCTAGGTGAACTTAAGGGCTGATTGAGCATCTGTAAAAAAATTGATTTGTTATCATGAGATATGCGCAGTTTGGCTGGTTATAAGGGTGCATATGGGATTTCAGTCTTCTGAAGGAGTCTCTTGGTCGGCAGGAACTTGCGTCTGGCAGCTTGTACCGAAATGGTAAAGTCTGGGTAGAAAGACAAAATGTTCCCCTGATGGCATGTGGATCGGCTCTCGCAGACAAGACGCAGTATAGTGTCCCTGTAGTTTAGCAGGCGAGCCACAATAAGACGTCTCAGGGCCGCCGCCGGGGGACACAGCCCCACGCAGCAATGAACCCTCTCCACAATGAAGACCGGTGACAAGGCTTCTCCAAAGAGCTCACGAAGTAGGGTTTCCACGAAACTCTCCATTGTAGTGATAGCGATGGATTCCGGAATCCCCGTAATTCTCAGGTTGTTGCACTGTGATCTCACTTCAAGATCCTCATTTTTGGCTTTAATCAGTTCCAGAATTTTTTCCATGTGCCACATGTGTTTTTTAGAGTCTGCTTGGGCGTCCTCAACATCAGAGGTGCGAATTTAGAACTGATCCAGTCTTGTGTTGTGTTTATCAACCCTCTTTGATATGGTCCAAGTGGTTTGTAAGAATGTCCAATTTGGCGTCTATGGCCGTAAGGCGGGTCTTGACATCTACTAACAGCTCTTTAAGTCAATGATTTGTGAATCGCCACCCCACCAGGCCGTCAGAAGACGGTTCAGAATGAGCTTCTTGTTCCACTTGACGTGTGAGGCGTCTGCCCTCAAAGGTAAGTTTGGACTGGCGAGCGTCATGTTTCCCCATTGTGATAACCAGAATAGAAGTCCCAGAGATGGCAGGCAAGTTATGACCGGTATTTTCCCTGCACCTGCCAGTACAAAAATTAGAAAAATCACCTAAAGCCAGTATTTTTCCCCTTATTTGTACATACTTTAAATGGTAAATGTTAGAAGAAAACACATTAAAATGCATTCTACAGCTGCCCTAATGACCCCTGGCTGCTAATTAAAGTAAACAAAGACAGGAAGGCCATTCTAAAAATGAATACCGATGATTTCATATAAAGTTCTACTTAAGAATCATCTCTGGGCCTTTGCAGAATCTTAAAACATAAACAGATGGCAGTTATTGTTCTCTGGTTAAGGTGGCAACCCTAAATACGGGGTACTAACAACAACTAGGATAGTCATGCCAGAGCAATGAAGAGGCTGTAATATTTCCAACAGAGTGGCACTCAAACAATCTCAGGAGGAAGGGAAGATGAAACAGGAATCAAACATATGGCGTGCCAGTCACACAACCCAGCAACAGGTGTGTTAACCCACTCAGCTCTATATTGTTTAAGATCTGTACATGCATGTGTGGCCAAACAACCGTAGGCTGCAACATCCAAAGAATATATTGAAACATACATTTGGTCAATAAAAAGGCTGGAGCACCTTTCTGGACATACAATGATACTTTGTTCATGAGCACACTGACCTTTCACAGAAGAAACACTCTGAGAATGGGCAAAAGAGTTGCTGTCTTGAAATAACTTTTATGAAAACTGGTTCCTGTGAGAAGTTGGCCTGGCATATGCTGTCCACTAATTATAGTGGGCACCTTGCACCAGTCCAAACAACCCCTTATTGGAGATAGCTTAAAGACAACCTTATTGAAAGCTATCCTAGTGGTAGCTATGGAGAGCAGCCTTCAGGCTAAGTCTTGAAGGAATGTAAAGCAGCTTGTTTTACCAGTCTATAATCTCTTGAGTGATCAAATGAAAGAGCACCACACCAGGTATATATTCAAAATATATGTATTTATTGCTAAACACACCCCTCTAGTCTCTTTATGAGGCTAGAGTTCGAAGTACATAAGTTAGAAGTTATTTAAACACAGTAATAGCACAAATACACGTTTGGGCCCTAGGGGCGTACCAAACCATATACCAATAAAGTGGTATAAGAACCACGACTGAACTAGACACTAGGCCTAGAGCCTCTAGAAGTGCTTGGACCACAAGGAACCACCCAAGGTAGTGACACAGGGGACCCACGGGGACGCGTGCAGTGTAAATACACAACCGCGATACGCCGTTGACTTCTATGGAGAAAGTCGTGATCGGGAAATTAGAGAAAAGGGACACTTAAAGGAGGACTTGGAGCAAACCCTTTGAGATCTAGGACTTTGAAGAGTCTCTACCCACGGGAGCACCGGAGTACTCGTGTTACCTCACCCAGGGAAGCCGGGTGCATAGGTGCCTTTCGGGGTCGGGTTTCGTCGTCGATTTGAATGGCGATCTGCTGCAAAGTGCTGCTGGCGACCAAGGGAAAAGTGTCCGGGTGGATTCAAGAGTGGATCGGAGTTCTGAAGAACCTGAAAGCAGAGGGGACAGAGTCTGGGTCACTAGCCAGTGACCAGGAAGGCGATGGACAGATGCCCACCGATGTCGAGTGCTTCAGGTGCGTTGACGGTCATCTTGACTCTTCAGCCACGAGGTCCAGGAGGCGTTGTTGGCGACCAGGAGCAGGATTCGGGCTGGTACACGATGTCTGTCGAGTGCTGAGGTGTCGGCGACCGGATTGGACCCAACAAGCCTTGGCAACGGCAAGTCTCGATGCAGAGGAAGATCGTCGATGGTGCAGACCAGCAAGCTCTGGGGAACTCACCCAGCAAGGGTAAGTGAGGGCAGGCCTGGAGCAACCAGGATGCCAAGTAAGAAAAAGATTGGCCTTCGTTAAGGGCTACTAGCCAACGGGCTAGCGACCGCGAAGGAGCCTCGAGACGCCGCACGTGGATCTGGCTCACAGGACACTCGTGGAGTGGAGGCCAGTGATCTTCGGTGCAGTTGGTGCTGGAGGCTAGGGCTACTCGGAGCCCAAAGCACGACTTCGGGGGAGACCAAGAAGAGGGTGCACTTGCAAATGTGCTCGGTGTCCAGGGTCACGGTCTCAAGTCACCCACGATAGCCACGGGCCTCAGCTTTGCTGGGGACTCAGGGTAGCCTCGGGGAAGTCTAAGAATCCACCTCTGGTGATGCGATGACTTCGGCGTCCGGCGGGAGCTTCAGAAATGCGAACCGGACAGATGCTTCTTTGGTGCCTGCCAAGCAGGGGAGTCACTCCTTGACCCCAAGGGAGATTCTTCTGTCCTCTAATCGTGAGTAGAGCGTCGAAGGTCCAGGATTCAGTTTCAGAGTTTCGTCCAGGGATAATCTAAAGTCCTAAGGACTGGGTTCCTATACTTATACTAAGTATAGGGGTTGGACTACTCTGCGGCCCCACCTATGGGTGGGTCAGGGCAGAGGGGTGGCTACACCCCTTTCCCTTTGTCCAGTTCGCGCCAAAGCAGGGACTGCAAGCCCCTGATCCAGTTTGAACTGGGGTATGCACAGGGACACCAAGTGTGCCCCCAGTGCAGGACTTCAAAGCACCCGAAGTGCTCCCGCCCAGCCCCAATACACATTATCCTGTCTGGGAGGTGGTCACACCTCCCTGGGACAGGAAACCTATTGTCCAGGCCTCCCTGCCGGAGTTTCGTCCAGCAGCAGGAAGCCAGACTCGTGTCTGTGGCAGCAGCATCCATTTTGTGATGCCAGGGCTTTGGAAAGAAGTTACCGGGCTAGCCAGAGTTAACATGTCTTTCCCTCTAGAAGGGTGGAATGCTACCCCGCCGCCAGAATTGGCGGGGGTAGTATTCCAAGATGTTTGACACCAAACACGACATGTTTAGGTGCAGCCATTCCAAAGTTAGCATTTAACGCAAGGTTATAATGCGCTTAAGAGTATATGGTCAGGCTGCACTACAAACAGCATCAGAGAAGGGTCTCCGAACGCTGCAGAGGGGCCCTGCTCATGCAGGGGCACCCTCTCACATAGGAACCATGCACTCTGCCTTTAGGATTGATAAGGCCTGCCTTAGGAGTGACTTATAGGTTTATATGTGTGTATGTATTTAGTGATATAGGTAACCTATATCACAGTAAGGGGTGCATGCACCACCTTACCCAGGCTGCAGTAGCAGACCTGTGGTGTCAGTTTGGATGGCCTTCCAGGGGTGGCATAATACATGCTGCAGCCCCTGGCAGGCCTCTGAGGTACCTATGCCCTTGGTACATAGTATACCATATACTAGGGACTTATAAGGGCACTCCAGATTCCAATCAGTGATGTGCCTAAGGCACATGGAAACCATTTTAGAGAGGAAGCAGCTAGGCTGGGGTTCTGATTAGCAGGGCCCCAGCCAGACTAATGTCGAAAAACAGTGAAGCATCAGCAAAAAGTGGGGGTACCCATGTGAAGCAGATCCTACTCTCCTACACAACCCCCCAAACGTAGGGACATTAAACTAACCTTGCCCAGTTAAGTCTTCATGTTCTAAGTGGAAGTACCTAGAGAGTCCATCTGCATTGGCATGGTTACTCCCAGGTCTATGTTCCACTGTAAAGTCCATCCCCTGTAGGGAAATGGACCACCTAAGCAGTTTGGGGTTTTCACCCTTCATTTGTTTTAGCCATAAGAGGGGCTTATGGTCTGTCTGAACCAGGAAGTGTGTACCAAACAAGTATGGCCTCAACTTCTTCAGAGCCCAGACCACAGCAAAGGCCTCCCTCTCTATGGCTGACCAACGTTTCTCTCTAGGGGTCAGCCAACTGCTAATGAAAGCTACTGGCTGATCCTGACCTTCTTCATTCAATTGTGACAGTACAGCCCCTACCCCCAATTCAGATGCATCAGTTTGAACAATGAACTTCTTGGAGTAATCAGGACTCTGTAGAATGGGAGCAGTGCACATGGCCTGCTTCAGGTCATCAAATGCCTTTTGACAGCTAACTGTCCACTGAACCTTTTGGGCATTTTCTTAGAAGTTAAGTCATTCAGGGGTGTCACTATTGATCCATACCCCTTGACAAATCTCCTATAGTACCCAGTCAGGCCTAAGAAGGCTCTCACCTGAGTCTGGGTAGTGGGAGCAGTCCAGTCCATGATGGTCTGGATCTTGCTCTGCAAAGGTTGAACCTGGCCTCCACCCACAAGGTGGCCCAGGTACACAACCTTACTCTGCCCTATCTGGCACTTAGTGGCCTTGATAGTCAGGCCTGCCTTTTGCAGGGCCTGTAAAACATTCCTGAGGTGGACCAGGTGATCCTCCCAGGTGGAGCTAAAGACAGCAATATCATCTAGATATGCTGCACTATAGGCTTCCAGACCTGTGAGAACTGTATTCACCAGCCTCTGGAAAGTGGCAGGTGCATTCTTCAGACCAAAGAGCATTACCACAAATTGATAATGCCCACTAGGGGTTGAGAATGCTGTTTTGGGCTTTGCAGTATTAGCTAGTCTGATCTGCCAGTAGCCAGCTGTCAAGTCAAATGTGCTGAGATATTTGGCTGAGGCCAAAGTATCTATGAGCTCATCTGCCCTTGGTATTGGATGGGCATCAGTCCTAGTGACTGCATTGAGACCCCTGTAGTCCACACAAAACCTCATCTCTCTTTTTCCACCACTGGTGTGAGGTTTTGGTACAAGGACCACTGGACTAGCCCAAGGGCTATCTGAGGGTTCAATAACTCCCAATTCCAACATTTTCTGGACTTCAGTCCTGATACAGTCCCTGACATGGTCAGGTTGCCTATAAATCTTATTTTTAATAGGCAGACTGTCCCCAGTGTCCACTTCATGAGTGCACCAGGTGGTCTGACTGGGTGTCAGTGAAAACATATGTCTAAACTGATTGAGAACTTGCCTACAATCAGTTTGTTGCTGGGTAGTGAGGCTGCCTGCCAAGGCTACACCATCTACTGACCCATCGTCAGGGTTCTGTGAGAGCAGGTCAGGGAGTGGGTCACTCTCTTCTTCCTGCCCTTCATCAGTAGCCATGAGCAAGCCCATGTCTGCCCTGTCCACATATGGTTTTAACCTGTTGACATGGAGAACCCTGTGGGGACTCCTGGGTGTTCCTAGGTCTACTAAGTAGGTAACCTCACCCTTCTGCTCAACAATAGTGTGGGGTCCACTCCATTTGTCTTGGAGAGCTGCTGGGGCCACTGGCTCCAACACCCACACCTTCTGTCCTGGCTGGTAAACAGTCAGAACAGCCTTTTGGTCATGCCAGGCCTTTTGAAGTTCCTGGCTAGCCTCAAGGTTTTTGGTTGCCTTTTTCATATACTCAGCCATCCTGGAGCGGAGACCAAGTACATAGTCCACTATATCTTGCTTTGGGGGCTTGAGAGGTAACTCCCATCCTTCCTTCACCAAGCACAGTGGACCCCTCACACAGTGGCCAAACAGAAGTTCAAAAGGGCTGTAACCAACCCCCTTCTGAGACACCTCCCTATATGCGAATAAAAGGCAGGGCAAGAGTATGTCCCATCTACGCCTAAGCTTTTCTGGGAGCCCTTTAATCATGCCCTTCAAGGTTTTGTTGAATCTCTCAACTAAACCATTGCATTGTGTGTGGTAAACTTATAAGTCACTCCACACTCCTTCCACATTGCTTTTAAGTACCCAGACATGAAGTTAGCACCCCTGTCTGATACTACCTCCTTAGGAAAGCCCACTCTTGAGAAAATTCCCAGGAGGGCCCTTGCCACCACAGGTGCTGTAGTGGTCCTGAGGGGAATAGCTTCTGGGTACCTGGTGGCATGATCCACTACCACCAGGATAAACCTGTGCCCAGAGGCTGTTTGGGGATCCATGGGACCAACAATGTCAATCCCTACCCTTTCAAAGGGCACCCCCACCACAGGTAGTGGTATCAGGGGGCCTTTGTAGTGCCACCTGCCTTGCCACTGGCCTGGCAGGTTACACAGGAGCGACAAAACTCCTTGGTGTCTTCAGACATGTGGGGCCAGTGAAAGTGAGGGACAATTCTGTCCCAAGTCTTGTTCTGGCCCAGGTGACCTGCCAAGGGAATATCATGGGCTAGGGTCAATAGGAAGCCCCTGAACTTCAGAGGTATAACCAACCTCCTGGTAGCACCAGGCTTGGGGTCTCTACTCTCTGAGTACAGGAGTCCATCATCCCAATACACTGTATGGGGACCACTAGCTTTCCCAGCAGCCTCAGCAGCAGCTTGCTGTCTGAGGGGTTCAAGGAGGGGCAGCTCTGCTGCTCCTGGCTCAGATCTGCCCTAGAAGGTCCCCCTGTCCCCAAGAACTCAACCTGGTCAGGTTCAGGTTCCTCTGGGACAGTTCCTTCTTCAGGGCTGAGATCATCCCCTCAAGGGACTGATCTTCCTCCTGAGCCAAGGGGAAGGCACTGCCTTAACCCTACTACTCCTCCTCTTGGAAGGCACTTGGTCCATTCTTCCAGAATCCAAGGCCTGTTCAGTGCTAGACATTTTGGCTTGTGACCTGGTCACAGCAAGCACATCTGCAGGGATCCCCAGCATTTCTGCATGGGTCCTGAGCTCCACTTCTGCCCAAGCAGAAGTCTCTAAGTCATTGCCAAGCAAGCATTCGACTGGTAGGTTTGCACTTACCACAACCTTCTTAAGGCCAGTTACCCCTCCCCAGGAGAAGTTAACAACTGCCAGAGTATGGTCTGTTCTGACATTGCTAGCATTGGTCACTTGGTACATCTCACCAAGTATAACTTGCCCAGGATTCACAAGGTCTTGTGTCACCATTGTGACACTTGCCCCTGTGTCCCTAAATGCCAAAGCCTCACGTCCATTGATTAAAGGCTGTTGTCTGTACTTGCCCAGATTACTGGGACTCACAGTGGAGGTCACATCCATGCCTCCATCACAGACTAACACAGCCTGAGTCAGTTCTCTGACTAGGTCAGAGCCCAACTCAGTACCCAGGGTGACTCCTACTAAACCCTTGGCTGGAGCACTCCCACCAACTGTACTAGGGGGAACAGGTGCCTTAGGGGCATTGGTGGGTGCTGGACTGGAGTCTTTGGACTTGGTGCAATCACTGGTCCAGTGGGTCTTTGCTTACAGACCTTGCACCATGGTTTTCTTTGGCCTTTCCCTTTGGTAGACTGTGAATCCCCACCAGAAGAAGATTTTTGGGGGCCTGATGAAGACTTTTGATCTTTACCCTTCTCCCCACCCTTTTCAGAGTTCTTAGCATCTTGCTTCTTGGTTTCCCCACCTTGGTTCTGTACCTTCTGCTTCACCCTGGTTCTGACCCATTTGTCTGCCTTCTTTCCCAATTCTTGGGGAGAGGTCAGATCAGAGTCTACCAGGTATTGATGCAACAGCTGATTTTGACAGTTATTAAGAATCTGCTCCCTCATTATCAGATTGTACAATCCTGAGAAGTCACACACCTTACTGCCCATCAACCAGCCTTCCAGAGCCTTGGCAGAACAATCCACATAGTCTACCCAGTCTTGAGTCTGTGCTTTTGGGTATCTCTGAACTTCAACCTGTACTGTTCAGTGGTTAGGCCAAACCCATCAATAAGAGCACTCTTCAAGACCTTGTAATTATCAGCATCCTCCTCTCTAACAGTGAGGAGCTTATCTCTACCTTTGTCTGCAAAGGAGAGCCACAAGATTGCTGCCCACTGCTCCTGAGGGACCTTCTGTACTTTACAGGCCCTCTCTAGAGCAGTTATCCACTTGTGGATGTCATCCCCACTCTGGTAGGGAGGGACAATCTTGCTCAGGTTCCTATGGTCATAGGACCTTTCCCTATCTCTAGGGACATGGCTGCCACCATGGGACTCTAGTCCCAACTTTCTTCTCTCTCTAAAGAGATCTAGGGACTCCCTGTCTATAGCCAGTTGCTTCTTTTTGATTTCAAGCTGAGCTTCCTCATATTGAACCAGCCTCTTTCTTCTCTCATGAGAGGATTCCCTCCTATGAGATGAGACAGAGCTCCCTATTGAGGTGCCAGAGTGGTTAGACTCCTGAGAAGGAGATCTAGACTTCCTGGGCACACTCCTAATCCTTCCTGGGGGACAAAGAGGGCATCATCCTGATTATCCTCTTCATCTTCCTCAGGAGGGATTGGGTTCTCCAGGTCAGGGTCATTTTCACCCTCCTGGCCAGTTTCAGAGGGGGCTGGGGGTATTTCTACCCCTGGCCCCGTCCTCATCTTCTGCCCCACCCTCAGCTCCTACCCCTTCAGTCCCCAAGGGCTTACTAAGGTCATAAGCCACCAACAACTCTTTAAGGTGTTGGGTGGTGAGACTTTGGCCTGTCCTTATTTTTCTCAAGTTACATAATGCTCTCAATTCCAAGAATGGGAGTGTATCATACTTGGAGGGTGGAAGCTCAGTGGCTTCCTGCAAGGATTCTTTAGATCCTACCCTTAAAGATATTACTAGTGTGGTGTGGTGTATGCACTACCTACTCTAGTGTGGCCTACTAAACTCTCTTGAGTTGTAGAAAGGGTTGTGCTATCCCTTAACACACAACTCTAAGTTCAGTAGAACTTACTGTATTCTAAGCTTAAATTATATGTACCTTAGGTACCTTTAGTGGTTTTCAGTTGATCAATTCAATTGAGATTATCTGGTAAAACAATAGCAAGCTGGAATCCCACACGCTGCACACCAATGTGAGAAGTTGGCCTGGCATATGCTGTCCACTAATTATAGTGATACAAAATGGGATGATGGACGGAACGTTTGAGCCAATCAAACACTCACCCCCAGTCAACTGATCTGGGTTTAATCCATCATCATTCTTTAGCTCACTCCACCACCCCAGTTCAGACATGGCCATATGCAAATCAGTCTGACCCTGTGCCTCATGGGAACAGTCCAGCCCGAACTGCCAAGCCATGTCTTCCCTGGACCGGAAACAAGCATCCTAGGACCGGTTTCTGGCATTCCAGCCGTCATCAGCCAGGCTTGCTTGAATCCAGTGGCAAAGTGAGCAAGGGACCCACGTCTGGGCATACCCCCGCCAACTTAGGGCGAACAAAGCGATACAAAATGGGATGATGGACGATCTGGGTTTAATCCATCATCATTCTTTAGCTCACTCCACCACCCCAGATCAGTTGACTGGGGGTGAGTGTTTGATTGGCTCAAGCGTTCCGTCCATCATCCCCTTTTGTATCGCTTTGTTCGCCTAAGTTGGCGGGGTATGCCCAGACGTGGGTCCCTTGCTCACTTTGCCACTGGATTCAAGCAAGCCTGGCTGATGACGGCTGGAATGCCAGAAACCGGTCCTAGGATGCTTGTTTCCGGTCCAGGGAAGACATGGCTTGGCAGTTCGGGCTGGACTGTTCCCATGAGGCACAGGGTCAGACTGATTTGCATATGGCCATGTCTGAGCTGGGGTGGTGGAGTGAGCTAAAGAATGATGATGGATTGAGCCCAGATCAGTTGACTGGGGGTGAGTGTTTGATTGGCTCAAGCGTTCCGTCCATCATCCCCTTTTGTATCGCTTTGTTCGCCCTAAGTTGGCGGGGGTATGCCCAGACGTGGGTCCCTTGCTCACTTTGCCACTGGATTCAAGCAAGCCTGGCTGATGACGGCTGGAATGCCAGAAACCGGTCCTAGGATGCTTGTTTCCGGTCCAGGGAAGACATGGCTTGGCAGTTCGGGCTGGACTGTTCCCATGAGGCACAGGGTCAGACTGATTTGCATATGGCCATGTCTGAGCTGGGGTGGTGGAGTGAGCTAAAGAATGATGATGGATTGAGCCCAGATCAGTTGACTGGGGGTGAGTGTTTGATTGGCTCAAGCGTTCCGTCCATCATCCCCTTTTGTATCACTAATTATAGTGGGCACCTTGCACCAGTCCAAACAACCCCTTATTGGAGATAGCTTAAAGACAACCTTATTGAAAGCTATCCTAGTGGTAGCTATGGAGAGCAGCCTTCAGGCTAAGTCTTGAAGGAATGTAAAGCAGCTTGTTTTACCAGTCTATAATCTCTTGAGTGATCAAATGAAAGAGCACCACACCAGGTATATATTCAAAATATATGTATTTATTGCTAAACACACCCCTCTAGTCTCTTTATGAGGCTAGAGTTCGAAGTACATAAGTTAGAAGTTATTTAAACACAGTAATAGCACAAATACACGTTTGGGCCCTAGGGCGTACCAAACCATATACCAATAAAGTGGTATAAGAACCACGACTGAACTAGACACTAGGCCTAGAGCCTCTAGAAGTGCTTGGACCACAAGGAACCACCCAAGGTAGTGACATAGGGGACCCACGGGGGACGCGTGCAGTGTAAATACACAACCGCGATACGCCGTTGACTTCTATGGAGAAAGTCGTGATCGGGAAATTAGAGAAAAGGGACACTTAAAGGAGGACTTGGAGCAAACCCTTTGAGATCTAGGACTTTGAAGAGTCTCTACCCACGGGAGCACCGGAGTACTCGTGTTACCTCACCCAGGGAAGCCGGGTGCATAGGTGACTTTCGGGGTCGGGTTTCGTCGTCGATTTGAATGGCGATCTGCTGCAAAGTGCTGCTGGCGACCAAGTGAAAAGTGTCCGGGTGGATCCAAGAGTGGATCGGAGTTCTGAAGAACCTGAAAGCAGAGGGGACAGAGTCTGGGTCACTAGCCAGTGACCAGGAAGGCGATGGACAGATGCCCACTGATGTCGAGTGCTTCAGGTGCGTTGACGGTCGTCTTGACTCTTCAGCCACGAGGTCCAAGAGGCGTTGTTGGCGACCAGGATCAGGATTCGGGCTGGTACACGATGTCTGTCGAGTGCTGAGGTGTCGGCGACCGGATTGGACCCAACAAGCCTTGGCAACGGCAAGTCTCGATGCAGAGGAAGATCGTCGATGGTGCAGACCAGCAAGGTCTGGGGAACTCACCCAGCGAGGGTAAGTGAGGGCAGGCCTGGAGCAACCAGGATGCCAAGTAAGAAAAAGATTGGCCTTCATTAAGGGCTACTAGCCAACGGGCTAGCGACCGCGAAGGAGCCTCGAGACGCCGCACGTGGATCTGGCTCACAGGACACTCGTGGAGTGGAGGCCAGTGATCTTCGGTGCAGTTGGTGCTGGAGGCTAGGGCTACTCGGAGCCCAAAGCACGACTTCGGGGAGACCAAGAAGAGGGTGCACTTGCAAATGTGCTCGGTGTCCAGGGGTCACGGTCTCAAGTCACCCACGATAGCCACGGGCCTCAGCTTTGCTGGGGACTCAGGGTAGCCTCGGGGAAGTCTGAGAATCCACCTCTGGTGATGCGATGACTTCGGCGTCCGGCGGGAGCTTCAGAAATGCGAACCGGACAGATGCTTCTTTGGTGCCTGCCAAGCAGGGGAGTCACTCCTTGACCCCAAGGGAGATTCTTCTGTCCTCTAATCGTGAGTAGAGCGTCGAAGGTCCAGGATTCAGTTTCAGAGTTTCGTCCAGGGATAATCTAAAGTCCTAAGGACTGGGTTCCTATACTTATACTAAGTATAGGCGTTGGACTACTCTCCGGCCCCACCTATGGGTGGGTCAGGGCAGAGGGGTGGCTACACCCCTTTCCCTTTGTCCAGTTCGCGCCAAAGCAGGGGCTGCAAGCCCCTGATCCGGTTTGAACTGGGGTATGCACTAGGGACACCAAGTGTGCCCCCAGTGCAGGACTTCAAAGCACCCGAAAGTGCTCCCGCCCAGCCCCAATACACATTATCCGGTCTGGGGAGGTGGTCACACCTCCCTGGGACAGGAAACCTATTGTCCAGGCCTCCCCTGCCGGAGTTTCGTCCAGCAGCAGGAGGCCAGACTCGTGTCTGTGGCAGCAGCATCCATTTTGTGATGCCAGGGCTTTGGAAAGAAGTTACCGGGCTAGCCAGAGTTAACATGTCTTTCCCTCTAGAAGGGTGGAATGCTACCCCCGCCGCCAGAATTGGCGGGGGGTAGTATTCCAAGATGTTTGACACCAAACACGACATGTTTAGGTGCAGCCATTCCAAAGTTAGCATTTAACGCAAGGTTATAATGCGCTTAAGAGTATATGGTCAGGCTGCACTACAAACAGCATCAGAGAAGGGTCTCCGAACGCTGCAGAGGGGCCCTGCTCATGCAGGGGCACCCTCTCACATAGGAACCATGCACTCTGCCTTTAGGATTGATAAGGCCTGCCTTAGGAGTGACTTATAGGTTTATATGTGTGTATGTATTTAGTGATATAGGTAACCTATATCACAGTAAGGGGTGCATGCACCACCTTACCCAGGCTGCAGTAGCAGACCTGTGGTGTCAGTTTGGATGGCCTTCCAGGGGTGGCATAATACATGCTGCAGCCCCTGGCAGGCCTCTGAGGTACCTATGCCCTTGGTACATAGTATACCATATACTAGGGACTTATAAGGGCACTCCAGATTCCAATCAGTGATGTGCCTAAGGCACATGGAAACCATTTTAGAGAGGAAGCAGCTAGGCTGGGGTTCTGATTAGCAGGGCCCCAGCCAGACTAATGTCGAAAAACAGTGAAGCATCAGCAAAAGTGGGGGTACCCATGTGAAGCAGATCCTACTCTCCTACACAACCCCCCAAACGTAGGGACATTAAACTAACCTTGCCCAGTTAAGTCTTCATGTTCTAAGTGGAAGTACCTAGAGAGTCCATCTGCATTGGCATGGTTACTCCCAGGTCTATGTTCCACTGTAAAGTCCATCCCCTGTAGGGAAATGGACCACCTAAGCAGTTTGGGGTTTTCACCCTTCATTTGTTTTAGCCATAAGAGGGGCTTATGGTCTGTCTGAACCAGGAAGTGTGTACCAAACAAGTATGGCCTCAACTTCTTCAGAGCCCAGACCACAGCAAAGGCCTCCCTCTCTATGGCTGACCAACGTTTCTCTCTAGGGGTCAGCCAACTGCTAATGAAAGCTACTGGCTGATCCTGACCTTCTTCATTCAATTGTGACAGTACAGCCCCTACCCCCAATTCAGATGCATCAGTTTGAACAATGAACTTCTTGGAGTAATCAGGACTCTGTAGAATGGGAGCAGTGCACATGGCCTGCTTCAGGTCATCAAATGCCTTTTGACAGCTAACTGTCCACTGAACCTTTTGGGCATTTTCTTAGAAGTTAAGTCATTCAGAGGTGTCACTATTGATCCATACCCCTTGACAAATCTCCTATAGTACCCAGTCAGGCCTAAGAAGGCTCTCACCTGAGTCTGGGTAGTGGGAGCAGTCCAGTCCATGATGGTCTGGATCTTGCTCTGCAAAGGTTGAACCTGGCCTCCACCCACAAGGTGGCCCAGGTACACAACCTGACTCTGCCCTATCTGGCACTTAGTGGCCTTGATAGTCAGGCCTGCCTTTTGCAGGGCCTGTAAAACATTCCTGAGGTGGACCAGGTCATCCTCCCAGGTGGAGCTAAAGACAGCAATATCATCTAGATATGCTGCACTATAGGCTTCCAGACCTGTGAGAACTGTATTCACCAGCCTCTGGAAAGTGGCAGGTGCATTCTTCAGACCAAAGGGCATTACCACAAATTGATAATGCCCACTAGGGGTTGAGAATGCTGTTTTGGGCTTTGCAGTATCAGCTAGTCTGATCTGCCAGTAGCCAGCTGTCAAGTCAAATGTGCTGAGATATTTGGCTGAGGCCAAAGTATCTATGAGCTCATCTGCCCTTGGTATTGGATGGGCATCAGTCCTAGTGACTGCATTGAGACCCCTGTAGTCCACACAAAACCTCATCTCTCTTTTTCCACCACTGGTGTGAGGTTTTGGCACAAGGACCACTGGACTAGCCCAAGGGCTATCTGAGGGTTCAATAACTCCCAATTCCAACATTTTCTGGACTTCAGTCCTGATACAGTCCCTGACATGGTCAGGTTGCCTATAAATCTTATTTTTAATAGGCAGACTGTCCCCAGTGTCCACTTCATGAGTGCACCAGGTGGTCTGACTGGGTGTCAGTGAAAACATATGTCTAAACTGATTGAGAACTTGCCTACAATCAGTTTGTTGCTGGGTAGTGAGGCTGCCTGCCAAGGCTACACCATCTACTGACCCATCGTCAGGGTTCTGTGAGAGCAGGTCAGGGAGTGGGTCACTCTCTTCTTCCTGCCCTTCATCAGTAGCCATGAGCAAGCCCATGTCTGCCCTGTCCACATATGGTTTTAACCTGTTGACATGGAGAACCCTGTGGGGACTCCTGGGTGTTCCTAGGTCTACTAAGTAGGTAACCTCACCCTTCTGCTCAACAATAGTGTGGGGTCCACTCCATTTGTCTTGGAGAGCTGCTGGGGCCACTGGCTCCAACACCCACACCTTCTGTCCTGGCTGGTAAACAGTCAGAACAGCCTTTTGGTCATGCCAGGCCTTTTGAAGTTCCTGGCTAGCCTCAAGGTTTTTGGTTGCCTTTTTCATATACTCAGCCATCCTGGAGCGGAGACCAAGTACATAGTCCACTATATCTTGCTTTGGGGGCTTGAGAGGTAACTCCCATCCTTCCTTCACCAAGCACAGTGGACCCCTCACACGGTGGCCAAACAGAGTTCAAAAGGGCTGTAACCAACCCCTTCTGAGACACCTCCCTATATGCGAATAAAAGGCAGGGCAAGAGTATGTCCCATCTACGCCTAAGCTTTTCTGGGAGCCCTTTAATCATGCCCTTCAAGGTTTTGTTGAATCTCTCAACTAAACCATTGCATTGTGGTGATAGGTAAACTTATAAGTCACTCCACACTCCTTCCACATTGCTTTTAAGTACCCAGACATGAAGTTAGCACCCCTGTCTGATACTACCTCCTTAGGAAAGCCCACTCTTGAGAAAATTCCCAGGAGGGCCCTTGCCACCACAGGTGCTGTAGTGGTCCTGAGGGGAATAGCTTCTGGGTACCTGGTGGCATGATCCACTACCACCAGGATAAACCTGTGCCCAGAGGCTGTTTGGGGATCCATGGGACCAACAATGTCAATCCCTACCCTTTCAAAGGGCACCCCCACCACAGGTAGTGGTATCAGGGGGCCTTTGTAGTGCCACCTGCCTTGCCACTGGCCTGGCAGGTTACACAGGAGCGACAAAACTCCTTGGTGTCTTCAGACATGTGGGGCCAGTGAAAGTGAGGGACAATTCTGTCCCAAGTCTTGTTCTGGCCCAGGTGACCTGCCAAGGGAATATCATGGGCTAGGGTCAATAGGAAGCCCCTGAACTTCAGAGGTATAACCAACCTCCTGGTAGCACCAGGCTTGGGGTCTCTACTCTCTGAGTACAGGAGTCCATCATCCCAATACACTGTATGGGGACCACTAGCTTTCCCAGCAGCCTCAGCAGCAGCTTGCTGTCTGAGGGGTTCAAGGGAGGGGCAGCTCTGCTGCTCCTGGCTCAGATCTGCCCTAGAAGGTCCCCCTGTCCCCAAGAACTCAACCTGGTCAGGTTCAGGTTCCTCTGGGACAGTTCCTTCTTCAGGGCTGAGATCATCCCCTCAAGGGACTGATCTTCCTCCTGAGCCAAGGGGGAAGGCACTGCCTTAACCCTACTACTCCTCCTCTTGGAAGGCACTTGGTCCATTCTTCCAGAATCCAAGGCCTGTTCAGTGCTAGACATTTTGGCTTGTGACCTGGTCACAGCAAGCACATCTGCAGGGATCCCCAGCATTTCTGCATGGGTCCTGAGCTCCACTTCTGCCCAAGCAGAAGTCTCTAAGTCATTGCCAAGCAAGCATTCGACTGGTAGGTTTGCACTTACCACAACCTTCTTAAGGCCAGTTACCCCTCCCCAGGAGAAGTTAACAACTGCCAGAGTATGGTCTGTTCTGACATTGCTAGCATTGGTCACTTGGTACATCTCACCAAGTATAACTTGCCCAGGATTCACAAGGTCTTGTGTCACCATTGTGACACTTGCCCCTGTGTCCCTAAATGCCAAAGCCTCACGTCCATTGATTAAAGGCTGTTGTCTGTACTTGCCCAGATTACTGGGACTCACAGTGGAGGTCACATCCATGCCTCCATCACAGACTAACACAGCCTGAGTCAGTTCTCTGACTAGGTCAGAGCCCAACTCAGTACCCAGGGTGACTCCTACTAAACCCTTGGCTGGAGCACTCCCACCAACTGTACTAGGGGGAACAGGTGCCTTAGGGGCATTGGTGGGTGCTGGACTGGAGTCTTTGGACTTGGTGCAATCACTGGTCCAGTGGGTCTTTTGCTTACAGACCTTGCACCATGGTTTTCTTTGGCCTTTCCCTTTGGTAGACTGTGAATCCCCACCAGAAGAAGATTTTTGGGGGCCTGATGAAGACTTTTGATCTTTACCCTTCTCCCCACCCTTTTCAGAGTTCTTAGCATCTTGCTTCTTGGTTTCCCCACCTTGGTTCTGTACCTTCTGCTTCACCCTGGTTCTGACCCATTTGTCTGCCTTCTTTCCCAATTCTTGGGGAGAGGTCAGATCAGAGTCTACCAGGTATTGATGCAACAGCTGATTTTGACAGTTATTAAGAATCTGCTCCCTCATTATCAGATTGTACAATCCTGAGAAGTCACACACCTTACTGCCCATCAACCAGCCTTCCAGAGCCTTGGCAGAACAATCCACATAGTCTACCCAGTCTTGAGTCTGTGCTTTTGGGTATCTCTGAACTTCAACCTGTACTGTTCAGTGGTTAGGCCAAACCCATCAATAAGAGCACTCTTCAAGACCTTGTAATTATCAGCATCCTCCTCTCTAACAGTGAGGAGCTTATCTCTACCTTTGTCTGCAAAGGAGAGCCACAAGATTGCTGCCCACTGCTCCTGAGGGACCTTCTGTACTTTACAGGCCCTCTCTAGAGCAGTTATCCACTTGTGGATGTCATCCCCACTCTGGTAGGGAGGGACAATCTTGCTCAGGTTCCTATGGTCATAGGACCTTTCCCTATCTCTAGGGACATGGCTGCCACCATGGGACTCTAGTCCCAACTTTCTTCTCTCTCTAAAGAGATCTAGGGACTCCCTGTCTATAGCCAGTTGCTTCTTTTTGATTTCAAGCTGAGCTTCCTCATATTGAACCAGCCTCTTTCTTCTCTCATGAGAGGATTCCCTCCTATGAGATGAGACAGAGCTCCCTATTGAGGTGCCAGAGTGGTTAGACTCCTGAGAAGGAGATCTAGACTTCCTGGGCACACTCCTAATCCTTCCTGGGGGGACAAAGAGGGCATCATCCTGATTATCCTCTTCATCTTCCTCAGGAGGGATTGGGTTCTCCAGGTCAGGGTCATTTTCACCCTCCTGGCCAGTTTCAGAGGGGGGGGCTGGGGGTATTTCTACCCCTGGTCCCATCCTCATCTTCTGCCCCACCCTCAGCTCCTACCCCTTCAGTCCCCAAGGGCTTACTAAGGTCATAAGCCACCAACAACTCTTTAAGGTGTTGGGTGGTGAGACTTTGGCCTGTCCTTATTTTTCTCAAGTTACATAATGCTCTCAATTCCAAGAATGGGAGTGTATCATACTTGGAGGGTGGAAGCTCAGTGGCTTCCTGCAAGGATTCTTTAGATCCTACCCTTAAAGACATTACTAGTGTGGTGTGGTGTATGCACTACCTACTCTAGTGTGGCCTACTAAACTCTCTTGAGTTGTAGAAAGGGTTGTGCTATCCCTTAACACACAACTCTAAGTTCAGTAGAACTTACTGTATTCTAAGCTTAAATTATATGTACCTTAGGTACCTTTAGTGGTTTTCAGTTGATCAATTCAATTGAGATTATCTGGTAAAACAATAGCAAGCTGGAATCCCACACGCTGCACACCAATGTGAGAAGTTGGCCTGGCATATGCTGTCCACTAATTATAGTGGGCACCTTGCACCAGTCCAAACAACCCCTTATTGGAGATAGCTTAAAGACAACCTTATTGAAAGCTATCCTAGTGGTAGCTATGGAGAGCAGCCTTCAGGCTAAGTCTTGAAGGAATGTAAAGCAGCTTGTTTTACCAGTCTATAATCTCTTGAGTGATCAAATGAAAGAGCACCACACCAGGTATATATTCAAAATATATGTATTTATTGCTAAACACACCCCTCTAGTCTCTTTATGAGGCTAGAGTTCGAAGTACATAAGTTAGAAGTTATTTAAACACAGTAATAGCACAAATACACGTTTGGGCCCTAGGGGCGTACCAAACCATATACCAATAAAGTGGTATAAGAACCACGACTGAACTAGACACTAGGCCTAGAGCCTCTAGAAGTGCTTGGACCACAAGGAACCACCCAAGGTAGTGACATAGGGGACCCACGGGGACGCGTGCAGTGTAAATACACAACCGCGATACGCCGTTGACTTCTATGGAGAAAGTCGTGATCGGAAATTAGAGAAAAGGGACACTTAAAGGAGGACTTGGAGCAAACCCTTTGAGATCTAGGACTTTGAAGAGTCTCTACCCACGGGAGCACCGGAGTACTCGTGTTACCTCACCCAGGAAGCCGGGTGCATAGGTGACTTTCGGGGTCGGGTTTCGTCGTCGATTTGAATGGCGATCTGCTGCAAAGTGCTGCTGGCGACCAAGTGAAAAGTGTCCGGGTGGATCCAAGAGTGGATCGGAGTTCTGAAGAACCTGAAAGCAGAGGGGACAGAGTCTGGGTCACTAGCCAGTGACCAGGAAGGCGATGGACAGATGCCCACCGATGTCGAGTGCTTCAGGTGCGTTGACGGTCGTCTTGACTCTTCAGCCACGAGGTCCAAGAGGCGTTGTTGGCGACCAGGATCAGGATTCGGGCTGGTACACGATGTCTGTCGAGTGCTGAGGTGTCGGCGACCGGATTGGACCCAACAAGCCTTGGCAACGGCAAGTCTCGATGCAGAGGAAGATCGTCGATGGTGCAGACCAGCAAGGTCTGGGGAACTCACCCAGCGAGGGTAAGTGAGGGCAGGCCTGGAGCAACCAGGATGCCAAGTAAGAAAAAGATTGGCCTTCATTAAGGGCTACTAGCCAACGGGCTAGCGACCGCGAAGGAGCCTCGAGACGCCGCACGTGGATCTGGCTCACAGGACACTCGTGGAGTGGAGGCCAGTGATCTTCGGTGCAGTTGGTGCTGGAGGCTAGGGCTACTCGGAGCCCAAAGCACGACTTCGGGGAGACCAAGAAGAGGGTGCACTTGCAAATGTGCTCGGTGTCCAGGGGTCACGGTCTCAAGTCACCCACGATAGCCACGGGCCTCAGCTTTGCTGGGGACTCAGGGTAGCCTCGGGAAGTCTGAGAATCCACCTCTGGTGATGCGATGACTTCGGCGTCCGACGGGAGCTTCAGAAATGCGAACCGGACAGATGCTTCTTTGGTGCCTGCCAAGCAGGGAGTCACTCCTTGACCCCAAGGGAGATTCTTCTGTCCTCTAATCGTGAGTAGAGCGTCGAAGGTCCAGGATTCAGTTTCAGAGTTTCGTCCAGGGATAATCTAAAGTCCTAAGGACTGGGTTCCTATACTTATACTAAGTATAGGCGTTGGACTACTCTCCGGCCCCACCTATGGGTGGGTCAGGGCAGAGGGGTGGCTACACCCCTTTCCCTTTGTCCAGTTCGCGCCAAAGCAGGGGCTGCAAGCCCCTGATCCGGTTTGAACTGGGGTATGCACAGGGACACCAAGTGTGCCCCCAGTGCAGGACTTCAAAGCACCCGAAAGTGCTCCCGCCCAGCCCCAATACACATTATCCGGTCTGGGGAGGTGGTCACACCTCCCTGGGACAGGAAACCTATTGTCCAGGCCTCCCCTGCCGGAGTTTCGTCCAGCAGCAGGAGGCCAGACTCGTGTCTGTGGCAGCAGCATACATTTTGTGATGCCAGGGCTTTGGAAAGAAGTTACCGGGCTAACCAGAGTTAACATGTCTTTCCCTCTAGAAGGGTGGAATGCTACCCCCGCCGCCAGAATTGGCGGGGGGGTAGTATTCCAAGATGTTTGACATCAAACACGACATGTTTAGGTGCAGCCATTCCAAAGTTAGCATTTAACGCAAGGTTATAATGCGCTTAAGAGTATATGGTCAGGCTGCACTACAAACAGCATCAGAGAAGGGTCTCCGAACGCTGCAGAGTGGCCCTGCTCATGCAGGGGCACCCTCTCACATAGGAACCATGCACTCTGCCTTTAGGATTGATAAGGCCTGCCTTAGGAGTGACTTATAGGTTTATATGTGTGTATGTATTTAGTGATATAGGTAACCTATATCACAGTAAGGGGTGCATGCACCACCTTACCCAGGCTGCAGTAGTAGACCTGTGGTGTCAGTTTGGATGGCCTTCCAGGGGTGGCATAATACATGCTGCAGCCCCTGGCAGGCCTCTGAGGTACCTATGCCCTTGGTACATAGTATACCATATACTAGGGACTTATAAGGGCACTCCAGATTCCAATCAGTGATGTGCCTAAGGCACATGGAAACCATTTTAGAGAGGAAGCAGCTAGGCTGGGGTTCTGATTAGCAGGGCCCCAGCCAGACTAATGTCAAAAAACAGTGAAGCATCAGCAAAAAGTGGGGGTACCCATGTGAAGCAGATTCTACTCTCCTACAGTTCCAATCTGTTTTCCTATTAAAATCTGTGGAGGTTGATTTCTCCTTTGTTAAGATCGCTGATAGTAGCCTAAAAACAGGGTTAAATATTCGAAAACATGTTGTATTGGGTTTGCCTAATATGCTTAAAATGCAGTAGTCGCTGTTTTCTTGTTTTGTCTATTAATTTAGCTCCACCCCTTTGCTTGCCCCTCCCAAAGTTTAGGCCCAACAAGACCTCTCTATAACTAACGATCTGCTCGAGCTAAAAATATTGGGGCTTATTTACAAGCCCCCTTGCGCCACCCGTACGTCACTTTTCCCATGTTAAAAATGACGCAAAAGTGGCGCAAGGGGCTCGTAAATAAGCCCCATAGTATGAAGGAGGGTTGAGTACAGGGCACGAGTCGGGGGTACACGCAGGTACCCGGCGTCCACCCACTCTTTTCACAGGGTGGACACCGTCCCCCCTGCCAAGAAGTCAGGCCCCACAGAAATATGCTGAACGTGTCCCGGTATAAGACTCCGGGACACGTTCAGCATCGCCTGAACAAAGGCCGGAGACAAGAGCGCAGGCAAACACACAGTTCCAGCGAGAAGCAAAGAAGGGATGTTACAGATGTGGCAACATGGCCCATGCAGCATCCGATAGGCGTTGCCCAGCCTTCAGAGCAAAATGTCTATACTGCGGGATAATGGGACACTTCGAAAAGGTCTGCAGACGGAAACCCAGGAAGACGACGGTGAAGTATGTTACACAAGATTCTGACCAGGAAGGAGCAGAAGAAGGAGAAGAAGAAGAGGAAGTACTGTGCATCGAGGAACATGTGTTGGGTGTGGATGGAGCCCGCACAAGCAAGCCAGTGTGTGAAGTAACGATTGGAGGTGTTCCAGTCTCCACGGTGGCGGACTCAGGTTCCCCATACACAATTATACAACGCAAAGTGTGGGATCGAGACTTCGCCCAGGTGCCAGGCATGCATCTACTTCCTCCCGATATCAAACCAGTCACCTTCACGGGAGAACCCATACCGATGGTGGGGTTCCAGAAACTGCAGTTCCAGTTCAAAGGGCGCACGACTGAAGGAAAACTGTACGTGGCAGAGAAAGGACCATCAGTGTTGGGGTGGATGGACCAAGGAGGACTGGGGATCAAACTCAATCCGGGAGGAGCAACCCAAGTTTTGATGACCGGCCAATAACAGGAGTACGAAGCAGACAGATGGAAGGGGGAGTTCCCAAAGGTTTTCGGAGGCACGATAGGAAAACTGACTAAGTTCACCCACAAAATATGCCTCAAGGAGGGGGCACAGCCAGTGAGCCACAAAGTAAGGAACATACCGTTCAACAGCAGGGAAGCGGTGCAGCAAGAATTACAACGCCTGGAAGATAATGGAGTGATAGAGCCGATAGAGAGCGCGGAATGGTTGGCTCCCCTGGTGGTAGCACGGAAACCCACCGGCAAGGTGCGTTTGTGCATCGACTTGCGCGAACTCAACAAGAACATAGTCGTGGATAAATTTCCCCTACCACAGATAAATGAAATGTTGGCACAGACTAAGGGTGTTCAGTGGTTCTCGACCATAGATCTGACCTCCGCGTACCACCAGATAGCACTGCATCCGGCAAGCAAGAAATTGACATCGTTCATCACACCGTTTGGTTGCTATCAATTTCGGCGAATGCCCTTCGGGCTGGCGTCCGCCGCGGCTGTGTTTCAAAAGTTGATGCACAAATTGTTTAGAGGCACGGATGGAGTGCAATACTTCCAGGACGACATCCTGATCATGGGGAAGACGAAGACAGATCACGACACAAAACTCACTGAGGTCCTGCGCATTTTGGAGTACAATGGCCTCACGGCAGAATGGAATAAGTGCAAGTTAGGAGTGTCGACGGTGACGTACCTGGGTCACGAGATAAGCAATAAAGGGATCACCCCCAAAGAGGCCAACATGAAAGCCATCAAAGATGCACCCATCCCAAGGAATAAAGATGACGTCCGGTCCTTCCTAGGCATGGCAGAGTTCTACAGCAAGTTTGTGCCTCACTTCGCCACCAAGACACACAGCATGCGTCAGTTGCTTAGAGACAAGACGAACTTTGAATGGACAGAGGAGTCAGATGTAGAATTCGTCCGCATAAGAAGGACATATGCGATGCAGTACCCTTACAGGGTTTTGATCAGGGAGCACTCTCAGTTCTCACCACGGATGCCAGTGATAGAGGGTTGGGAGCAGTCCTCATGCAAAGGTCGGAGAGAGGAATATTGACGACGATCAGCTTTGCATCAAGATCACTGTCTACAACCGAGGAGAAATTCAGTGTGGTGGAGAAAGAGATGCTGGCTGTGGTATGGGCTATGGAACGGTTCCGCCAATTTCTGTGGGGATCAAGGTTCTTGCTAAGGACTGATCATAAGCCTCTGATCAAAGTATTAACATCCAGTGGACATGCGAATGCCACTCCTCGCATAGCCAAGATGACGTTGAAGTTGTTGGACTATGTGTATGACGTGGAATACATTCCGGGGGCAAAAACAAGGTAGCAGATTACTTAAGCAGAGCAGCAGCCATGGAGGATGCGCCTCAGCCAACGGAAGAAGAAGACTACACCATTGCCTTCGCCGAAGATCAAGAAGTGGTCATAAGTGCGCAGGAGTGGAGTACAGCCTATGCAAATGACGCGTCTCTCAGAGAAATAAAAGACTTCGTGATGTCAGGATGGCCAGAAAAAAAACGTCTCACATCGGAACAGCGGAAGTTCTATGAAGTGAGAGGAGAACTGTCAGTAGAAGACAGGAATGTGTTCCTGCTTAGAGGAGACAGAGTGGTGCCTCCGGAAGCACTGGTAAAAGAGTAATGGCCATACTACATGAGGGCACTTGGGCATAGTAAAAACCAAACAGAGGGCCAAACAAGCATATTGGTGGCCGGCACTGGACAATCAAGTGGAAAGATATGTTAGAGAATGTGCACAGTGCAGCTGTGCAGACAAGAGCCAAACCACGATGAGACCTCCTTTGGGGAAGTTCCACCAACCGGTCAATCCATGGGACGAAGTAGCGATCGACATACTGGGCCCGATCTTAGATGCACAGAGCATACCCATGTACATAGTAGTGCTAGTGGATAGATATTCCAAGTGGCCAGAAGTGGAAATACATGACAAAATGGATACAGACACGGTATTGAAGTTCCTCACGTCCCTCTTTCTGAGAGAAGGGATCCCCAGGGTCATAACTTGCGACAATGGACCACAATTCACGTCCGATAAGTGGAAGGCATTCATGGAGAGGAATGGTATCCTGATAAAGCACACCCCGGTATACCACCCGGCAGGAAACGGCCTACAGAACGCTTCAACAGAGTGGTGATGGGGTCTGTGCAATCCGCCATCAATGCGGGGAAAAAGTGGGACATAGAACTCCTACTAACCGTCTGGGCCTACCGCATCACGCCCACGCAAACGGGGTACAGTCCGTTCAAGATCTTAAGAGGTCGGGACCCATTCACAAGGGATAATATAGCGTGGAAGCAAAGGACCATCCAAAGTAAGTGGTCGCCCGCAGTGGTGAGGAGCAACTTAGAGAAAGCTCAAAAGCTGTACACAGATCACTACAACCAGCGACATAGAGTAAAAGAAGAATTGTTGGAAGAAGGGGAATGGGTCAGGGTAAAACTGGCTCAACTGAAGAAGAAAGGTGAAAGCAAATTCAGTACACCTTTAAGAGTGCGAGAGACATATGCCAGATCAGCCTTACTGAGTGATGGAAAGGTATGGTCCAAGGACAGGATGACACGGTGCAATAAAATATTGCACTGGGAAAAGACAGGAGACAAGTCAACAGGAGCGAAGGAAGAAGAGCATCAAGGTACAGACAACCAGACACCCAGAGCAGAGGAAGCAAGAGGAAACAATGCGAACATCAAAGCAGAAGAAACCAGTACCAGGTACAACCCGGAGAGTGGTGGAGAAGAGGGTCCCCAGGGGCCGCAAGAGAGTCCGGAAGAAAGAAGATCAGAGGCAAGAAATCTATCGTGCAATCCAAATGAAGCAACAGGTCCCCAGGACAACAGAGACACTAACATCTCGACACCACCAAGATACACCAGATCGGGTAGGGCCGTGGTGTTCCCTAAGAAGTACCGTGAGTATGAAGTGGAGAAATAATACCGGTACACTCGTCTTCCAGAGACACTGTGTTGCAAGACATTATATTGTAAAGGGAGGAGATATGTAGTGTCGCGCTCTAGTGTTCCACGGTCACGTGTGGCCGGGAATGCTGGGAGCGCGGCAGCCATTTTGGCGGCACTATCGGCTGGCCGAGCAGCGGTTCCCAGCGCTCCTGAAAGGAGATAATAAAGGTTCATAAACACAGCCCTGGGTCTGTCTTCCTTGCACCCAATTACATCACTACAGTCTGCTTTCCATCCCAGCAGCAACGTGCAGGCAGCGAGGGAGCCGTTTTTCACTTAACAGTATTTCCACAAATAATTTAATTTAAATAGCGCTATTTTATTTCTTTTATAGCGCTACGTCGTGACGTCATGACGTCATTTACATACTGTCTTACTTGGTCAGTCCCCCCACTTGTTTTTAGGTCTCGCCTAGCGACGCAGCGAAGCTGCTCGCTAGCGAGATGTATTGTCGTCGACTTAGTTTGGAAGGGGGACAGGAGATGTGCACTTTCCCAGACAGCCGATGTGCACGCTCACGGCGTGTCTATCAGCTTGGTCCCGGACAGCACATGGACACGCGCACGGCGTGTCTTTCAGCTTGCGCCCGGACAGCCGATGTGCACGCTCGCGGCGTCTGTTGTAGGTTGCGGCTGGACAGCCAATGTGCACGCTCATGGCGTCTTTTTTATCCTTCGCTTCGGGAAGGTGCAGGGCCTCTTCGATGCTGCCAGGTACTTGTTTTTGTTTATGTTGGTTCACTGGTTGCGATCCTATGTCTGCCCGGGGAAGACCCGTGCTAAGGCCAGGAGCCGCTCTTCACGCGCCGGGCTGCAGTTCCCTGTGGGCCGGGTGCACAGGCTGCTCCGCAAGGGAAGCTACGCCGACCGGGTGGGCGCCGGTGCTCCGGTCCACCTGGCCGCAGTCCTGGAGTACCTGACCTCCGAGATCCTGGAGCTGGCCGGCAACGCGGCCCGGGACGACAAGAAGAGCCGCATCACCGCCCCCCGCAGCTGGCCATCCGCTTCGACCAGGAGCTCAACAGGGTGCTGGGCAGAGTCACCATGCCATGCCCGATGGAGGCGTGATCCCCTGCGTGCATACTGCCCTTCTGCCCAAGAGAACACCGGCCCCAAAGCCGGGGTACAAAGCGACCTGTGGTAAGACACCCGGACGGGGCTGCAAAACTATCATCAGCTGAAGGGCCTTTTCGGATCCCTGGCCCTCCACCAAAAGTTTCTTCTGATTTTGGGAGACTCTCGATTGTCGAGGCGCTGGTGGTTTCCAATTGTAGTGCTTTCTTACGGTGACATCACTTCAGTGGCAACGACTGCCCCACAATCTGTGCTGTGTGTGTTTGTGTATCTGATTCTGTACCTGGAGATCTCGCGTGCTCTACGTTCTGTGGGTGTGAGAGTCTGCTGGCACGAGTCGGGCGTCTGGCTGGATCGGATGCAATGTGTGGGTGTTTGGCGTGTGTTGTTGTTTGATGACGTGTGTGGGTGTCTGATGGCACGCACAAATCACTGACAGTGCAGAGGCGTCCGAAGAGACACTTGGGAACTTCAGGGCATGCCCTACAATCTAAAGCAATGTGTGTGTGTACATTTGAGTGTCTTTGTCTACAAGGAACTGCTCCATGAGTGGGGTCTGGGATGCATGTAGGTATACAAGGGTATTTCTGCATGGGACTATTTGAACTTATGTTTGTGTACAGTAACTCAAGGTGTTTTGACTGATGTCTAATGGTATGAACGAGTAACGGGTGGTGCGAGTGACGAGCGCCTGAAGAGACAAGAAACAACCTTTAGGGTTTGGGCTGGGTAATGGTACGGCGTGGTAATGGTATCTTTAGGGTTTGGGGTGGGTAAGGGTATAGGGTGGTACAGGTAATTTTAGGGGTTGGGGTAGATAGTGGCAAAGGGTAAGTTTTAGGTTTAGGGGTGGGTAAGGGTATAGGGTGGTTAGGGTTTAGTTGTAGGTAGTGGTATAGGTGGTGGTAAAGGGTAATTTTAGGCTTTAGGGGTGGGTCAGGGTATAGGTTGGTACGGTATTTTTAGGGGTGGTTTGGGGTATAGAGTGGTAAAGGAAATTTAAAAAGCTTTTGCAATGCAAATTGGTCTCGCTTTTGTAACAGTTAGAGGTATTGGCAATGTAAATGACAATGTCTTTCATCCATGTGTTTTGGATTGGAGTGTTGTGGATGTGTGTGGAGTGGAATTATATGGGTTGGATTGGAATTGTTGTGGAATTGAGAGGTGAGGAGTGGATTTGTTTAGTGGAATAATGTGGCATGGTGTGCAGTGGAAATATGTGGCTAGTAAGGATGTGATATTGAGTGTACTGGAATTATGTGGAGTGGGTTTGTGTGTCAGAGTGGAAGTATGTGGAAAGGCATTTTGTGTTGAGGAGTGGTATGTTGTGGAGTTTAATTATGTAGTGTGCTGTTGAATTTTGTGACATGATGTGGAATCCTGTGGTGTAGATTGGATGTATGTGGTGTGTTGCGTAATTGTGGCGTTGAGTTGAAATATGTCGTTTGTGGTCACATCATGTGGTGTGGAATGGAAATGTATAGAGTTGAATTGTGTGGCATGGAAGTGTGGTGTTAAGTGAAATTATGCTGATTGAAATTATGTGGCATTGTGTGGAGTGCCGAAACTGAGGTAGCATGGTGGGAAAAAGAACGACAGGTTGAAATACTATCAAGAGCATTGGTTAGACTTATTGCAAGCAGACCACCTATCACATTTTGCGTGTTTAAAATCTTTCCTGTGGCCCAGGTGTACATTTGCCTGCAGTCAATGGCACCTCACACAATAAACCTTTCCAATGAAACATCATATAACTTCTACTATGCAACCTCGAAATTACTTACTTTTTATGGTCAGTAGGTATAATGATTTTAGTACTGAAGCACATGGCATATTACAGGAAATATTTTTTTTCTGTGCACACAGGGCTTCTTTTTTTTTTTTCTTTTCACCATACCTAATCCCTCTGTTGCTCTCCTATCTGTCCTAACCCCCATTCTTCCCATCTCTCCTCAGCTTGTACTTGAACCCCTGTGTGCTCAACCGATGATCTTGTCCGTCGCATCTTCTCGTAGCATTTTTGTTCTGCACTTTTTTATTTTAGATTTCATTTTTCAAGGTCCCAGCTTATTTAATTTGCGGAGGGGTGCTCCTTTCTAAATAAGGCACTTTTTTGGCACATTTTTTATAGTTTTTAAATTTACTGCTGCAAGATGTGGTTCCATAGTCTTGAAACAGCAATTTAAAAAAAAGCTGCCGCACCGTCATAACATATAAGTGCAAATGTGCATAGGTCATGAAGCATGTATGATGGTCTGATTTATGCCCCCATATACATCGTCATGCTGCTTTTTTTTGCTGATGCAGTTTAGCGTCCACAAGAACCATTTTATTTTTATTTCATGATGACTGGTTTGCTTCCGTAGAATATGGTGTGAAAACTGTCCATGGGTAACAAAAGGGACAGGAAATATGTTACCCTTGAACCTGAGAACACTAAACTCATGGTGAAGCGCAATAAAAACAAACATTTGCAATGCAATAGGACTCGCATTTACGCAAGACCTATTGCATTTCAAATGGGAGTGAGGGCGGGCGACAAGGCACGAACGGGAGGGGTGAGCGTAAGCATTACATTTACAATGCCAATAGCTTATACTCTCGCAAATGCGAGACCTATTGCATTGCAAATGCTTGTTATAGGACTTGTGCCCTGGTTGAGTACCTCTTATTCACAAGTATTCCATAATAAATGTGGCAACGTTTACAGTGTTAACTATAAGGGCTTACAGGAAATGGCACACGTCACCAGACTATCCTCAAAACGCCTCCCTTGGGGACGGGGTACAGCTGAAAATCCGAGGACTTCCGACCCGCTAAGACCCGCCCCCTGCGCCTCACCGCCCGCTCTGTCGCGCAGCTCAGCTGCTTGGTCTCTCCAGCAAAGCCTGTGACAGAGCGGTTCAAATTCCACTCCTCGCCCGCGAGGGGCTGGCGTCAGCACAATCCCCTACAGAAATAGACCTCTTTTTGCAAAATGCCTCAATTGTAATTTTATCAACAGGTCGTTGCTCGTTACGCTGTTCTAAGGAGACCTCCCTTCAGTGATAAAATGCTCTCTGCACCGTCGTTTTCCTCATTTGAGACAGAGCCTCCCCTAGCTTCACGCCGCTTTCTCAGCACCCCTCAGCTCCCAAGAAACCGGTGCTGAAAATGTGAAAAAAGTACTGTGGGACCCCATAAACTGGGGGTAAATGTGTCAGTAGCAGCAAGGGGGTGAGTCACGGGTTGTGGAGTCATGAAATGTGGACTCTGGCAGTCAACTTCTATATTTAATTTTACCCCACTCCCCAAAAAATTGACACGGACAAATGGGATAGATGATTTCTTCAGGCTTGCTTAATTGGTCACAAAAAGACTTCATTTTAAAATATCTTAATAAGGCACCTGCTGAAGAGAACTTTGTGGACCCAACGATCTCCAGGGTTTAATAGTTGTAGGGTAACTAGTGGTTTAAACATTTGCTGGAGAGATGTTCGGGTTACTCACTGGTTTGATTCATCATAAAATAACATTGAGGGTTAATTTGTCTGCTGCAAAGCACAGTGCATAACATCAGGCCTGTCAACACACTGCGTCACGTGTCACACGATGTCAGCTCCCTTCACACACTATCACACGGTAGATCAAATGGGATGGAAACAGGGTCAGAGAGGCAAGGTGGGCAGTCGCCCGTTGCCCGAGGGGCCTGTGGCACAGGCCAGCTGGTAGGCCGTTTTTTTTAATAGTCTGTGGATAAAGCAGCTCCATGTGCCTGGTCCGAATTTCCTTTTGGTAATAACCCTTTGGTTGGTCGCTCCCCCCCGCCGCAGCCAGACGCCGCCTATCGCCTCTTGGTGCTCAGCTGCACCTACCTGATTGCCGCCTGCCTGGTACTCCCGCCGCCGCCTGCCTCCCGCTGCTGCCCGCTGTAGCCCCGGCCTTAACTCCTTCTTCACCGCCCTTGCCCGGCTCCGCCGCTGTTCCTGCCACTGACCCCCACGAGGCCCCGCCCCCTGCTCCTGATTCCCCGGCCTCCTCCAGCCCCCCCACCCCCCAGCTGTGCCGCCCACCACACACCCGCATTGATGGCGGCCGCGGCGAGGCCGCGCAGCGGACGCGCGCAGCGGGCGCGCCGAAGGCGCGCCTAAGGCAAGCCCGTCTGCGCCCGTCCGCGCCTGGACCGCGCCCCGCGCCACGACCCCTGGACCACGCATCATCCAGACACCCCGTGTCCAGTACGACGCCAACACCCTCATCGCCCTCAACCCCGGACGACCTTCCAGCTGCCACAAGACCGCCCCAAAGCGCACCCACGGCCCCTTCACCTGCCGGAACTGCCGCTTCACCTGCACTGTAGCCGCCGAGACACCCACTCCCAAGGTTCCCAACCAACTCCGATGCATCCTGCTCAACACCGCTCCGCACGCAAACACGCCATCGAGCTCTGGGACCTGCTCGACTCCACATCACCAGACATCGCCTTCCTGACCGAGACCTGGATGAACGAAACCTCCGCCCCAGACATCGCAGTGGCCATCCCCGACGGATACAAGATCACCCGCAGGGACCGCACCAACGGCATCGGCGGAGGAATCGCCATCATCCACAAAGACACCATCAGGATCTCCACCACCATCACCAACACCCTCAACACCGCCGAACACATGCACTTCCAGATCCACACGGACCCGAAAACCACCCTCAGAGGCACCCTCGTCTACCGACCACCAGGACCCCGTCCCCAATTCTGCAACTCCATCGCCGACTTCATCAGCGCGCATGCTCTGACCTCCACCGACTACATCCTACTCGGCGACCTGAACTACCACCTGGAAAACAACAACGACAGCAACTCCTCCACCCTGATCGACAACCTCTCCACCCTAGGACTGACGCAGATCGTCACGACGCCCACCCACATCGCCGGCCACACGCTCGATGCTATCTTCTCCTCCAGTCCCCACGTCGTCTTCAGCCACGCCTCCGAACTCACCTGGACCGACCACCGCTGCGTCCACTTCAACTTCCAGAAACCCATCTCACACCACCGCACCCTACAAACCCCCGGACGCCACTGGAGCAAAATCACCAAGGAATCACTGCAAACACACCTCGCACTCAACCCCCCGACCAACCCCTCCGACCCAGAGGAAGGAGCCCACACCCTCAGACTCTGGATGGAAGACTGCGCCAACGCCATCGCCCCAACTAGACAGACCGCCCACAGAGACGCCAGCCAGAGAGCCAGCTGGTTCACCCCAGAGCTCCTAGCCTCCAAGCGCACCTGTCGGAGACTGGAAAACACCTGGCACAAGGAAAAAACACCCGACAGCCACGCTGCCCTCAAAGACGCCATCCGGAACCACCACCACCTCATCAGGACCACCAAGAAAGCCGCCTTCAAGAACCGCCTAGACAACAACGCTCACAATAGCAAGGAACTCTTCAACGTCGTGAAGGAACTCTCCAACCCCAGCTCCTGCACCAACGACATCCCCCGTCACAAGCCCTCTGCGACGCCCTCGCTGACTTCTTCCACCGCAAGATCACCGACATTCACGACAGCTTCAATCCACACCCAGACCCCGCCAACCTCACCACCCCGGCCCCCCGACACCCACCGACCACGAGCACCTCACAGTATGGACCAGCACCACCACCGAGGACACCAGCAAGACTATGAACTCCATCCACTCAGGCGCCCCGTCCGACCCTCTTCCCCACCACGTCATCAACAAGGCCAACAGCTCCATCGCACCCCACCTATGCAACATCATCAACCTCTCCTTCAAGACCGCAACCTTCCCGGAGAGCTGGAAACATGCCGAGATCAACGCCCTACTGAAGAAACCCAAGGCGGACCCGAGCGACCTTAAGAACTTCCGGCCCATCTCCCTCCTTCCGTTCGCAGCTAAGGTCATCGAAAAGATAGTCAACACCCAGCTCACCCGCTACCTAGAAGACAACAACATCCTCGACCCCTCCCAGTCAGGCTTCCGCAAGAACCACAGCACCGAGACCGCCCTCATCGCCGCCACAGACGACATCAGGCTCCTGCTCGACAACGGGGAGACAGCAGCCCTCATCCTCCTCGACCTCTCCGCTGCCTTCGACACCGTATGCCACCACACGCTACGTACACGCCTCTACAACGCAGGGGTTCGCGACAAGGCCCTGGACTGGATCACCTCCTTCCTCTCCGACAGAACCCAAAGAGTCCGCCTCCCCCATTCCACTCCGGAGTCACCAAAACGATCTGCGGTGTCCCACAAGGATCATCCCTCAGCCCGACGCTCTTCAACGTCTACATGGCCCCGCTCGCACGCATCGCCAGACTCCACGACCTCAACATCATCTCCTACGCCGACGACACCCAACTGATCCTCTCCCTCACCAACGAACCCCACACCGCTAAAGCCAACCTCCACCACGGCATGAAGGCTGTCGCCGACTGGATGGAAGAAAGCCGACTCAAACTCAACACAGACAAGACAGAGATCCTCATTCTCGGACCCAACCCATCAGCCTGGGACGACTCATGGTGGCCCACCTCACTAGGCACCGCTCCTACACCAACCAACCACGCACGCAATCTGGGAGTCATCCTCGACTCGAAACTCTCCATGACCAACCAGATCAACGCCGTCTCATCAACCTGCTTCTTCACCCTCCGCATGCTCCGCAAGATCTACAAATGGATCCCCACCAACACACGAAAGACCGTCACACGCCCTCATCAGCAGTAGACTCGACCACGGCAACGCCCTCTACGCCGGAGCCCCGGCCAAACTCATCGGCAGACTCCAAAGAATCCAGAACGCCTCCGCCCGCCTGATCACCAACGTCCCCCGCCGAGACCACATCACCCCACACCTGAGAAACCTGCACTGGCTTCCCATCGACAGAAGAATCACCTTCAAGCTCCTCACCCACGCACACAAGGCACTGCACAACACCGGCCCGGCCTACCTCAACAACCGACTGTCATTCTACGCACCCAACAGGAGACTCCGCTCCGCCGACCTCTCCCTGGCCGCCGTCCCACGCATCCACAGATCCACCTCCGGAGGCAGATCCTTCTCCTACCGCGCCGCCAAGACCTGGAACTCCCTCCCCTCCACCTTCGGCAGACAGAGGACCCTCAGACCTTCAGGAGACTACTCAAGACCTGGCTCTTCGACCTCTAGCTGCGGCACCCCCCCCCCCCCCACAGCGCCTTGGGACCCTCACGGGTATGTAGCGCGCTTTATAAATGCCTGATTGATTGATTGATTGAATTTCCTGATGGCGCAAAACCAGAAAGGCTCCTGCAGCCTTAGGTGAGTGTTAGTCTGGGAAAGCCACAAAGCCAGGCACGTTCATTGTCAAGTTCAGAATGGCAATGGGCCAGTCCAACAGTGGCGGGGGCACAGATCGGGGTGGCGGGGCGGGGCAGGGCTGAGGGGGGGAGAACAGGACGGGGTGGGGTGGGGTGGGGAAGTGGCTGTAAGAAAAAAGAAAAAACACCTTCTCGCCGCTCTGTTCTTCGTAGTCCCTCACTGCGGCGGGAACAGGAAGCAGACCCAGGCTCCCCATAGCCAATCACAACGCAGCAATGCAGCATTGTGATTGGTGTGAGCACCGTGGTTCGGCGCTCAGCTAGGGAACGGGAGCCTGGGCATGTTCTCCAATGAGGCTGCAATACAGCCTGGGTGGAGAACATGCAAAGTGCTCATGAATGTTTGGCCGGCCCGAGACGGCCAGCCAAACATTCATGCGCACTTACAAAGTGTGCTCACCACTCCCCCTGCTCCTGTCGTTGGAGCCGCTCCGCCCCTCCCTGCAAAGCTGCTGCAGGAGGAACAAATAAAATAATTGTATTTTTCCTTTATTTCACTGTGTAAAAGCAGTGGGGCGAAACTCCTCCGCCTTAGCGTAGGAGCTGCTACTCCAGTCCGAGTAGGCACACGTGGTGGTCCACCTTCCATTCTGGGCTTCAGGAGGTAACAGCGAGTCTGTGAGGTATCTGCTGCCTTTTTGCAGCACAATTATCAAGTTTTGAGTGGACGGAGAGGAGGGCTGGACTTTTGTCCCCCGCAGCAGGCCACAACGATCGGACAGGCAAGCTGCCGGTGTCTGCTGCCAGCCTCCTTGTATTAAAAATTGTGCAGTGACATATCAGATTTGAGATTGGGATTTTCAGTTCAATGAAATTCCACCAATTTAGGAAATAGGGAGGGTGGTGCTGTGGAATATGGGTATATAGGTATAATATAGGTAGAATATGGCCCCTCTGCTTCCCTCAATCACCATTCATAACATGCAGCACTGAACGCACACAATGACAGCAACCCATTGAATTTATGTGGGGAGATGGTCCTTTTTCTGCAAAGTTCGAGATTTGCTAAAGCAAGTATATACCGATTGTAGCAAGGCAATAAACTGGGCACAAAGGAATATAACGTGTAGTACAGGACACGAAGGAGTTCAGGGGGTGATGTAAATAAGTGTGACTGATACGAGAAAACAGATTTGAAGAAGGGAGAAGGTGCAAGACAGGAAACAGAACTGAAGTAAAACTCAAAGGAGGGTAGAAATTGAGAGTGAGGAATAAGGACATGGAATGTAGAAACAGAACGAAATAGTTTAGAAATGAGACAATGGGTGAGGGGAGATTTATAGAGTTTATAATAAAGGCATAAAGGGAAAGAGCAGGGATAAAGGAATGTGGAAATGGTGAGATTAAGAGAGAGGGATAGGGAAAATATTATGGGAAATTACAGAGAGAAGAAAAGAGTCACAGGGAATATGATACATAATGAAAGTAAAATAGATGAGGGAGATGGAGAATGAAAAGTTGGTATGATAGATGCACATACAGCAACATAGACAATCCGATAGATGCACCGGGTAAGAAAGTGAGAGTGGAGATGAAATGAGGCAGTAAAGGAAGGGGATGGAGGGATGAGAGCCAGAAAGAGGCGAGAAGGACTGGTGAGTGAAAGAGAGAGCAAGGACACAAATAATATAGAAGGGAAAAAAATGAAAGGCTGCAGTTGGAGCGATTCCATCTAGCATATCAAGCATATTCAGGTCACGTCTCTTCTCACAATGTATGAAAATCATCAAGTACCAAGCTGTGTTACACCCCATCACATTACAAGCAGAGAGGCTTCTGTGTGGGAACTAAAAGACTTAGATGTATAAAGGAAGTGATGCCCGAGGTTTATCAGTGAGTTTTTCGACCCCCTAAGTGTGGTCAGAAGCCTCACAGGACCTCAGAGTGACTAGGAAGAGCTTTCAGGGTGTGAAATAAAGGAAGAGTTTTAATGGCCTGAGGATAAGCAGGAACCTCAGGGGCCTAAGATGAGCAGGAACTTTATTTATCAATGTCCCTGAGAGTGAATTTCTGGGTTCCTGAGCGGGGTCAGAAGCTACAAGTAAATGACAGTGAGAAGGATCCTTTGTCACCTCATGGGGAGCACAAGACACTGGGGCATTCAGGAGCCTTGAAGACCTGAGACCAAGCAAGCCCTTAGGGAACTGAGTGGGAGCAGAAACTTCAGGAACCCAAGGCTGAGCTGTGGGCTTAGGGACCTAGATCAAGAATGCCCCTAACGCAAATGCTCACCCCCAGGGCCCTCTGCAAGGATCGAGTGTGAGCAGTAGCTTTCAGAGATCTGGTGGTGACTATGAGCCTCATGTCTTTAGCAGCAAGGAAACTACAGGGAAAATATATGCTTTGCAGAATCTCAAGGTTAACCTGGTTCTCAGGGAACTGAATGTATCCTCAAGCTTCTATGTAAGAGTGAGCAAGATCTTCTGGGCCTGAGGATCAACAAGGAAATCAGGTGACCAGAAGATGAGCTGGAATCCAAAGACTCCTGAGAGCGAGCTAGAGCTACAGGGATAGAAGCATGTGCAGGATCCTCAGGGTACTAGAGAGTGGAAAGGGGCTTAAGGGTGTTATTGGTAAGTGGGTACTTTATGGGCCAAATGATATTAAGAGCCTCAAAGGGCGTAGGATGAGCAGCACCCATAGATCCTTCAGGGTGAACTAAAGCCTACAGACTTGAGGTTGAGCGTGAAGCTCTGGGATCATGTTGGTCAGTGGCAAGTGAGGGTCCCTAAGGATGAGCAGGAGTTTTAGGACCTGATTGCGGACAAGGGATTTGGCAATTTGAGGCTGAGCAAGGCCTGGGTGATCTAAGAGTGAGCAATGGATTCAGGGAGCTCAGGATGAGAACCTTTATTGAGCTTGCGTCAGAATACCTTTGGGTGAGCTGCAATGCAATAATGGCGTTTCTAGTCTTTGATTATGCTACTGGCCCATGAACCTATAAAAAGCTCAATTTACCCGAAATTAACCCCAATGCTAACCACATAATGTTTCATAAGAGGTGTCAATCTGCAAATGTGGCCCACTTTTTTTGTGGATGTCCGACCAATTTGTGGTCCTAATCTGACCTTGGATTGAAACCCTTGCATAGAGAGGGTTTCCATCTCGTGTTTATAGCCTCTGCACAGCCGATGTCCATTATTGCGGGTGAAAACAGCCTAGGATATTGGTGACAAAACTGAGAAGCATTTTCTGAGGGTTGGGGTTAGATGAGGGGGGATAGAATGGCCTCACAAGCAGTACTTGGAACAAAACTATGCCCCTCCAATGCCCCAACCCCTCTTATCAAACACTGTAAAATGTTTAGAAGTTGGCATGCAGGTCACAGATTTGTAGATAGCTCAGTCGGTTACTTCTTTTGTTACAGAGATCCAAGTGTTGTCTCCAGGTTACTGGTTGCAACTCTTTGCAGTATAGCTGAACAAGCTTGGAAATTTATGACTCCTCAACAGGAAACCACATGTAAAATGCAGGGCATACGTTTACAGTATGGTTGTTTTTCAAGCTTTCATTATTCTAAGGCTGATAAAAGAGTGGTTCCTCTTTGCAGTAATAAATATTTATTAATATGTGTTATATTAATGGTTATTAGTTAGTACTCCCATAGACAGCATAGACAGATAATTCTGACATTCTTAGAGTGCATGCCTATGTCTTACAGATATAATTTGGAAAAGTCAAAAATTGCCTCCAAATTATAATTTCTCCCATAAACGATTCTGATGTGACGTAAGCTGAGTGTCTTTGTCTCCAGGGCATTGCCATTAAAGTGTTAAGCTCCAGCTATGCCCCAGCCAAAATGAATGTGATTAACAAAAGGAGTGCTGAAGGCCCTTTATATGAGACATTTGGTTTGGGTGCAGCTGGAACTTCAAAGCGCACTCTCCCCCGCTGCACATTGCTGCTCTGGCCGCAAAAAGTACACCAAGGCTTTTATTATGAGGGACCTGTTAAAATCCTCCTTACTTCCCCACCCCAGAATTATCATTACAGCCTGGTGTCTGGATAACTCTTGTGGTGGGAAAATAATGCGGATTATATGTTTTGTGGGGAATAACATGCGGGAATCTATGTTTCTGTGCCAAATCCTATATGTTTCCCCCCAGAGTTTCAGAAGCTGAAATCTCTGTGTGCACAACAAAAACGAATGACTCCAACGGTTCCAGTAGCTACTGTTACTGCCCTTAGGAATTTACAGGTCCCTTATAATGAGAGCCAAAGCGCAGGCACTTCTTAATGGGTATCACAACAAGGTATCCTAAGTTAAACAAAAAGGGTGGGGTGATCAGTTGTCACGAGTCCAGAATGAAAAAATTCCTAGCTATCGTAACAGAAAGTTGTAATTGTATTAAGGACACGGAGGCGAGGATTATGCTTAACGCTTTCTTCACTTTATTAATAGCAGCCTTTTCCACAGTACCAAAGAAAACCACATTTCCCATTAAAAATAAATGACAGAGTTTAAAGAGACAGACAGGGGGGGCGTGGCCAAGATGGCGGCACGGTAGGACGCGGAACTCTGCTCCTCCGGCCCGTCAAACCACTTGCCTTGTAATAGCCTCCTTCCCCGCACTGCAAATACCGGGAATTGGAAGCGCACAGTCTTCTAGCTGCTCCGGCGCCCGGACGAGGTGAAATCCTGCACAACCGAGTATTCCTGCCGGGGTTTGCAGTGAACGGAGCCGGAACGGCCGCGGCCGGGGTAGAAGCCGCGAGGTCACCGCCTGCAGATCCCCGCCCTCAGCGTTGCACCGCAGGTCGGGACGGCACTGGGACACCCTCGACACACGGGGGGTTGCCCGCACCGCTGCCCGGAGGTCGCGGGAGCCGGGATTTGCCGCTACTGGACAGGGTGAGCTGCATCGAAAGCGCGGCCGGTGGGGCGGCCACCATCTTGTGATAATCTGCGCTCCGGCCTGGGGGTAGCGCGGCCTGACACAGCGCTCGGCTAGCAGCGGCCCCCTACAGTCCAGCAGGCGGACAGAGACTGTGCCTGGGCTTTGACTCCAGCGGGGGCGCCCTCTCCCAGGCCCACAGCAATACAGTGCCCCAGCCAGCGGGGCGAACGGACCCTGAGCCGCCGTCTTGATCCGCGGCGGGCCGTCCCATTATAGAACGCGGCGCTGCTGCCTTCCTTACACCCCCCGGAACTGAGGGATTTGTGGAAGCCCTGCATACATTGGGACCCCGACGATCCGCCCCACGACCTGCGGCTGAAGGCCCTCCGGTGCGGAGCGTGGAGCTGGGGGTCAGCCCTGTGGGGGATGCTGCCCCTGGAAGTAGTGGCGGACGGTGCAGCCCCGCGGGCGGAGCCTTTCTCCACGCGGCACAGGTGAACGGGGCCCCCTGGATGCAGTGAACCCAGGTGGTGTGGTCGCAGCAGTCAGCACGCCCTGCACCTAGCGTCGGATGGACACCTGGTGAGTTACGTGACTACCCGGGGTTGGGACTGTCACCCTCTAGAGCGCACAAGCAGCTGCTGACCCAATATCCTTGAGGCGGGAGAACTCTGCGACGTAACGCCTGAGCGAGCCGCTGCTCTCTTCTAACCCTGCCAAAGCGGAGGCGTGACCCGGTTGTCCAGGACGTTGCAGGACTGGCCTCCCCGCATGAGACGGCACCCAGGGACTGGATTGGACACACAGTGAGGGCACTCCCGGCGTTACAGCTCGCCCACAACGCCCTACTACACCACACTCGGCCGTCTGCGTGGTACTACCGGGGGGGGTGCCTTGGGTCGGGCCCCACCGATGGTCGCAGCGAGATCGCTCCCCAGGAAGCCTACAAGGCCCTTCACGCACTCTGCCCCACATTGCTTAACACCCGGACTTCGTCTGTGGCCCTCTGCAGCCTGAGGTACGAAGATGACCTCGGCCCGCACACGGAAGGACAAATCCCTCAAAGAGCTCCTGATTAAGCAGCCCGGGAACACGGAGGCATCCCAAGAGCCCTCCACCCATCCGGAGTACGCGGCCTCGGTGGCGGAAGCGGACAGCCCGGCAACGAAGGCCTTCATGCTGGAACTCTTCTCTGCCATCAAGGAAGACATAATGGACTTGAAGAGTCAGCTGGCGTCGGATCTTCAGGAGGTGCGCCGGGACGTCGATGAAGTGGGCGAGAGGGTTGCTGCACTGGAAGAACACTAATTGGCGAGGGAAGAAGACCTGCATCAACTCCAGCAAGAGGTCCTCCGCCTCCGAGACCAGAACCTGGACCTCCAGGCCCATGCGGAGGATCTGGAAAATAGGTCACGGAGGAACAACATCCGCATTCGCGCGATACCATTGAAAGATCTCCGCGGCTACGTCTTGTCCCTCTTCCAGCAAATCCTGGGCGCTGATGACACACAGGAAATCCAGATTGACCGCGTTCATCGAGTGGGCCTCCCACGAGGCGGCAGGGCCCCCCCCCGCCTGATGTACTAGTCTGCGTCCATGACTTCCAGCTTAAGAAACAGATCCTGCGCAGGGCTAGGGGGGCCCAGCCGATACAATTCCGGGGGCACACGCTGGCCCTTTTCCAGGACCTGGCTGCTTCAACTTTGCCCAAGCGTAGAGACTTCCGACAGGTCATGTCCTATCTTCGAGACAAGGGAATACCGTATTCATGGGGCCATCCCTTCCGTATCATCTTTCATAACCAAGGGAAGCTGAGGCAGATGCGCTCCCTGGCCGACACCATGGATCTTTTGGGACTTGTGGCAGACAAGACTCTGCAACCAGATGCCAGTTCCTCCCAACACGACAGGAAACGTCTCCCTCGCTGGCAGACGGTTGGCAAACCTACGACACCCACAAAGCCGGGCCCAGAGGAAATGGCGAAGGAACGAAACGCCGTGCTCTCAACCCTCTCTCAGACCCAGGATCTCCCGAGCACCCCGTGAAGTCTTACAGTGTATCTCCAGGGGAAGGTAGCTCTGCAAAGGGGCCGGAGGAGCCCACAATTGGTTCACCTCTCTCGGCTCCCTCGACTTCCTCCAGGGCCTGTGGACTACCTGGTACCTTGTTCTAGGAAGTCTTGTCCCCCCCTGATCTCCTCCACTAGACAGACTTTTGTCTCTTGTTTTTTCCTTTTTGTCCCTAGTTTCTCCGGGATACCTGTGGTCCTTTAACGGGCCACTCCTGACTGCAGATTTCTTGAGAGACTATGCTTGTTTGGGCTGGTTTTTATGTTGTGTTCTGGTTGGGATTTTTGCTGTTTCTTTTGGGGCCCTTTAGTATCACACATAGGGTCTATTGCTCCCTTGTAGGGGCCCGCACATGCTCCAGTCCACCCACAGCGCACCGCGCCAGATGCATCTGGCGACCCGCAGGCGTGTTTCCCCCCAGTACTGATGCCTAGGGACCTGAAAATCATCAGCCTCAATGTGCGAGGCCTGAATCACCCCACTAAGCGCACTGCGATTCTTTCCCTTCTTGAGCAGACCGAGGGCGATATTTGCATGCTTCAGGAGACCCACCTCCTTGCTAAAGATACCCCCCGCATGCGCTCCCGCCGCTTCCCAGCCAATTCCGGTCCTCTGGGACGACGAAGAAGAATGGGGTAGCCATACTACTTGGGGCTAAGTTTGAGGGCAAGGTCCTTTCTACCTTTTATGAGTCCAAGGGGAGGGCATTAGCTCTCAGAATCCAATGGGGTCCCACTGTCTTCACCCTTCTTAATGTATACGCTCCCAATACACAGCAGGAGGCTTTCCTCCGTAGGCATTTAACAGAGGGGCTGGCCTCACCTGACCCAGCCTTAGTAATCGGGGGGGGGGACTTCAATCTTGTAATGGACAACGAGTTGGACAGGTCAGGGCAACGCCACACACAGGTCGGAGCCATCTCGCCCGACGGGAAGCGCTGGCCGAGCAGAGAATGGCCTACACGATGTCTGGCGCCTTCGCCATGCAGACACGTGCGATTACTCCCATTACTCGGCGGCACACAAAACTTACGCACGACTAGATATGCTGCTGGTCTCGAGCGCGCTTCTCCCGAATGTAACGGACGCTTCCATAGCTGTGCGATCCCTTTCGGACCATGCACATGTCTCGCTCTCTTTGCGCTCTGATGGCTTTGGGCACGCGCCCTCTAGATGGCGGCTGCGCGTAGGTCTTTTGCATACCCCTGCTGTGGTGAAGGAACTGCGCGCCAAGATCACGTCCTACCTCCAACTCAATGATAATGGGGAAGCTTCCCTGGCTGCGGTGTGGGAGGCGCTCAAAGCGGTCTTGCGAGGGGAGATTATGGCGATCTCCTCGGCGGAAGCTCGTAGACGGAGAGAAGCCCACTCAGCTCTTGAACAGGAGGTGGCGGAATTAGAAGCAATACACAAACGCACAGGGGCCCCTCGGATTTGGCGTGCAATGGAAACGAAACGGACACTTCTCAAGCGCCTAGACCTGGATAGGGCCGAATACGCTCTGGTTCGCTTGCGACACAAGTTCTACTTGGGAGGCGACAAATGCGGGAAACTGATGGCCCAGAGGCTGCGTGCTAGAGCTATAGCGGGATCCATTTCTGTTCTCACGAACTCTGCTGGGGAGGAACTTCATCTGGATTCCCAAATCGTTGAGGAATTTAGATCATTCTATTGCACCCTTTATAGCACCGACCACCAAGACACCGCTGAGACCCAAGCCTATTTAGCCACTAGCAACTTTACCCGTCTCCCGAAGGCGGAAGCAGACCCTTTAGAAAGCCCAATTTGAGTAGAAGAGGTCATATCCGCCATCGCTAAACTGAAGCTGGATAAATCGCCTGGGCCTGATGGCTACCCAGCCTTTTTTTATAAAACGTTCTGTCACGAATTGGCCCCTCTTCTCACACGTCTATATAATTCTTTCCAGGACAGTGCAATGATGACAGAATCAATGGGGGAGACAGCAATTTCGGTCATTCTCAAGCCCAATAAAGACCCAAGCAACTGCGGCTCATACCGCCCAATTTCCCTACTTAACATTGACGCAAAACTGTTCACGGGCATTTTAGCGGCACGGCTGAATCCTCTTATGGCGGGTCTCATTGACCCTGATCAGGCGGGATTCATCCCCACCCGACAGGGGAGCGACAACACCAAACGCCTTCTACATCTCATAGATGGGATCCGCCGTTCCCGGGTGGGTGCACTGCTTTTTTCGGTTGACGCGGAGAAGGCGTTTGACAGAGTGTGCTGGCCATACCTGTTCGACGTCCTTCGAAGCATAGGGTTTGGCCCTCGTTTTCTCACTTGGGTACGGTGCATTTATCATGCTCCGCGAGCTTTTATCAGGGCTAATGGGGTCTCCTCATCCCCTTTTCAGATTGCTCGGGGCACCAGGCAAGGATGACCGCTCTCGCCTCTTTTATTTGCCCTATACATGGAACCCCTTGCACAGAAGATCCGGGACCACCCAGACATCCAGGGCATTACATTTGGGGGCGACCGCCATAAAATAAGCCTCTATGCTGATGACATCATTCTCTCTTTGACACAGCCACTGACCTCCCTCCCCGCCCTGGTGAATGAACTTGAGGCTTTTGGTCGGATATCGGGCTTCAAGGTAAACCTTACCAAATCCCAGGTCCTCAACCTATCCTTACCCCAACCGCAGGCCGAGGCCCTTCAACAGTCTCTCCCTCTACATTGGTCCCAGGACCCCATTCCTTACTTGGGCATTCAGCTGACAGCTTCACTGCCGCGCACGCTGGAAGTGAACTATACGTCTCTGATGGCGCAAACACGCAGAGTTTTAGAAGGGTGGGCTAAGCATACATTATCGTGGTTTGGGCGCATTGCGGCAGTCAAGATGATGGTCTTACCACGCAGTCTGTATTTATTCCAAACCCTCCCGCTAACGCCGCGGCCCGGTATGGTGCGGTTACTGCAACTAGCGCTGAATAACTTCATCTGGGGGAACAAGAAAGCACGCCTCTCGATAGCGCAACTCTCGCGATCCAAAGATGATGGAGGAGTGAGATTACCTCTTATTCACAGGTACGTGCAGGCGGCACATCTCCGATACGTGCTAGGATGGAACCGTCCGCTATCGGAGAAGCATTGGACCGTCATGGACCAAGCGGTGGCGGGCGCGAACATCTGACGTGAACTGTGGCTTCCCCGCCGCCTCCGAGCCTGGGGCCTATTTTCTTCGCCGGTGACGGCAGTAACTATGAAAGTCTGGGATAACGTGGCACGGGCAAAAGGCCTCACAACGTTCCCCTCCCAGATGACGCCCCTGGTAGACAATCCAGACTTCCCTCCTGGTGTCAAGTCCGCTGTAGCACAGAGATGGAGAGAAGCGGGATGAAGCGGGATGCAAGCGCTTAGGCCATCTTTTCGATCCTAAGGGCATTATTCCGTTCAGTCGCATTTGTCAGGATCTAGACATTCCCCGCTCAGATGAATATTATTATTTGCAATTGCGGCACTGGGCTACCTCTCGGGACTACCTCACGCAGGCCTCTCGCACTTTGACCCCTTTTGAACAATGGGTGGCGAAGAAAACAGACGACAAACACCTCATAACGGAATTATACACGCTCCTTACACCACGCCAGACAGGGACTCGTACTCGGGGGCAACTCAGGTGGGAGGCAGAGTTAGGCCGGGCCCTTACTGACAAGGAGTGGGATAATATCCATTATAGAGCGCACCATACAGCGTATAATACGGCAGGGACGGAGTCCGCATTTAAAGTAGCGTCTTACTGGTACCTCACTCCGGCTAGGATACACCAGTGGAACAAAAATCACACCGAAGAGTGCTGGCGCGGCTGCGGAATGTCAGGCTCCCTAGCGCATCTATTATGGCACTGCCCAAGACTGGAGCGATACTGGGAACAGGTTTTAACTGATATAGATGAGGCTTTCGACACCGAGATCCCCCGTTTCCCAGCGTACACCCTACTGGGTCTCTCAAACCCTCTCACCTTCCCTCTGCGCTCAATGCGCAGCAGGCAGATAGCATTGGCTCTTCTTGCAGCGCGTCAGGCGATACTACTTCATTGGGGCACTGCCACGGTCCCAGACCTCTCGGCCTGGCTTCGCCGGCTTTGGATGACCCTGGCAATGGAACGGCTCTCATTAATCCAAGCTCAGAAGGGGGAGAAGTATGCTGAACTCTGGGCACCGTTCATTTCGCTACTTTCGAAGGACCTCCGAAGGTCACCTGCCCCAAACTTCTGCAAGTACTGCAAATGATACCCATCCCAGAGACCGGCGCTGACCCCCCGATAGGACTGGCGGGCGTGGATGGGTATGTGGAATAAAGTCCCTTTACCGACCCTGATACTTAGATACGGAATTCCCCCTACTGTTTTCTTTCATTTTCTTTTTGTTTGTTTCTTGCTTGCGGGAACCGGGTGGGTGGGTGGGAGAGGGAGGGGGGTTTCTCCTTGTTGTTTCTTCTTGCATAGAAATCCTGCTTGTGCCACATGGACCCCCGAAGGCACTGTCTGGCTGGACTCTTAAGCCTGGACTCTGCTGGTTGCCTCCCTTCGGGCGGCAGGCCTTGTACATCCTCGATAGCATTGTTGGTAGCCGCCGGCCCCTGTGGTTGTAGGCAGAAGGCTGTGTACAATGAAGAGCTGCTTTGCAAACCTCTAATAAAATAGATTTGTTCCATAAAAATAAATGACAGGCAACATAGTCCACCAGTTTCCATTGTCCAATCAAGAGCCAGGGTCCTTAACATCATCCTTCGTCTCTGTCCCCAAATCCTTTTTCGTTGTGTCAGTCACGCCATTGTTCTTTTCCTACGCATCTTGCTTTCCTGTATCCAAGCCTGGAACAAAAGTGGTGATATTATCATGAGAACCTTGACCAACCTGGGCAGTCAACCAAAACCAGGTCTGCACAAGAACATATCTATTGGCATCATAAGATTATAACAGTCAAGGGCAAGAGAGCTGAAAAACTCATTACTTACTAGTCACGGGGAGGACCTCCTGGATCAGCTATCCGCTGGTGGGATAATCCTCGCCTCTGTGTTCTTAACAGAATTGAAAATTTCTGTTACGATAGCTAGGAATTTTTTCATTCTATGTCAGGACCCTGAGGCTCGGATTATGCTAGTTTAAAGCTTATTTACCACCAAATGAGCCATATCCAAAATTGGCTTAAAATAAAACCTTTTAAATGTAGAGTCTGAGGACCAATCAGCTGCGTTCACAATGTTCTCTAGTCTGGCACCTAGACTGAAGGCCTCAAAGGCCAAGACCCTCCTAGTGGAATGGGCCCTAAAAATTGTGAGATCTATGCCGGATTCCTGCATGACCCACCACACCCAACGTGCTATAGTGGAAGACAAAACCACGCTGTGAGGCTTCCTGATAGCGATTAGGAGTTGTCTCTCTCCTGGAGGCCTGAAATCCGCCAATATCTCCTCATAGGCCTTAAAGCACTGCCGCATGCATAATTTAGGAGAGTCTGGGAAGGCTGGGTACTCAATAACCGTAGTGTTACATTTCATACACCCACTAATCGTAAAAGAAACCCCAGTGGGTGAAAACGTCCTTCCCGTAATATCCATGGCCCTAACATCAGAAACCCTTCTGCACGATATCAAGCAGAAAAGCATTCCAAGCTTAATGGAAATCTCCATCCTTGAGAGAAACCTATTAGGTTGCCAGGATAGGAAAAGGTTGAGCACTTTGTTAATATCCCAAAGTGTTGAATAACATGGTGGAAGAGATAATCTGATACCACTCAGCAAGCGACATATAAAAGGATGCCCTTCCAACCAGGGAACCCTCAATGGATAAATGCCTGCCGAAATGGCGGAACAGAAGGTATTGATAGAGTGATAGGCCAAGCCCTGCTGGGCCAGGCTGGCCAAGAAACTCACGATCTGAACTACATCAGCGCCCATGAGATCATAACCCCAACACACACACTAATGACAACATCACGCCCAAGCCGATCTGTATCGTTTAATTGTGCTGTCAGACCAGGTCTTGGTCAAGAGGTCTTCAGCTTGAGACTAAAGGCCTGGGAGCGACCATCTATCCCTGTAATCCTCCACACCATCAGGTGGAGGAATCCGTCTAGCACCATCTGATGTGGGATCCAATCTGGGTTGAGAAGATCTGGAAACGGGGAGATGGATTGGAAAATCCTAAGAAAGTTCCAGAAGGACTGGAAACCATACTTGAGACTTCCAAATCGGTGTGATCAGGACCACCTCCGCTTGTTGCCACCTGATCTGGGTCGAAGCTCTTGTGATTATCGCATATGGGGGAAACGCATACGCTTTCTCCTTCCCCAGTCTTGGAGGAACGCATCTGTGGCAGCTGTCAGAGGGTCCGGTCTCCAATAAAAGAACCGGGGCAACTGATGATCTAACCTGGAGGCAAAGATATCCACAGAAAAAGGACCCCACCGAGTCTGGAGGGTGGCAAAGACCTCCGGATGAAGTTTCCACAGGCTAGAGTCCCTGAAGTGTTGGGACTGCCAATCCCCCACCTGGTTCCCCCGACCGGGAGGGTACTCGGCCGTCACTGAAATCTGGTGATCCAGGCAGAACGGCCAAAAATGTGTTGCCAGGTCATAAAGAACTTTTGAGCTGGTGCCTCCCAGGTGATTGATGTACCGGACGGCTGAGATGTTGTCAGTTTTCAGCAGGACACAGAACTGTATCTTGTCCCTAGTCCAACACCGGACTGCAAAGGAACCCGCTAGAAACTCCAAACAGTTGATATGCAACACTTGCTCTTGCCGAGACCACAACCCTCCTCTGGAAAAATCTCCACACCGAGCACCCCAGCCGGACCTGCTGGCATCAGATTCTATGATGATGTTCGGAACAGAGCCAAAAATTGCTCTCCCGTTCCATGCTTCCATGTGAGAGAGCCACCATTGGATTTCCTCTCGTGCTTCGTCTGACAGGACGACTGACTGAGGGTAACCGAGACCTTTGCACAAATGTACTGCTTTCAATCTCTGCAGGGTCCAGTAATGTAACGGTCTCGGAAATACCAACTCCACACAGCCACTTTGAAGTATGACATCACAGTGTAGATTGTTCTAGAGCATAATACAGTCAGGCTATAATAGGCATGCACTCAGTACAATCTGCCTCTTTTAAATGCGGCTCCACACAGATAAGTAACCTTCCATTACCTTCATAGCGCATGACTATTTAATAGTTTTTTTAACAGATTTTCATTTTATCTGTCTATAATCCTATTTGCTGTTTTGCTTAAGTAGGGCTCCTACTATCGTATTTTCTGCTGTTTTATAGCACATAAAATCCCTTACATTCAACACTGGCAAGGTCAGAGCTTCCAATCTGTGGTCGCACCCCCTTCCCACCCCCCTTTTACTTTATTAAAACTGGTGATCGGCCTCAATAGGCGTGCTGCTGATTGAGACCACGCCGCTGACAACTGATCACTCCATTCCTTTTGCCCCACCGCGGCAACGTATGCAGAGGACAGCCAGTTTCGCAGCTTACCTCGCCGCTGACTTCATACACCGAAGGGTGCAACACTTGCCCCATAGCAAAGAGCACAAACAGCTCCAAATCCTGGGCTCCCCTTCTCCCGACGCGCATCATCATTAGAGCGCGTCGGGAGAGGCTTCATTTAAGGAAAGGCATTAGCAACGACCGCTTCGGGCTGTAATAGACGCAGCTGTTCGCTCGAGCAACTTTGACAGTTGCTACTTCGAGTGAACAGCTGAGCGACTCTCTCCGATGGCCTTAGAAATTTGTAAAAACCCGCTTAATGCCTAATAGCCCACTATACACATAATAAGAGGAAAATCATAAGGTAAGGCAAGGGGGGCATTACCCAATTGATCAAATTAAGAAACTAAATCCCCCCCAAAAAATGTAATCAATAACAATAGGAAATAAGGCAAAGACCCCTTTCTTTATTTAAATAAATACTTTAAATTAATTTAAAGCACTCAACATGTCAGATCTTGACAGTCAGAGCTTAGAAAACACCCAAAATTTAAATGAGGATCTGATAAAAAAATTAATACAACAAGAAATGTGCACTTGCGTGTGAGAGACCATACAGCAGGTCATCAGCAACAAAAGAGCCATCATCTCTGAGGAAGAACCTGACCCGGACTCAATGTCTGGTGGGGAGTCTGAGACTCTTAAACAAAAGGGAAAGAGATTAAAAAAGACCAAACACATCGAGGATGTTACTTCCAATGACATTTCTGTAGGTCCTAGTACCTCAAAACGCCTAGGAGGTCTATGCACCTCAAATTTAAGAGGTGGTCTAAGCACCTCAAGAAACAGTGGAGGTCTAAGCACCTCAAATATGATGGGTGTCCTACGCGACACAAACCCAATGAGTGCACGTAACGGCACCACTACCCGCACTAGTCTGAGAAAGACTCAAGTAAAATGTACTGGAAGAAACCAACTCCCAGAATGAGGAGTTACTGGACGAATACATATTTAATCTGGACCACAGAGACCCAGACGTGGACGAACTCCTTAACGAGGAAGCCCCCTCCACATCTAAGGACCTAATACTGGACCCTCTAGGTCAAGAAATGTTTTCACCCAACAATAGTAAACACCCAGAAGTGCGCAATGGTGGCCTCAAGGCCACGTGGCCTCAAGGCCACGTGGCCAAATTTATTATAAAGTGGTTAAGAAATCCACTAGAGAGGGAAACACATAATCTCCTTCAATCAGAACGCTCTAGACCCGTCATTTAAAATAAGGTTTTCCTACCCCCAAACCTTGACCCAGAACTCATAACATTCGAATTTAAAATGGGCAGAGACCCTAGAAAGGGCATGGAGAGGTCATTAAAATGTGCCAAGACCGTCTGCTTGACGTATTGGGTCCCCTTGCTAGGATCATCAACATGGCTGAAGAATGCTACTTAAACCAACACCCGGTAGACGTCCCTCTCCTTAGGGGTTGGAGCCTAAGAGCGCTGATCTTGCTAGGTAACGCTAACGCAAGCATAAATGCAGAAGGAAGTAGAGTTATTCTATCAAAAATAAATCCCAAGTTGGGCGACCTAGCTACCCAAGAACCTTCAGAGAATCCCAAAGGCCTCCTATTCGGAGATGGCATGATCAAATCACTCAGAAAATACGTCGCTACTTTTACTGCTCTGGACAAGTCCCAGTCAAACATGCGAAGGGTCTTCAATCCAAATGTTTTTGGCTGGCAGGAAGAAGGGGCCCTTCTCACGGCCGAACTTCATATAGGTCCAATTTCAGAGCAAGAGGCTTTGGCAGAGGCTTCCAGCAAGGAACACCACCACCCTTTTAACCACAAAGTGGCCTAGGCTCCCGTTCAAGAGGCCCAAGGGGACGCAAACAGATCTCAAGCACCTTTAACAGTGAGTACCAATATTCGCCTTTGCAATTCTTCCCAAATAAAAGTGGGGGGTCGCCTCAAATTCTTTTTCCAAACCTGGCTATCAATCATCAGGGACCCCTGGGTCCTAGATACGGTCCAAGGGTTCAAGATAGACTTCCTACTACCACCACACCAATCCCATGTCCCCAGGGAACTACGGGCCAGATGTACGACCCGTTTTTGCATGCGCAAACGGGTTGGCGAACCCGTTTGCGCATACAAAAACATCATGGACCATGTACAAAGCCTATTTAGTGAGTTGCAATTTATTTGCGACTCGCTAAATAGGTTTTGCGACTCGCTATTTCGAAGGGGCGTTCCCTTCCAAATAGCAAGTCTCAAAACCATGTACTAATGTTTTGCGACCGCAATTGCAGTCGCAAAACACTCGCAATTACCACCTACTTCAAGTATGTGGTAATGCATTCGCAAATGGGAAGGGGTCCCCTGGGGACCCCTTCCCCTTTGCAAATGCATGCAAAAATATTTTTTAAGGGCAGGCAGTGGTTCCAGGGACCACTGCCTGCCCTTAAAAAATGTAACGAAAAAGTTTATTATTTTTTTTTTTTTTAGATGCATCCCGTTTTCTTTTAAGGAAAACGGGCTGCATTTGGGAAAAAACCTCCTTTATTTAAAAGCAGTCCCAGACATGGGGGTCTGCTGATCCCAGCAGGCCACCTTCCCTGGGAGGGCCTGTCATTCCCAATGGGCTCGCCAATTGCGAGAGGCTCATTAATATTAATGAGCCTCGCAATTTGCGACCCCATTGGGAATCGCAAACAGTGTTAAACACACTGTTGTACATTTTATTTTGCGCCTCGCAATTTGCGACTCGCAATTAGTCGCAAATTGCGAGGCGCAAAATAAAATGGTCGTACACCTGGCCCTAAGTCTACCTCAACACCAACAGAGGGTAGAAGAAAAGGACATTTCCTCTATGTTAAAAAAAGGCGCCATAATAGAAATACCAATGAACCAGAAAGTTTTTATAAGCACACTCTTCCTGATACAAAAGAAAGACAAAGGCTGGAGACCAATTATAAATCTCAGGGACCTAAACAGGTTCCTCGTATACAGATACTTCAAAATGGAGGGTATCCACCTCCTAAGAGACATCTTACTGGAGGGACTCTGGTTAGTAAAACTGGACCTCAAAGACGCCTATTTCACCATTCCAATGGCTCAGGAATGTCAATGCTACCTCCAATTTTTATGGCAAAATCATCTTTTTCAATTTCAGGCACTTCCCTTCGGTCTAGCATCAGCTTCCTGGTGCTTTACAAAAGTTATTATATGTCTGGATCACATTCTCATAATGTCACAGTGTCAGATGCAAATTCTCAAAGATCTAGAGAGAACAATATCCCTCTTGGAGAATCTAGGTTTCATCATAAACAAAGAAAAGTCTATTCTAACACCCTTGAAAAACATACAGTTCCTGTGTTTCTCAATAGATTCAGTAAAATCTATTATCTTCCTACCAACAAAGAAGGTGGCCAAAATCCGTAAAGAGATATGCTTTGTTCTGAAACAACGCCTGTTAAACCTGAGAGAACTTGCCAGACTTCTAGGCCTTCTATCCTCCTCCATCCAAGCCATATTCCCCAGTCCCCTCCACTACCGTGCTCTTCAAAGAATAAAAGCAAGAGCTCTGCAAGCAGGCCTGTGGTTTGGGGACAGAATCTCCTTGGATAAGGAGGCAAGATCAGAATTGACTTGGTTGCTGGAAAACCTAGATGCATGGAACGGACGTGCAATTTTTGGTTCATCGCCGGATTACATTCTTCAAATCGATGCGAGTCTCCTTGGATGGGGCGCTCGTCTAGGAACCGAGAATACGGGGGACTGTGGTCCCACATGGAAAGAGCCCACCACATAAACTTCCTAGAATTAACTGCAGAACTTTATGCCTCAATGAGTTTCAAACATTGTTTACAGGGCAGATCAGTACTGCTGAAAATGGACAATATTTCAGCATTAGCGTATATAAACCGTCCAGGTGGCCCGAAATCTACGAATCTATCAGACCTGGCCAAGAGACTTTGGATGTTCTACTTTGAACACAAAATCTCACTCAAAACAGAATACTTACCCGGGGAAGCCAATGTCTCAGCTGACTGGAACTCCAGGTCTCTGAAGGACTACAGCGTTTGGAAGCTGAACATTTGTATCTTCAAAAAACTAAACCTTCTATGGGGCCCATTGAAGGTAGGCCTGTTTTCAAGCAGACTCACCTTCCAACTGGAAAAATATTCCAGCTGGATGCCAGACGCGGGTGCTCTGGCAGTGAACGCCTTCCTACAACTCTGGAAAGGTCGTCATGCTTACACCTTTCCCCCTTAGCCATGATCTAGAGAGTCCTCCAAAAAGTCAGACAGGAAGCTTGCTCCCTAGTCTTATAACTCCCTTTTGGCCATCTCAAGCATGGTTTCCAACGATATTGGAATTGGCATACGACATACCTTTTTTCCTTAGCGCCAGGGCCGTACTGGGAAACGAAACCGACCCTGGCAAAGATCTCGGCCGGCCTTGGGGGGGCGGTGGGGAGGGCTAGTGGAAAGCTTTGTGCCGCTTTTTGCTTTTGTTGCAGGGGGCCGATATTGCAGCTATGCTGCATAACCGGCCCCCGGTAACAAAAGCACCCCCAAGGGTCTTAAACAGGCCTCCACCCTGGCGGCCCAACGGGGAAACATCCAGTGCCCGCTGCGGCCAGTCCGGCCCTGCTTACCGCAGAATAAGGACTCCTAACAAACACAGATGGGGAGGAACACCCTCTGATCTCGACCGGGACTTTGAACCTTCTTGCCTGGAAAATATCAGGAAATCTAAAGAAATGTCAGGACTTTTGGGAAGAGCTGAGGAACTCCTCGGGGAATCCTGGGCTCCTGGAACCCACAAGAGGTACAATGCAATTTGGAAAAAATAGGTTGGTGCCTGGAAAGAGACTTGGATCCTGTGGAGGCACCTATAGTCCAAGTATCCAACTTTCTAGTAGAACAGTTTGTCAAGGGCCTCAGTTACAGAACTCTAAACTGCTATAGATCAGCAGTCTCAGCTGGTCACAGTTTCATAAATGGCAGAAGCATTGGCAAAAATGTGACTACATGTAGAATCCTTAAAAGTGTCAGATTGAGAAGACTTCCTAGATCTAGATATGAATCTCTCTGTGATGTCAATTTGGTCCTTAAATCTAATCAATTCCTGGCCAAATATTAGATTCCTAAGCAAAAAGATGCTTTCCATGAAACTAGCCTCTATACTATGCCTTATCTCCTGTAGACGAGTGACGGATGTAAAAGCTTTAGAGGTAAGCAACAAATTTTACGATTCCTTTGGAGTAAAGTTTGAAATTGTTCAAAGAACTAAAACTATGTCTAACTCCATCTTTTACCCAAAATTTGATCTATGCCAAAAACTGTGTGAAAGATTACGATTATAGAATGAATGAACATCGCCCAGATAACGTTAATCAACTTCTCATTTCATTTGTTAAACCTTTCAAAGCAGTGACTTGCACTACAATAGCTTGTTGGGTAAAAAAATCTATGCACTTGGCAGGCGTCGACCTCAAGAGATTTCAAGCACATTCCATGAGGGGCGCTTTGGCAAGCCAATCCCTAAGGAAAGACGGCAGACTAGAAGACATCCTTAGAGCCGCCGATTGGTCAAACTCCTCTACATTTGCAAAGCATTACTGTAAGCCAATAGAACACTTGTCAAATCTAGTTCTGCAGAGCAACCAAAATGCATAATGGTAGCCGCCGGTCTTGTAATGAAGTAGCGATTCTCCTAATTACCATGCCAAGAGAATCTAGATTTCATTAAAGACACGGAGGCTAACATTATCCCACCCTCCCAGCCCTTCGCCAAAAAAGATAAAATAAAAGAAATAAATAAAAATATACATACTTAGAGTATATGTACATCAAGAATAAAGACATTAAAAATGTTATACTTTATTAATTTTGTGTTACAGTACTATATGCATGCTTTAATAAAATCTCAAGCCTTGTTACTTGCTTTCCTCAAGATAAAAACTTTATTTGTGAAAGTTTGATCTAATATTCGTCTTTTATTTCAGACAATTCTTAATAATCCAGAAGTCTCTCATACAGTTTCCTGGAAGACACCAAGCATTGAATACCGGGCCTCCTATTCAACTCATACGGATTTCTGGTCTCTAGTTTGCAGTCCATTCACCAAGGATTTTCTGTTTCCTGTTCTGTTCTTTCTTCACCAAGGATTCCTGTCTTACCATATGTTCGGCAATTCCTTCCTTCTACATGTCAAGAAGTTTATTCGCATTTAAAAGAGTCAGATTTTACTGTGTGCATACTGTATGAAGCTGGGTTTCTGTTGCGGTAACCCCCGCGCTTTTTGCCAGATTCCTGATGCACTTTGACTTGATGTGCCCTGGGTCCCTGCCAATCAGGTGCCCAGGGCTTGTGTTCTTTCCCAAAACTGTACTTTTGTACCCCCAATTGTCACCTCTCTGGCCACATGTAAGTTCCTTGTAAAAGGTACCAGGGGTACCAAGAGCACTGTGACCAGGGAAGGCCTCTAAGGGCTGCAGCACATATTGTGCCACCCTTAGAGGTCCTGTACCTTAACAAACACACACTGCTATTGCAGGCTGCATGTTTTGGTGCAGAGAAAAGTCCCTGTGTGCCATGCCTGCAACCCACTGCCTATGGAATAGGTAAAACACCCCTCTAGCTGGGTAGACTATATCACTGTTGAGGGTGCAGTTCCATGACCACTGTACTCCTACAGTGTCTAAGTCCATTCTTAGACATTGTAAGTGCAGTAAAGCCATAAAGAGTATATGGTCTGGAAGTTTGTCATTACGAACTCCACAGCACCATAATGGCTTTACTGAATTCTGGGAAGTTTTGTAGCAAACCTCTCAGCATAATAAACCCACACTGATGCCAGTGTGGGATTTATTATACAAGGAGCTCAGAGGGCATCTTAGAGACGACCCCTGAAAAACGACCAGCCTCTGGTGGGTTCCCTGACTGGTGAACACTAGCCTGCCACCACAAGACATGTTTCTGGACCCCTCGGGTGGGAGCCTTCACTCCCTGTGCCCAGAAACAAAGCCTTTCCTGAGTTGAGGCGTTCACACCTCCCCCAGGTCAGGAAGAGCCATCTGTGGCAGGGGAGCTTCAAAGGCCTTGCTGCCTTTGTAACGCGACCCCAAGCCTCTCCTGCTATCAGGAGCAGGCCCACTTCCTGTCTCCCCTCCTTTTCGGCTGGAAAGCAGGCGGTAAAAATTTGAACAGCCCAGAAGGTGTGCCCACCTCTGCCAACCCCACCCCTCAGGTGGGAGAGGCGAGGTGAAACCCACTCTTCAGTGCCCGCCATCTTGCAGATGGCAGGCACTCTCCAATCAGAATTAGGGATTGTGCCCACTCCCCCACATGGGGTGAGAAGACCAAGGGTGTAGTCACCCTGATGTCAGTAGCCCATTGTCTACTGACCTCGAAACCCCTAAAACACCCCCTAAATACAGTATTTAGGGGCAGCCCTGAACCAAGAAGACAGATTCCCGAAACCTACGAAGAAGAAGGACGAAAGAAGATGCCCAGCGGAGGAGACTGCAGAGAAGAACTGACTTGGCCCCAGCCCTACTGGCCCGTCTGCAGTTTCCAGAGATCCTGCTCCAAAAGTCGCTTTGTCCTGCAGCCAGCAACCTCCAGAACTCTGGGAGGACTGACTGCCTTCAACAAAGACCGGATCTCCTGTGAACAGCAGCTATGTTCAAAAGTAACTCCCAAGACAGACTGAGCCTGCTGAGGACAAAGAAACTAACCCTGGGCACTGAACTCCGCTCCGCTGGCGGAGTTTGCGGAATTTTGCATACTCCGCATTCCGCGGAGAACGCGAAGTTCCTGCAAAACTACCGACTCCGCAGCGGAGCGGAGTTCAGCCTCGGACCCTCCCTCCTCCCACCCCCCCTCAATAAATATTTTCTGTATACAATTTACAATTAAAGTAAAATAAAACCGCAATTACCTTATCGCAGCGTCCCGGGCTGCCCTCCTCCTCCTCGCCGTAATCTCCTACGTCAGACATACGTCATGGTAGGACTGCGCATGCGCGCGCATGCGCAGTCCTACCATGGATCACGGCGAGGAGGAGGAGGAGGGCAGCCCGGGACGCCGCGATAAGGTAAATGCTGTTTTATTTTACTTTAATTGTAAATTGTATTTAGAAAATATTTATTGCGGGGGTGGGAGGCGCGGAGCGGAGCTCCACTGAGTTTTTAGCCAACTCCGTAGAGCTCCGCGTAGAGCAACTCCGCCTGCTACACCCGGGCTTAAAAGAAACCCGATGCCTGGAACCACCACTGCACCAGACTTTCACGGCCCAAATCAGGGTGGCCCACCGGTCCCAGCGAGGTCCCCCAGCACTCCAGAGTCCGAGTCCACCGTGGGTTGACCCCTCCAGGACTCCCCGACGTCGTCTGCAGCCTCTGCATGTAGACCCCCCCGACCGAAAGTGGCCCGGTAAGGTGAAATCCGACCTCAAAAGACAGCCCTGCATCCAGCCGCCCTACGCCCTAGAGAAGAGAACCTGAGGTGCACCTATGTCCCCGAGCCCTCCAACTTACCTGCCCAGCTGTTGGTTCCTCCCGGAAGTCTTCCTGGACCGAACCTGCAGTCAAAATCCAAAATCGACAACTCCCATTGAAAACAACAGGGCATCCGACGCCAAAACAGCACCCTGCACCAGTCGCGGTCCGTGCGGGAAACAGCAGTGGGGTGATGGGGCCGGGTAAGGGGGGATTTCGAAGGACGATGCCAAAGGAAAATGAATTATTTATTTAAATTTCCCTCTGCATCGTCCCTCGAAATCCCCCCTTACCTCGCTCCACCGCTGTTACCCGCACGGACCGCGGCTGCCCTGCACCTGGCCGCCCCTGTTCTGCTGTGGGTGCACTTTGTGTGCTAACTCGGATCTCCCTTTGCCCTGAGCCTAAGTCCAGGAGCTTTTCTCCCACAACCTTGTGGCCTGCTCTTGAGCAGCCACCAACCAGAGGCCCCTTATACCCCATTGGAGAACATTGGGCCTCAGCACTCTGCATCCAGCCACCCTAGTGCCGCTGAGGGTGCTTTGAGAGTGCATCCCTGACCCTGGGGGAACCCTGGTTCTAACTCCAGAAACCCAACTCCCACAACCAAGTACTTACCTGTAAACGATAACTCCATTTCCTCCCATAGGATTGCATTGACTGCTTTTCTTGAATATTGTTCTAAGTGTGGAGTTGGTTTGTATGGAACTCTAAGAAACTGCTAAATATACAAAACTGCTTTACTTACCTTTTCTCTAGGAAATGTCCCAGTGCGATATCTACGCATATCACACTGAGTAGAAAAAGTAATCTGTAAAGTAATCTAACTGTAATTTCAACTGTATTCAAAGTATTTACAAACTTGGAACAAAGTCATTTTCATTCAGCTTGCTTGTATTGTTCAACCTGCCTTGAAAAGTACCATTTACACTTACCTGTGCTAGGTTTGTTTGGTTCTAGGAAATAAATATAACTAAATAACATTTGTATACAAACAAATTGGTCTGAGTTCAGTCTTTGAGTGTGTGACATCATATCTTGCCTGAGTGTGTACAATAAATGCTTAACACTACATTCTGATAAAGCCTTACTGCTCGTCCACACTACCACAAATAGAGAGTAAGGTATTATCTACTTTTACCTCTGCCTACCTTTGGGGTTCCACTGGACTCTGTGCACACTTTACCTTACTTTGGTATAGTATATACAGAGCCAGCTTCTTACACATACCTATTATAGCCTGACTGTATTATGTTCTAGAACAATCTACACTATGATGTCATACTTCAAAGTGGCTGTGTGGAGTTGGCATTTAAAGATTAATGCATAATGTTAGCCTCCGTGTCTTTAATGAAATCTAGATTCTCCTGGCATGGTAATTAGGAGAATCGCTATTTCCTCTTGCTTCGTCTGACAGGACGACTGACTGAGAGTAACCAAGACCTTTGCGCAAATGTACTGCTTTCAATCTCTGCAGAGCCCGATAATGTAATGGTCCCAGAAATATGGCCTGAATGGAAGACAACAAGAGCCCCACCAGGCGAGCGATTTGTCTTCAGGACACCTCCTGTCTGGCCAACGTTCTCTGGAGCTCGTGACAAATCTTGGCTGTCTTCTGAGAAGGAAGGTTTAGGGTTGCCTTGATGGAATCTATGAAGAATCCCAAGAACGTTGCTCTCTGCGAAGGCACCAGAAGGTATTTCCTCTCGTTTATGACAAACCCAAGATTTTCCAGCAGATTGACTGCCAACTGCAATTGCACTGACAACTTTTGGGGGTCATGTGCCAGGAGGAGCATATCATCCAGATACACAATCAGGTGAATCCCCTGAGCTCACAGATACTCCACGAGGGGCTTGAGCACTTTTGTGAAGCACCCATGGGCGCAGAAGCGGCCGAAAGGTAGAGCTGTGAACTGGAATGTATGCTGGTGCCAGAAGAACTGTAGGAACCTTCTGTGAGGAGGAAAAATCGGAATGGCCAAGTACGCATCCTTTAGGTCCAGACGGACCATCTAGTCTGCTGAACGCAATACAACACAAAGGAGAATCCCCTCCATTTTGAAATTGCAGTAAACTAGCCATTCGTTGAACTCACGTAAGTTTAACACAGGCCTCTGACCCCCGTCTGCTTTGTCGACTAAGAACATATTGCTTATGAGACCCCACGGATGTGGTGAGGGACAAATAGCTCCTTTTTCCTGAAGTGACCTCCACATCCACCAACTCCGCCGCATGCTGGAAGAACTGAATTGGTCTGGGCTGTGTAGCCTGACGAGGGAACCCACAAAACTCTATGTGAAAGCCTTGGATAGTCTGCAGGACCCATGCATCTCTCATGATTGCCACCCAACTATGGAAAAAATTTGCCAGGTGGCCCCCTACTTTTAAGAAGGATGAAGTACGAACACTTACCGGAATTGGAGGCAGCATCAGCTCCTTTGAAACCTTGGACTCTGAATAGCCTGCCACAGGTTGGGTAAAAGTTGCCGTAGCAGGCTTGATCCTGGAACTGTCCTTGCCTGCAGCCATGCCCTCTAACAGGATATTGGGAGAAGGACTGGCCAGTCGAGCTGCTCCTACCTCGACCGGCCCTGTGGAAAACCCAGGAGGAGAAAACCCTTTCTATAGAAGACTGGGCTTTGTCTGAGGACGTAAAAGTGTTCACAAACTTCCCGAGCTCCTTGATAAACGGCTCTCCAAAGAACCCCTCTTGGGCCACCGCCCCGGCTTCGGAATCCACCAGGTTCCGCAGCTTAGGGTCAACCTTTATCAGGAAGGAGCGTCTCCGTTCGGTGGACAACGCGCAATTAGCATTGCCCATGAATACGATTGCATGCTGTGCACAACCCGAGAGCGCCTCTGGTGATATGTGCGACCCCGATGCTTTGACATCTTCTGCCATGTCCAGGATCATGGTCATGGGGCCGAATTCATCCATAAGCTTGTCCTGGCATGCCCGCCAGGACCTATCAAGACCCTTCTTAGGGTCTTTCATGAATTTTGCCAAAAATGTGGCCATCCTGGGATCCAATTCTGGTGTCAGGGCTACCATCCCATCCAAGGAAGGAGGCGACTCCGGGCTTTTTTCCCCCAACGGGGCTCATATTCTACTCGCACGTAGTTCGCACAAAGGGCCCAAACAGACAATTTGGGGTGGATGATCATCTCCGGATCAAGCATGCCTGATTCCTCGTCCATGGTGCGAGATTCAGAGGCTGAGGGTGTAGAGGAAGGGCACCAAGGTCTGGACATTGGTAGGTGTAACTTAAGATTCAACTAAGTGTTTCTTTTCAAAGAAATCCATGACTATTAATTTTAATTCCAATAGTCTTCCTATAACACACATATGTCCGTCCAAACAGGCAGCCGACACGTGTTTCGTCTTGCAAAAAGACTTTCTCAAGGCTGTTCTACAAAGTGAATGTCCCAGATGGTGAACTTGAAGGGTAATATGGTGCAGCAGTTGGCGTTATGTAGGATATTCAGTGATTACATCTCTACCTCTGACTTGACCGCAGCTTTGGCTGTGTTGGGCTTTTCAGTTTGTTTAGGTGGTTGGTTTGTGTTTGGGTCTGAGAAAATACACCAAAGAAGTGTCCCCTGTCCTAGATTGGAATGAGCAGAGGGTGTTCTCCCTTGCCTGTGCCTATGCAGTCCTACCTTCCCTGACTTGGAGGCGTGTGCCTGCATAAGGCAGCAGGCACCAGAGATGCTGTTGAAGTCAGTAGGGTCCGGGCGGAGTCTGTGGAGCCTCTCGCGGTGGTTCATGAGCAGACACACCCCCGCAGGAGCAGTGCGCCCCAGCCCCTGGCAGATGTGGGCTAAGGCTGCGCTGGAATTCTTAAAGGTACAGTACATAATTGATCATTGCAGGGGCTGCAACAGACACTGGGATATACGTTATCTTCATAACCATTACAGATCCATGTTGGGAGATAGCTACAAGTATCTGGAGATTACAAACTACCAATCCCCTTAGTCAATTGCTTCTATTCGTATTGGCTATATCAGTGTGATACTTTTACCTTGGGAATCTGGTGACAGGTTGCCATATCAGCTTCTTTCCTTGTGGTCTTCTGAAGCCTTACTCTGTGTTCCATTGGGACAAGGTGGTTCTGCGGACTCATCACACTTTTCTTCCCAAGCTATTGACTATTTCCACTAAAATAGTGCGACAATTCTCACCATGTGTTTTTCTGTACCTGTATGCCTCTTTTATTGCAGGGGCAATGATAGTCAGGCAAGAATGACACTTTAATTTGTATAGAATCGGGGCAATGCTTTAACTGTGCAATCCAGGTAGAATGGTAAAGGCAAAGCTGTAACTAATTTTCACCAATGTCAGCATTCATTTTTTACTGCTCTGCAGGGGATTGATGCCCCATCCTCTGTCTGAGCACACCCTACCTCGGCTAAAATGGCCACTGTGGAATTATCACACCGTCTGTCTAACTACAGACTCCCTGAGCTGAGATGGCCGTGGTGTCATTATCACCATCCTCTGTCTGAGCACACCCCAGTTGAGGTAAGATGGTCGCAGTGGCGTTATCGCCATCCTCTGACTTAGTGTGACCAGGTGTCCCGGTTTTGCCCAGACAGTCCCGGTTTTTGGAGGACTGTCCCGGTGTCCCGACACATTCGTCTAAAACAAAGAAATGTCCCGGTTTCTAAGGGAGGGTCGGGTGAACCTGCACATTAATCATAGTGTTATGCAGGCTCACATTTCAACTGGCCCTCTTAGAAACGGGGACAGAAGTTCACTTCTTTAAACTATTCTGCTGCGCTGCTTCGCCTCATTCAAGAAGCACAGCAGGATTTTAATGAGGTGCAAATCATGGCTGCAGAGCCCATAGGTTAAGGCCGGGCCAACCAGCAGCCGGACCCTGGAGCTCCTCACAGAACAGGGAGGGAATGTGAAAATAAAAAAATATTATATATATATATATATATATATATATATTCTGCTCCAAAGGTTGTCCACCTGGTGAGTAGCACTCGATCAACAGCTTTAGTGTGTGCAAACGCTGAACCCACTTCGCCATTTTCATATTGCACACCCACCAATGGGAAGCTCGAATGTCGGCTATGTGGGTCAGCAGCGGCAAACAGGATTGAGGACGAGTCCACTTGCAGGGTCCATACAGGACAAGATTTGTGTGCTATCCGGACCACATTTCCCACAATGCACAGTCTCATTCGAGCTTCCCATTGGTGGGTGTGCAATATGAAAATGGCGAAGTGGGTTCAGCGTTTGCACACACTGTCTCCGTTCAAGTCTCTGAAGAGAAGCATATGGAGCTTCGAAACGCGTCAGGCAATTCCATTACAGAGCAGCTTCTACAAGCGGATCCTCGTCCCTGCCTATCATCAACAAAGCTGCTGATCGAGTGCTACTCACCTGGTGGACAACCTTTGGAGCAGAATGTAATACGCGGCCGTCCTGCCGCGGAGTGTGCACCACCCCGTTATGTTATGGGGGCCACCCGACATGGTAACTATCATGTCGGCTATGTGGGCCAGCAGCGGCAAACAGGATTGAGGACGAGTCCACTTGCAGGGTCCATACAGGACAAGATTTGTGTGCTATCCGGACCACATTTCCCACAATGCACAGACTCATTCGAGCTTCCCATTGGTGGGTGTGCAATATGAAAATGGCGAAGTGGGTTCAGCGTTTGCACACACTGTCTCCGTTCAAGCCTCTGAAGAGAAGCATATGGAGCTTCGAAACGCGTCAGGCAATTCCATTACGGAGCAGCTTCTACAAGCGGATCCTCGTCCCTGCCTATCATCAACAAAGCTGCTGACCGAGTGCTACTCACCTGGTGGACAACCTTTGGAGCAGAATGTAATACGCGGCCGTCCTGCCGCGGAGTGTGCACCACCCCGTTATGTTATGGGGGCCACCCGACATGGTAACTATCATGTCGGCTATGTGGGCCAGCAACGGCAAACAGGATTGAGGACGAGTCCACTTGCAGGGTCCATACAGGACAAGATTTGTGTGCTATCCGGACCACATTTCCCACAATGCACAGACTCATTCGAGCTTCCCATTGGTGGGTATGCAATATGAAAATGGCGAAGTGGGTTCAGCGTTTGCACACACTGTCTCCGTTCAAGCCTCTGAAGAGAAGCATATGGAGCTTCGAAACGCGTCAGGCAATTCCATTACGGAGCAGCTTCTACAAGCGGATCCTCGTCCCTGCCTATCATCAACAAAGCTGCTGATCGAGTGCTACTCACCTGGTGGACAACCTTTGGAGCAGAATGTAATACGCGGCCGTCCTGCCGCGGAGTGTGCACCACCACGTAATGTTATGGGGGCCACCCGACATGGTAACTATCATGTCGGCTATGTGGGCCAGCAGCCGCAAACAGGATTGAGGACGAGTCCACTTGCAGGGTCCATACAGGACAAGATTTGTGTGCTATCCGGACCACATTTCCCACAATGCACAGTCTCATTCGAGCTTCCCATTGGTGGGTGAGCAATATGAAAATGGCGAAGTGGGTTCAGCGTTTGCACACACTGTCTCCGTTCAAGCCTCTGAAGAGAAGCATATGGAGCTTCGAAACGCGTCAGGCAATTCCATTACGGAGCAGCTTCTACAAGCGGATCCTCGTCCCTGCCTATCATCAACAAAGCTGCTGATCGAGTGCTACTCACCTGGTGGACAACCTTTGGAGCAGAATGTAATACGCACCCGTCCTGCCGCGGAGTGTGCACCACCCCGTAATGTTATGGGGGCCACCCGACATGGTAACTATCATGTCGGCTATGTGGGCCAGCAGCGGCAAACAGGATTGAGGACGAGTCCACTTGCAGGGTCCATACAGGACAAGATTTGTGTGCTATCCGGACCACATTTCCCACAATGCACAGTCTCATTCGAGCTTCCCATTGGTGGGTGTGCAATATGAAAATGGCGAAGTGGGTTCAGCGTTTGCACACACTGTCTCCGTTCAAGCCTCTGAAGAGAAGCATATGGAGCTTCGAAACGCGTCAGGCAATTCCATTACGGAGCAGCTTCTACAAGCGGATCCTCATCCCTGCCTATCATCAACAAAGCTGCTGATCGAGTGCTACTCACCTGGTGGACAACCTTTGGAGCAGAATATATATATATATATATATATATATATATATATATATAGTAGTAGAAGGCTGTGAAGCCGGAACGCGTAGGCCGTCCTATTTTCATCTGTGATGCACTGTGGTGTGTGCTTAAATAAAATAAAACCCTGTTATTTATCTACTCTGGATTGGTGCCGTGTTCTCTCGTTGAAAGCCAAAGGATCAACGTGGTGTGTTTGGAATATATATATATATATATATATATGTTTTTTTGTTTTCTTCACTGAAAAAACCAAAGGTTACAGTGACGTTCTAGTTAGGCTGACATTTGACTCATACAAAACCAGAGAAATTTAGCAGTTATAGTTAGCTGTGCTAAGTATAACTTACGCCCCCGCAATGCACTGCTTATGACCTCACATATTACATCACTCATGACATGGTCAGTGACATCACTCTTGACATCACTGATGACATCTCAAATGACATCACTGATGACATCATCCAGTGATTGTGAGTGTTTTCTAAAAGTTACTGAGTGTTCAACATATATACTAAGGTAAGTGGCTGTGGGAGTTCCTATATGGGTGAGTGAGTGGGTGTTTAAGTGGTGTATACAAGAGTGAGTGGGTATGTGAGAGACTGTATACATGAGTGAGTAGCTGTGTGAGTTCTTGTGTGGGTGAGTGAGTGGGTGTATGAGTAAGTGAGTGGCTGTGTGAGTATCTGTATGGGTGAGTGAGTTGGTGTGTAAGTGGCTGGAATGGTGAATGAGAGGATGAATGAGAGGCTGTATGTGTGAGGGTGCGGGTGTGTCAGTGGCTGTAAATGGTGAATGAGAGAGTGCATGAGTGGCTAGATGGGTGACTGAGCAGGTGCATAAATGTCTGTATGGGTGAGTGACAGGGTACATAAGTGACTGAATGGGTGCATGAATGGGTGTGTAAGTGGGTGTATGGGTGAGTGAGTGGCTGTGTGAGTAGTTGTATGGGTAAGTGAATGGGTGTGTGAGTGGCTGTATTGGTGAGCAAGTGAGTGTGAGAGAGGTTGTATGGGAGAGTATGTACTTGTCTCAGTGACTGTATAGATGAGTGAGTAGTTGTGTTAGTAGATCTATGAGTAAGTGGGTGGATGTGTGAGTGACTGCATGGGTGACTCTATGGGTGAGTGAGTAGGTATGTGAGTATTTGTATAGGTGACTGATTGAGTATGAGAATGGCTGGGTGCATGAGTGGGTGTGTAAGTGTCTGTATATCTGTATGACTGGATGTATCAGGGGCTGTATTGGTCAGTGAGTAGGTGCAGGAGTGGCTGTGTATGTGATTAGTGGTTGCGTTGGTGGCTGTATGGGTGAGTTGGTGTGGGAGTGACTATGAATCAGAGAGTAAGTGTGTGAGTGTGGATGATGTCATGAGTGATGTAATCAGTGATGTCATGAGTGATGCCTCTGACCATGTCATGAGTGATGTAATATGTGAGGTAATAAGCAGTGTATTGCTAGGGCGTAAGTTATAGTTAGCTCAGCTAACTATAACTGCTGAATTTCTCTGGTTTTGTACAAGTCAAATGTCATCCTAACTATAACGTCACTGTAACATTTGTTTTTTTCAGTGAATTTCTACGGTTTTTTAACTAGTAGTTGTGTTTGTGGAGTGATTGAGAAAGGGGGCGGGGCCTCTGACCAGCTCTCACGAATCCTGCTGTGTCGCACTTGCTAGAGGTAACAAGAGGGCTTCTTGGCCCCTAAGTACCCTCACCTTCCAAGAGGACTTCATCCCCCAACCAATAGTGCGCCAGGAGGCTTGTTTGCAGAGTAGTGGAGAAAGGGAATGTGGCCTCTGAAGACCTTTCAGCACTCCCGCTGTGTGGGATTTACTGGAGGTAACAGGAGGGCTTGTTGGCCCCCACTGACCCTCAACAGACAAGGAGACTTTATCCCTCAATAAGTAGTGCTCCAGGAGGTGCGTTTGCAGAGTGGTGGAGAAAGGGGGCATGGTCTTCGATGACCTCTCAGCAATCCTGCTGTTTGGGACTTACTGGAGGTAACAGGAGGGCTTGTTGGCTCCTAAAGACCCTCTGGAGCCAAGAGGACTTCATCCCCCAGCCAGCAGTGCACCAGGAGGCGCGTTTGCAGAGTGGTGGAGAAAGGGGGCATGGCCTCCGAAGTCCTCTCAGCAATCAGTCTGTTTGGGACTTACTGGAGGTAACAAGAGGGCTTGTTGGCCCCCAAGGACCCTCACCATCTAAGGGGACTACATCCCGCAACCACCAATGCACCAGGAGGCACGTTTGCGGAGTGGTGAAGAAAGTGGGCATGGCCTCCGAAGCCCTCTCAGCAATCCCTCTGTTTGGGACTTACTGGAGGTAACAGTAGGGCTTGTTGGCCCCCAAGGACTCTCTACAGCCAAGTAGACTTCCTCTCCCAACCACTTGTGCGCCAGGAGGCGCATTTGCAGAGTGCTGCTGAAAGGGGGCAGGGTCTTCGGCGACTTGCCGATTTTTTATTTATTCGGGGAGGGGGCTGCGTGGCCCCCCTTCCCTGGGCCATTTTCGGTCCCGGGGGACCCCACCCCGCGGAGCTAGGCCTATATTGAACGGGAGAGGAGGGGGCCTTGCGGTCCCCCTCCCCGGGCCGATTTCAACCCTGGGGACCCAATCCTCCCGGGGCCCAGCCTTTTTTTTACATTTTCAAAAAAAATATATAATAAGAGGAGGGGGGCTGTGTGGCCCCCCTCCTAGGCCGATTTGGCACCGGTGACCCAATTCCCCAGGGCCCAGCCTCAATTGCGGGTGCCCTGCCCTAAGTTGGCAGGGTATGCCCAGATGTGGGTCCCTTGCTCACTTTGCAACTGGATTCCAGCTAGCCTGGCTGATGAAGGTTTTTACTCAGAAACCGGTCCCAGGATGCTTGTTTCCGGTTCAGGGAAGACCTGGCTTGGCATTTCGGGCTGGACTGTTCCCTGGAGACACAGGGTCAAGACTGATTTGCATATAGCTGGGTCTGAACTGAGGTGGCGAAGTGAGCTAAAGAATGATGATGGATTCAACCCAGATCTGTGACTGGGGGTGAGTGTCTGAAATGTTTCAGCGCTTCGTCCATCATCTTCTTGTGTTTGCTTTGTTCGCCCTAACTGGATTCAAGCTAGCCTGGCTGATGAAGGGTGTTACCCAGAAACCGGTCCCAGGATGCTTGTTTCCGGTTCAGGGAAGACCTGGCTTGGCAGTTCGGGCTGGACTGTTCCCATGAGGCACAGGGTCAAGACTGATGTGCATATATCTGGGTCTGAGCTGAGGTGGCAAACTGAGCTAAAGAATGATGATGGATTCAACCCAGATCTGTGACTGGGGGTGAGTGTCTGAAAGGTTTCAGCGCTCCGTCCATCATCTCCTTGTGTTTGCTTTGGTACCACCCAGGGCACCCACTCTATTGAGGGCCATGGGGGGAGCTTCAAGGCCTCTGCGGTCCCTGCCGACTCCCCGCCTCCTGTTGGAGCCAGCATTGCCTTTACAGAGAGGGAGCTGCTTACATGCAGCCCCCTCTCTCTAAAAGCAATTGTGCTCACTTTCAGCAAGTGAGAGCATCTTTAATGCTCTCGCTTGCAAAAAACAAGCACAGTTTGCTATGGATGGGCGGGAGCGGTAAAGCTCCTGCCAAGCCATAGGAAACAGCTATGTCTGGGAGGTGGTCACCCTAGGACATAGAAGGAGCCGACCCCGGGGGGGGGGTCCCCAGGGCCATGTAGGGCTCCAGGAGGGGGGACCGCACCCCCCCTCTGTTTTTGTTTTAGGTAGGGCCTGCCCCGGGGAGATGGCAGTCCCCGGGGCCAAGAACAGCCAAGGAGGGGCCCACACGGCTCCCTCCCATTAAAAAAAAATATTTTTGGGCCACGGGGAGGTGGTGGTCATCGGGGCCCGGGGGGGAGGTCTGTGAGGCCCCCACATGTGAAAATTAAGCCGCCCCGGGGAGGTGGTGGTCCCCAGGGCAGGGAGGGTCTGCTAGCCCCCCCACCCCCATTTCATTGGCATTAGCCCTGGGAGGTCGCAGTCCCAAGGGGCTGCGAGGAGGCCGTACGGGCCTCTCTCGCGCTAATTTTAGAAATAGCCCCAGGTAGGTGGTGTTCCCTAGGGTTGAGGGAGGGCCGTGTGGGCCCCCTGTATCATTTTGTTTTCCCCTGGGGTATGGGGGGTGCCACGTGGGCACCCCCACATAATTAATAAACACTACCCCCGGGATTTGGCCCACCCAGAGTCTTCATGAAAAAGACTCATGGGAGCCTGCGCTTCTTTTTTTTTTTTCAATTTTGCTGCGGTTCCGCAGGTCAACCTGCGAATTTGTGGCAAAATTGAATTTTTAAAAATGCTATTAAACCCTGGCATAGTCCCTGTGGGCCCCCCACCATATCTGGGGAGTCACGGTTTTCCTACCCTGCCTCCTTTTCTTTTTTTTAAACATTTTTTGTTGGACTCAGCTTCAAGCCGAGTCCCATGATAGCTGCTAACACTTCCTGGTTGAAGTGTTGTCAGCCAATCAAATTTCAGTAGGATCAGCGAGTCCACTGCAAGGATCCACGTCACCAGATATCTATATTTTATAAACTAAAATATCTCTAAAACTACTGAATGGATTTACAACTAAGCACAAAAAGCATTCTTTCTGGACCAACATCTACCTTTTTGCCAAATTTGGTGTAATTCCGTTCAGCAGTTCGGGCTGTAGTCATGTTCAAGATCCTTATGGGAAAATGCATGGGGAAAATGAGTTTTGGGAACCCCTTTTTTCTTGACCCCGCTTGACAGATCATCTCAAAACTTTCAACACACCAGCTGAATCGACTGTAGCAAAAGTTTTGAACATTTCATAAAGATTCGTTAAGCGGCGCGAAAGTTATTGGCAAAATAAATAATGCATTTGCTATGGAAGTAGGTCCTAACTAAAACTACCTACTGGCGAGCACCGGTAGTTAATATATATATATTTGTATATAAGATGCCCTGAGACCTAATAGGACATTTAGTCCTATTTCTATTTCTGTGCCTGCCTCGGTTTTTCGTTCTGAAAATCTGGTCACCCTGCTCTGACTGAACATCCCCCATTTGAGATAAGATGGCCACGCTGGCATTATCACCATCCTCTGACTGAGCACACCCCTATCTCAGTACTATTGTACGTATGTATTACTCAAATCAGGATTAACTGAGGTATATGTTGAGAACTGTGTAGATGACGCATTTCCTGTGCGTTAGTACATGATTCAGATCCTGTTGGTGAATTGTGGGTTGCGTAGATGTTCCTGTATTAGTACACTAGCGTATGACGGAAATTAGGTAGCTGGACCAATGCATGATGCAAGCCAGGATTGGGGTGTGTTGTGAGAGCTGGGTTGATTGTTTCAGAAGTGAGATGCTTAAGGGAGCCTTCTGCTAGAGGTCAGAGTAGGTGTGCGTGATGGGAGTCTAGTGCGTATCTCAGTATTAGAAAATCGCTGCATGGGGCCTGCCAGAAAAGAGGTACATTGAATGAGTTCCCCCTCATGACTCAGGAGTGGGAGAGCTGTGCCAGCCGCAGTCTCTCAGTTCCGTGTGATACCAGCGCATGGTGCAAGCCACAATAAAGAGACATTGTGGATGTGCTGGAGGGGCATATGTAGCAAAAGTCTGACTGTTGACATTTTGTCACGTGTTAAATTCCAAATGTAATCCATTTTAAAGCACAAGAACACTGGAGCACCAGCTACACGGTCTTTTGCATACGGATATTAAATAATAAAAAATTAGCCCTGTGTTTACTTATGTTGCTATATGTTAATGACAGAAGAGGCGTCTTTCCGTTTCCGAATATAGACGCTCCTCCCTGTGGTACAACTAATGGCCTTCTTCCGTTGGCCCCAAACCACCCCTGCCCGCTGGTCGCACCGTCCATTCTCGTTGCTTATGCTGAACTCCTGGTGGAATCTCAAAATGACCCCTCACAGTAACCTTCTTGAAGTACACCCCAAGAGCCAAGAAGGTCAATGCCAAGGTACATTCGCAGAGCTTCTTCTCGGCCTCAATGCAGAGACACGATGGGTTCAGAGGGTCAAAATATGGATTAATTGTTGGAGTTGCGATTGGCTTTCTGTGCTGAAATAGCAGGGGTGCTGTAAGTTAATCGCGATATGCTTGGGATGGGGTACCTCCAGTGTAAAAATAGCCCCTGCAGTGCGGAGGGGACCCCGAGCTCCAGGGGGCCCCCCGTAACTGTGCACAGGCGGTGGGCCCCTAGCCTGTGAGCTCCTGACTGGGTCCGGAGCCTGGGGGGCCCCCCTCCATGTACTTTGCAGGAAAGGGGGCTAAAGTTTCCTTAGGCCACTGGGTACCCCTGGCCGGGGTTTAAGTGGGATGAAAAAACAGGGGGGAGGGGTCTCTCAAGGGGGCGTGGTCAATGTAATTAGTGGCGTGGCTTAATAACACATACTAACAATCTGTGCTTAGCATAGTGTGCCGCCCGAAACTGGTATTTTGCTGCTTCTGTCATTGCATCCAGGTATATAATACAACAAGTAACATCACACTTACAACAAGCCAGGACTATTGGCTTTGTCAATGGTTCTTAGTTGCATAAGATAAATAAGCAACAACTATGGCTTTGTTATATAGAATATTGAAAATGCTTCCATTCTGAAATTATGAGACTGTGAAAGAGCTAGCAAAGAGTCTCTTTGAAGTTACAACAAATGCAGTGAAGGGTGGTGCTGCTACAGAGTTCAGATTTTTTAGATTGAGCATTCGAGACCTCTTGTATATACTTTAGTATATACTTATATGTGTATGTGCTTTGTGGGTTCTGGAGATCAGCCCTAGGTCTTGTCTGCTTCCGCTTAGGGACTTTTTTTTTCTATTCAACTGCCTCTATTGAACTGTCTTGATAGAAAACGACCAGTAGAGGTCAGTAAAATACCAGAATTGCTTTCTGCTGAGGGACTTTTTTTTCTGGCAACTGCCTCTATTTAACTTTCTTGATAGAAAACGACCAGCAGAGGTCAGTAAAATACTAGAATCACTTTAGCATTCTCTAGATTCCAGTCCATAGAAATTGTCTTCCACGAGCACCCGTAGACAATAATATTTTTTCAAATCTTGTATTTTCAGTGATATGACCACCGAAAGCCCTAGTTTTATATTAAAAACAGAGCTTTGGACTATACCATTTCCCGCTAAAAGGCAATATTTCTCTCCATGTGTTCCCATACCTGGCGTGTCACGCAGTTTGGTGCTTACTTTCCCTCCATGTTAAAGAACGGTAGATGTTTCAGCACCCAGACTAATGTGCTGCATAGCTAAATACATATAAGGTCCCAAAGGCGAGACCGATTGCATTGCAAATGCTTGGTTTTTCACCCTGACGGTGAGGACAAAAATGGAGATCCCGATAGAGACCCGTCTCAGCACCTGCTTTTTAGAACTGCCGAGCACAGGCAGGACCTGGCACACTTAAGGCCCTGCCCCTGGTTCTCCTTCCTGGAACAGCAGAGTACTGCGGGCAGGGTCGGACTAGCCTATAGGGCAATCAGGCAGTGCAGGAGTGGGGGGCGGAGGGGTCGGGTCTAATAGACCAGCGTGTGGCCCGTTATTTTTGGGAGGTTTGTGGGTCTGTTTTATGGTCTAGTGGGCGGATTTTTACTGTTGATTTCCCTGACATAACCACAATCCTTCTGTATCAAACAAATGCATGCAGAAGTCTCCCACACCTTGCAAAACACCTCCACAGCGCGCCTTTACAAGTTCAAAACTGCCCTATTTGCAGATGAGGGCCTTTTTTTTAGCCATCGGATTCGTAATTGGGGACCGCTTTTATTTTGGTGCCGGGGTCTGTTTTCTGTCCCAGTCCGACCCTGACTGAGGGCCATTATTGGGGTGCATTGGAAGAGCTGTGTGTGTCACAAGGCTGGAGGAGCGGTGATGCTCTGAGCGGTGTGGCCGCTGTGGAATAGCTGAGCTATGAATGAGGCGCATCGCTTAAGCTGTACATAGTTCCTCGCAGTACAGACCCGAGCTTGAGATGCATCACCGGAGCTGTGCGTGTCTCAGCTCTGCCCTCACTGGCTCCTTCTGTCCCCTCCAGCCCCTCCTCTGCCCTGCTTTAAGGCCCTTGCTCGGATGGCTTCGAGGGGGGGCGGGGGCGTCAGTATTTCAGGACTCCAGTCTCCATTGGCCTGAGGAGTCTTCCATGCCCATAAAGAGAGGCCGGCCTCTGCTACCCTCTCGGAGGAGTCCATTTATACCCCCCCTGCCCCCCCAGCTGCCCGTGGCTCCCAGTCTCTTCAGCTTTCTCCACCAGCGTGGGCTCTTTCTCCTGGGGCGAGGTGAGCCGTGTGTGTGCAGCCAGCTCTGTCCGACACCTGGGGTCCTGCTGTGGGGTACGGGGAGGGGTGCTCGCTGAGAGACAGTACACTATAGAGGGGCATTATTGAGGTGGCGCTAGAGCACTGCAGATGGGGCGCAATAAAGGTGTCTTTACAGCGCTATAGAGGGAAGGGCTCTTAAAGGTGTTGTAAAGCGCTATAAAAGTGAAGGAAGTATAAAAGAGTCCTGCAGTGCTTTAGAAGGGATGTCATTGTAGATGAGAGGACAGCAAAGGGAATTTTAAGGGGGGGGTCACAGCATACGGGAACTCCCCAGGCGTAAAAGTTTTTGCAGGGTCCAGGTAGCTAACCAGTTTGTGGCTTCACCTACTGGCGTTACCTGCCTCATTATTAATTTATTCACAAGTAGGCGAAGCCCGCTTTAGAGATACAGAATGGCCAATACATTTAGTATTGTCAGGGCGGGGTCCTAAAAGGAGTCTGGAGAAGGGCCCCCCAGACCCCACTACACCTCCACCCCCTGGGGTTCTTTATAGAGGGCCTCTTCTTAGAAAGGAGGTGTTCTGAGGGGGTGGCTGGAGGCGTATGGCTCTAAATGACTTCAAACGGAATGAGAGCAGTACAGAGGCTGCTAGAGAGGGGTCCAGGGCAGGCAAAGCAGGGCTCTTAGGGGGCTTCGCAAAAAAAGTGTACTGGGTTATGGGTGGGGAGGAGGACTTTGACTAGACGGCGGTAGAGAAAGGGATTTCAGCTACGGGTCCAGAAACACGGAGGCTGTATGCAGGGAGAAGGAACGTCCTGTCCGGAAAGGGAGCTCAGTGCACGTGCAGGGGGGGGGCCTCAGAGGCAGGGTGCTCTACGCGAGAACTGCTTGAGTTGACTACAAAGGCGGCTGCAAGGAAAAGTTAGATATATGGGTGGGCAACCATATAGAGGGGCCATTTTGCCGGGAGCGGGGTGTGGGGAGGGGGCAGGGGAAATGTCCAGAAGAAGGGGGTGTATGAAGCGGGCGTTGTTATAGATCGACCCGCTGTAGGGCCGTTGGTCGAGCCGGGCCCCTGGGTGCTGTGTTTGTACAAAAATGAATTATATGATAGATGAATGGATACTTTAAAAATTGATCATATCCCCCATGCCACATAACTACCACTCATCCATACATCCCATCTCGTTCCCACCTTGCGCACTGCACATGGCAATCTTACTGCATGATCAGATATGTATGTATTTGTCTTTCTTGCACTTCTCGCCTGCGCCATCCTCTGTTTTTCCTGTTCTTCTCCGAGCATTTGTAGTCACCACCGCTGTGCTCCCTCACTCCCACACACACCCTGTCCTATGTCCCGTCGGTTCTCATTTGAGAAGCTCCTAGCGCTGTTGTGGACATAGCGCCACGGGCTATATCGAGAATCTTTCAAGACACACCTAAAGATTCCCAGCAACATATAAGAGACGTAAGTGTCATCTATAGAAGAAGAAAAACGCTGGCCTTCCAGTTCGAGCGCCGCTTGTCAGCCAACGCGTCAGAAACTGCCATTTGAGGTGGCTGCCAGCTGTTTGCAGCGCTTTACCCCCATCTCCTCACAAAATAAATAAATATACCACATCCACGCCAGAACTAGGCGCGGAGCAGTATTCAGCGGCGGGGGGCGGGGCAGTCAGCGGGCAGCAGGAAGGTGCCATGAGCCTGGAGAGGCAGGTGTGCAGCTGTCGCCCTTGATCAGTGACGGAGGGAGGCCGAGAGAAAGGCTGGGCGTTATTTCAGCCGCTCCAGTCCGTCTCGGGCCCTCTGAGTTGGTCCAAAGATGGGCCAAGCCCCCTCCTGACCCGCTGGGGGATTGAGACAGGCATCTGAGGCGGGGAGTCAGCTGCTGCTCCTTGGAAGGGCCAGGGTCATTTTTAGAAGCAGCCTGAGGCTCCCAGCACATTGTGAGAGGCTCGAGTTTCACCTCAGCGGGCAGTAGGCCTAATCTTCCATCAAAGGGAATAGGATGCGCTGCATTCTCACCATTTTAGAAGGGCCACAGGAATTATGCCGCAGAGGAGGACTGAGATATGCGAGAGGGTTGGCTAGATTATGTGGCAAGGAAAGGCAAATTATGGGACATAACGCGGCAAATTCTGTGATACTATGAGTTCATTATTTTGTCCTTTGAACACTTTCTGGGCAACAATTTCACCTTATTAGTACCAGTTTAACATCCAAATACAGAAATAAGCAATTGGAAGATGACCAGTCAACCTTTGCGAAGGGCTTTCCACTGCGCAGAGACATTTGTCACCATGCTTTAGTAACTTTTGATCCGTTTGAGCTCGAAACTCTTTTCTTTGGTTAAAATCTGCAGATTATGCAGCAGATGATGGGTTATGTGGCAAATGCAGCAAATCCATAATTATGTGAAAAACGCCGCAGCCATAGAATCACATTATTCCAGTGGCCCTGCATTCCTGAAATACATGCTTGTTTGACTGGAGTAGTAGCACTGATATTCTGGGAGATTTATCGTGGGGCCTCTCCAGCGCCTCATCAGGCCTCCCTGAAACCTCTTGTGTGAGGTCTCACTGTAGGCTTTTGCGTAGTACCTGGCCACTCATGAGGCTTTTTTGTCACTAGGCCTCTCTGGGGGTCTCCTGCCCTGTTCAGTATTGAACCTGTCTCAAGGCTTCTCAATCAATCAATCAGTAAACTTGTAGAGCGCTTCTTGTCACCCATGAGGGTATCCAGGCGCTGGCAGGGCCCAGTTGATTAGCCGAATAGCCAGGTCTTCAGGGACTTTAGAAACCTCTGCAATCTGAGGGCTCACTGGTGTCTCCTGCCATGTCTCTGGAGGGTAGTCAACCACGTAGCTCTTCTGGAGGCTGCAAACTTGTCCACTGGCACCCTTTGAAGACTCTTGCTTCACAGGCCATCTTTTGGGGTCTTGTCCAACACCTACCTCTCTGGACGTCTTGCTTTACCCAGTCACAGGTCTCTCTCCTCTGTCCTCTTTTCATAATCCTTTATGTGCGTAAAAAAACACTGTCCCACTCTTGTCATCACTGTCCCACCCTTATCATCACTGTCCCACTGTTACCACCACAGTCCACTCTTATCAACATTACTGCATAAACACCCACTTTCCCACTCTAATCCCCACTGTCCCACTATTGCCACCACTGTCCCACTCTTATCAAAAGCACTGCATAAACACCCACTGCCCCATTCTTATCACCAGTGTTCAACTATTGTCATTACTGCCCCACTATTGTCACCACTGTCCACTCTTATCAATATTACTGCATAATCACCCACTGCCCCACTCGTATCACTACTGTTTCACTATTATCATTACTGTCTCACTTTTATCACAAGTGCTGCTTGAACGCCCACTGTTCTGCTGTTTTCAGTCTCTTTGCATAAACATGCTCTGCTCGGGTTGCCTCATTATTTCTGTGCACAAAGCCCTCTCTTTTGTGCTCAGTGTTCTATTCTTTGTGCATTATCAAACCATGTCCTTGCTGTGGTGCCATTCTCAGTACGCACCCACCATATATCCTGTTCTGAGTATTCTCTTCTCCGTTCATAATTACACCTTCTTCGCTTTCACCGTTCTTTTTTCTGTGCTTTTGTACACTTCATGCCCGGCTCTCACCGCTCCCTTCTCTGTGCTTTTATACACTTTATGCTCTGCTCTCTTCTCTGTGCTTTTGTACACTTCATGCCCGGATCTCACTGCTCCCTTCTCTGTGCTTTTGTACACTTTATGCTCTGCTCTCTTCTCTGTGCTTTTGTACACTTCATCATGCTCTCACCGCTCTCTTCTCTGTGCTTTTGTACACTTCATCATGCTCTCACCGCTCTCTTCTCTGTGCTTTTGTACACTTTATGCTCTGCTCTCTTCTCTGTGCTTTTGTACACTTCATCATGCTCTCACCGCTCCCTTCTCTGTGCTTTTGTACACTTTATGCTCTGCTCTCTTCTCTGTGCTTTTGTACACTTCATCATGCTCTCACCGCTCTCTTCTCTGTGCTTTTGTACACTTCATCATCCTCTCACCGCTCTCTTCTCTGTGCTTTTATACACTTCATGCTCTGCTCTCTTCTCTGTGCTTTTGTACACTTCATCATGCTCTCACCGCTCTCTTCTCTGTGCTTTTGTGCACTTCATCAGGCTCTCACCGCTCTCTTCTCTGTGCTTTTGTACACTTCATCAGGCTCTCACCGCTCTCTTCTCTGTGCTTTTGTACACTTCATCAGGCTCTCACCGCTCTCTTCTCTGTGCTTTTGTACACTTCATCATGCTCTCACCGCTCTCTTCTCTGTGCTTTTGTACACTTCATCAGGCTCTCACCGCTCTCTTCTCTGTGCTTTTGTACACTTCATCAGGCTCTCACCGCTCTCTTCTCTGTGCTTTTGTACACTTCATCAGGCTCTCACCGCTCTCTTCTCTGTGCTTTTGTACACTTCATCAACCTCTCACCGCTCTCTTCTCTGTGCTTTTGTACACTTCATGCTCTACTCTCACCGCTCCCTTCTCTGTGCTTTTGTACACTTTATGCTCTGCTCTCTTCTCTGTGCTTTTGTACACTTTATGCTCTGCTCTCTTCTCTGTGCTTTTGTACACTTTATGCTCTGCTCTCTACTCTGTGCTTTTGTACACTTCATCATGCTCTCACCGCTCTCTTCGCAGTGCTATTGTACATTTCATCATGCTCTCACCACTCTCTGCGCAGTGTATGTGCTTCCTCAAATCTGGTCTTACAAGTTTCTTCTTTTTTTCTTGCAGGTTCTAGATCAAAGAAGTCAAGATGGGTGAAGAGTAAGTGTCTTTCGCCTCTTGTTTCATTAAGGAAGTCACATGTTCTGTGGTGTGCTAGCCCCTTCCGGCAGCGAAAGACAAGCGCGGTCTCTTGCAAGCGTCAAGCTCTACCTTTGCTGGCGGGATGCCTCAAAGCCTTGTGCAGGCAGTATACTGTCTATCCTATGCCTCAGTTGCCTGTGCAGACAGAAGGCCAAGGAACTGGAGGGCTGTGCAGACAGAAGGCACTGTATCCTGGGAAATGGAGGCCTTTGCAGGCAAAAGGCACACTGTCTTGGGAGTTGGAGGCCTGTGCAGGCAGAAGGCTGTCACTTCTAGGTCTTGGAGGCCTATGCTGGCAGAATGGTGTCTCCTATGGGCCTCGGAGCCTTATATAGACAGAAGACTGCTGCTCCTACACCTCAGAGACCAATGAAGGCTGAAGACTGCCCCTCCCTGGCTCTAGAGGCTGGCATAGATTGAAAGCTGTCTGTTATAACTCAGAACTCTGCAGGCAAAAGGATGTCTCTTATAGGGTTCAAGTGCGACCTGTGCAGTTAGAAAACCATCTCCGATGGGTGGCATAGAGCATGCCGCAGATATGTCATTCATAGGGCTCGAGCTCTGACTGTAGAGAGGTAACCGCTTTGCAGAGGGAGCTGTCTGTATTCAAGTAGTGCATGGGCCTACCCGACTCAGTAGGCTGCTACTAAGAGAAAAGATGAATCACATCTCACAGTCTTGGTTTGGTGTCGAGGTCCTCAGGATGATTTGATCTTATGTTGGCTAGTCCAGCTCTATAAGTGACAGTTGCACATACAGGAGCCAGCAGACATATCTTACGAGGCAGTGCAGAGCGGCCCTACGGTTACCCTCTCTGGATGCAAAAGCCTATTTTCCTGTGTTAGAAACTCCACTAAAGTTCACAGTCCTGCAGGGAGCCCAGTGCCCTATGATTCGGCACTGGCTGCAGACAGTGTATATCTGGAGCTCATGCGTGTGATCAGAAACAGATGTTTGGCTTCAGCGTCTATCTGGAGTTTCTGCAAATGATCAGGCGTAGAGCCTCGGCTAATAGACAAGCTGGGGATGAGGAACATTGGTTGAATTTCGGGCAGGTTGACGCCCAAATGAAGATGATACATGCAGGTTCTCGTGGGCTAGGGATGTGTGGCAGGAACTATAAATGTTTTAGGAGGTTGAAAGGGTATTGGAGGTGGTTAGTTGGGTTAGCAGATGGTGATTGTGGTCTACATCTGGCTCAATTCCTGTCTCAGGTTCTGGTGCACACGTGTATTTTTCTGATGTATGGATGCTGCGTTGGGTTTCAATGTGGGGTGAAGGATATGTGCAACCAAACAAACATGTTGAAGATGATAAAGTTGATGACGATAAAATGATACCCTTTTCTCTCTCTTTCTCTCCCTTTTCTCCTTATGTTCGTCCATGCAGCGATGATGTAAGTCTTCCTTATTTCTTGTCTTGTCATCTGGGCGTTGTTTGTGAGGCACCTTAACTCCTTCATATGATCTTAAGTTCTGCATGAACATGCGCATCTGGGTGGTGCCTCCAATGCCCCTTGCATGCATCTCAATCACCTATGGCAGTGTCCCACAGCAGCGCTTGGGACACCAAGTGCAGCTTGCCTTGTTCCTGGTGGAGTTGTGAAAGATCTGATGCAGGGAAGCTCTTCTGAGAGTGATGGCATTGTTCTCCCTTTGCCATCAGGAAATTCTGAGGGTCGAACCCTGACTAGCTGGCTGGGGTGTGTGCGTGGGTAACATGGGCCTCTCTCCACTGCGCTCCCTTTAATGTATGTTTTTATTTCTCTTTTTTAATCTGCAGAAGAAGCCCAAGATCTCCAACCAGCGCAAGCAGCATCTTAAGGTGAGTTAGATCCAAAGGAGAGCTTCACTCTACTGTTCCCTCTACCAACAGGGTCACTACAGCATCCCAAGAGCCAGAGCCCCTTCAGCTTCTTCAACAGTATCATTTGTGAAGCATGCCACACAGGCAGCACTCCTGCAGCATCCCCCAGATTTAGCACCTCAACAGCAGCATATGTACAACATGCCACATTGCATCAACTACACCCACCACAGCCGCAGCACCACTTCAGCATCACCCACGGCTTGTATTAGTACAATCGGAGTTCCTTCAACATTCACCAGGAGCTTGTTTATTGCATTTCACACAGCCAGCAGATCTACTACACCACCTACAGCCAGCACGTCTACTACACCCTTCAGCCAGCACACCAGCTGCATCCACCACAGCCAGAACTCCCACAGCATCTCTATTACAACAGTCCCTAAATGCTCTCCCATGGCCAGCAATCCTACAGCATCCTCGCAGTCAGCTCTCATGCAGCACCAGAAAGAATGAGTACCCCAACTGCATTTGTGAGGCCCTTACTGCATTCCTCACAGCCATCCTTATGATATAATCCCACTCTTCCAGCGTGCCTATAGCATTCATCAGAGCCACAGCTAATACTAGATCCCACGAAGAGTCAATACACCTACAGCAACCCCCACAGCCAATGCTCCTACTGCATCCAATCAAAGCCTGCACTCCTAATGCTCCCCTCTACTACCCACCACTCCTACTGCATCCCCCAGAGCTGGTAACCCTACTGCATCCAGACACAGTCTGCACGCCTAATGTTGCCCTGAACACTCACCACCCCTACTGCTTCACTCCTCACTCTACCAAAGCCCTTAAATACCCCCACACAGGGGTATCCAAAAGCCAGGACCCCTAAATCTTGTATCTCAATCACTACTCTTGTCCAGCACCCCCTTCCTGATTCCTAATATAGCTTCCTGTCTGCTTCACAGAGTTTGATGCTGCAAGTCGCTAAGACTTCATTAGAGAAAGAAGAACAAGACATCGCTGCTGAAAAGGAGAGGTACCTGGCAGAGCATTGCCCGCCCCTGAGCTTGCCAAGCTCCCTCCAAGATCTGCAGGTTAGTTAAGTCTGTCAAAGCCTCCCGCGTAGAACTACTGTAGACTGAGTCCAACACAAAGAAGTCAAGACCTCTAACAGCTGATCTGGGCCTGGCCTTTTCAGTGCACCAATCTAAGGGCGCCTGTCCGGGTTTACTGGCAGAGAGGTCCACCACTGTACTTTGTGTACTGCACCAACTACCAGGGATGTTTTCAGTCATGTTCCATATGTCTATGGTAGTTTGTAGAGCAGCACATGGCTAGACCTTAGAGATGTATAATGTCTCCAATTTTTGCAGAAATGTGGTTGATGGAACCTTGACTCCTAAATGCTGGGAAGACTCGCATTTGGGTGAACTTTTGATCCTTTGGGTCAGGTATCAATGAAGGTTGGGGTGGAGGAAGAAGACTAGTCAAGTTGTGTGGATGACAGAGACTTAACTGACACAATGTGGATTATGTGGAATGTTAACTTGGGGGGCATTTGTCTGAGCCAAACTGAGGTTTCTGTTTTTTTTTCTTTCAGGAATATTGCAAAAAGGTACACGATAAGATAGATGTGGTGGATGAAGAAAGATACGACATGGAACAGAAGGTGCAGAAGAGCAGCAAAGAGGTAATTTCTACATTCTCAAGCTCTTCTCATCATTAAAGGGGACCATTCCCCGTTGGCTGCTCTCTTATCTAGGCTACCCCACCCCTATTGGCTTGCTCCCCCATACTGTATGTTATACTCCAAGCAAGAAAATGCTATCTTCACTGTGCTTTTGTCCATGCAATATCCCACAACGCCTGTGTTTCCAACCAGATTATGCCCCCTGAACTGTGCTTCATTACAAACTGTCCCACACATTGCCTATTTGTTCAGCCACAGTACTTAACTATTCTCCACATTGGTTATGCTTCCAGTGTGGACTGTGCTCCCACCCAAACTACCCTTCCCATCAGCTTCCATCCAGAATATACCCACGTGTTATGCTTGTCCACACCCTGTGATCCTGGGACTGTGCTTCCATACAGACTGTTCTCCTCCACAAAGTTTGTTTTGACAAACTATGCAGGCCAGAGGGCAGGCCAGCAGGTTGAGGAGCGGGGACGGGGGGGGGGGGGTTAAACAAGGTGAGGAGAGCCATAGGGTGGATTGGGGCAGAGGATTCCACATTTGAAAGGGGTTTCCAGTTTAAAAATATATTGCCAGGTTGACGAGACTGGTTTTCAGGTTGCTGTGTTGAATATAGTTTTACTGACTTGAAGAGAGTTGTTTAATGGGTTGGGAATAGTGGTTTGTAGGGTTGAAAAGGGCTTACTGGATTGAAAAGAATGGTTCTCCTGTCTGAGAAGGTTTTGCTGTGCTGATGAGACTCATTTTCTAGTTTAAAGACAGCTGTTTGTCGGGTTGAGGACATGGTTTTACCGGCTTGAAAAGAGAAGCCAAATGTGTTGACAATGGGGATGTGCCAGGTTCCCTGCAGTGACAATAATGCGTTTCTGCTTAAGGAGTGGGTTTCTATGAGTTGAGGGAAGTGATTTAGAGGGTGGTTTGCTATGTTTTAAGGGGTTTATCACTTGATTAACAGCTATTTTTGGGGAGTGCATTCAGCTGTTTGAGTGCGAGAAGGCACTGGCTGGGTAAAAAGGTGAAGAACTCACTAAGTACATTGTGCAAGGATAGCCTGTGTTAATAGTTGATGTTATGCCTCTGTTGATAGGGAGTTATATGGATTTTGACAATACTAAGTGCGTTTTTTGCTTGGGCACTCGGATAGTCTCCATGCAAAGGTGTACCCCTATCTTTCTCTGACATGTTCCTTTCTGACCTTCTTTCCTCCTCTTTCAGCTGGAAGATTTGAACCAGAAGATGTTTGACCTGAGAGGCAAGTTCAAGAGGCCACCACTGAAGAGAGTGCGCATGTCTGCTGATGCCATGCTGCGCGCTCTGCTGGGCTCCAAACACAAGGTCAACATGGAGCTCCGTGCCAACCTGAAGCAGGTCAAGAAAGAAGACACAGACAAGGTACGAAACCAGTCATTTGTCTTAGCATGGTCCTGAAAATCTAGAAACACTGCTCTGCCTTTCTGCAGAGCTCACCTCTAGGAGTCTTGTCCACCAGAAAAGTCACTCCATGGTAGCAGTTTGTCACGTGTGTCCAACTAGCTTTACAGCTTTCTAGCTCCTTGATACTCCATGTTTTGTTGGTTTGGGAGTAAAAGAGAGCACTAACTGGGCTCCACAAGGCCACTCATATCTCCTGTGCCCCAGCACCACTGCAGTATTGGCAATTATGCCCTGACTTCTTTTATTGCTAAGTATTGCTGAATGGCCTCCTAGCTCTACCTCACCATGCGCCCTATTAGCTCATTGCCATACTTTTTCCTGCTAGCTCTATGCCATTCTGTTTCCTGCTAACTCCATGTCATTTCAACTCCTGCTGACTTTGTCAGCATCTGCCCTGCTAGCTCGGTGGCACTCCTTGTCCTTCTAGCTCCATGTCACTCGTTTTCTGCTAACTTCATGTCCCTGCTTTATCAAAACTCGAAGACATTGCATTGCCAAGTATTTATGTGTCCGCTAACTTTATGTAGCTCCATATTACTCCTTGCCCTGCTAGCTCAGTGTCACACCGTTATACTTATTTTAGATCACTTCATGCCCTGCTAGCTCAGTGTCACACCGTTATACTTATTTTAGATCACTTCATGTCCTGCTAGCTCAGACTTGCCAGTTCTGTCACTCTGTGTTTTGCTAGCTTTGTCACTTCATATCCTGCTAGTTTATTGTCATTCTTAGTCTTCCTATCTCTGTGTTTCTGCTAGTTCCATGTCACTTTATGTCTTTCTGTCTAGGTCAGACTGCGACAAAAAACATAAGCCAGGGCACCAAAATAAAAGTGTCCCCCATTAGCGATGCATATAGCAAAAAAAAAGTTGTAATATCAAAGAACTCAACAGAAAAACCGGCCCACCTGTCCATAAAACAGTCCTACAACTGCTAAAACAACCGGCAGGCACACACAGACTGGTGTGTCAGACCAGCCCACCAGACACTGCCCGATTGCCCTATAGGCCAGCCCGACCCTGATAACTGTGCTCTGTAAGCTCAGTGTCACGTTTTGTTTTGCTGTGTCGTTCTGTTCCCTGCTAGCTCCACGTCACGCTCAATCTGTCCTTCCGCGTTCCTCTCTCACTGCTCCATATAGGCCGCTAAGTCTGACGCTCTTTTCTCTTCTCTCCCCTCCAGGAGAAGGATCTGCGTGACGTCGGAGACTGGCGTAAGAATATTGAAGAGAAGTCCGGCATGGAAGGCAGGAAGAAGATGTTCGAGTCCGAGGCCTAAGTTTGCGCCTTCTCCCCTTCCTTCATGTATTTATTATTACAGTCTTACGTCCCCCTCTTGACCCAACCCCCTTCAGCTGTGCTCTCCAGAGGCCCCACGCTGTGCCCTGTCTGTCCACCAACCAGTGGGGGCGGCCTCATGTCTTACTGGGCCTTTGGAGACACAGAACAACCCTGGAGCTTGAAAGAACTCTTGCCCGATGAAACGATGTCGTTTTATAGGATAGTGTTGTTTCAAGTGAACTTTAACGGTGTAAATAAAGCTTGGACAGCACGGTGACATTTTTAAGCCTTGGAGGCTGTCTTGTTTTCTCTTTTCACGTCGTCTGTCTGTCCTTATGTCTTGCTCCTTGTCTCTATAATAAGACCCCCCTTACAAGCAACCTGATTTGTGTTGTGATATTTACTTCACCTGATATAATTTTACTCTGCCAAGTCGAAATTTATCGAGTGCAATGCATACCACCCAATTACGAGTTTTTGGGAATAACGTGCAGAATTTGTTGCTTACAACACCAAAATCCGCATGTTCTGGTAAATACCAGGAATAAATATCCGCAGGTTTGACCTCCTGGTATTTATCACAAAACTCTTCAGTGAGATCTATTCGGTATCAGCAGTTATTGCAATTAACAGGACGGCTCATAATGAGGGCCTAAGTCTTTTTCTTTCACTCTCTTGCTCCTCTTTCCTTCTTTACTGCTGTTATTTGTTGCTAAAGTGAGTCAGCTATTCTAGAGAATTTTTTCCCTATTTCAGAACTTTTTCTGTCTTACATTTTTTAGAACACATTGTTTTGCATTTCCTGCGACTACTGGAGTCCAGAAATGTCAAGCCATCCCTTTGTGAGGTCACAGGGCATTAAGCTGACATTGCGTTTCTTTGTGGTACTTCTCATTTTACTTTTCCTGTCACGAATGCAGGGCAAGAAATACTAAAAGTGGTAGAAATAAATGTTTCTGCCCATCCGAGGTACCTTCGTTTTATCATGTAGTCACTATCTGAATTCAGGGATCCCAAGTTGCACACTATCATGGTTGGAGATGTGACATTGCAATATTATCAAATTGTGTAATGCTTCTTATATATTCTTTGTAGTCCTTCTATGAGAGCACACTGAGCTGTCAGTAACATATGCAGAGTTTTGGTATAAATAAAAAAGAAATACACTTGATTCCAGGGCAGCACAGGAAGAAGGCAAGTCTTAACGAAAAATGTCTCTGAGTTGGAACAACTTGGAAGATGCGGGCCTCACCTTCTCACACTCATAAGCATTGTCATCTCCCATTTTGGGAGATCATTCCAGAATCTGGGATGTACCAATGTGACCTGATTCCAATTGATGTCACTGATAAGTGTGAAAAATGAGATCTCAAACCAACCTAATGATAACAAGCACAAGGAGCGCGAGTGCTCTGATTGTTCTCTTGGCGCTAGACTGTGAGGAGTGAATCGCATGATCAAGCAGGCGGTTTACAGAGAAATACAAAAGGCCTCTTAGAAAAGGCAGCTTTTAAGTGCTTGGCAGAAGCTGAGGTGATTTTCATGTGATCTGTGATCACGAATGCTGGGGATAGGTTAGCATGAACACATCTGGTTTCCCGTAAAATAGAATCTCAAAAATTTAGCTTAAGCACAATTTGAGAGGCAAAGAGCACTGTGAGAGGAATATTGGTTTTGCAGCTCCCTCCCAAATTATAAAATCAAGAAATTACATATTTTAGCTGTTCTGTGTACTGCATGTTATGTGATTAGATATATTGAGTAAGGGTCAGAGGGAAAGTGCTTTAGCTAGGAATCCAACACAGCCAAGGAATGGCCGCCATCTTGTATATTTCTAACGATGGCAATAGAATGCAGTAGTTGGTAGATCAAAAAGGTCCAGGAATCAGATAAACGTTTTTAGGAAGATCATATGTAATTGTATCAATTTAAGGGAGGATTGGTGTCAAAATGTGAATTGCACAGTTTATTAACCAAGGGTGGAGAATTTCTTGTGTTTTCTGGAAGACACGTTGCCTGCTTACTTTAATATACACCAATAATCACTCCTGGGACATGGCTGGCAGGATGGGGGCTGGTGACAAGTGTCCCTTATATAAAAAATGTAAATATCTCAGATGTTTCTTAAATATTGGAACCCATGCAAACTAAACTTGAATGAAGCTGAATAACTTATGCAAAAACGTAATAATGCTTGAATCTGAAATATGTGGGAGTGCACTTTCTGTGGGTTTATTTTTCCAAGAAGTTGGCAAAAATTTCAATTTGTTTTAGAGTATTATTTGTTGTTGAGAGAGTTATTACGAAGCTTGCCATGAATCACTGACAAATGTTTCGCTCTATCCAAGGCTGACCGAAAAAATTGATTCTATGTTGTAACTCTTGTCTTCCTTGCACTCTGTGGAATCAAGGTGCCTGCTGGCCTTTTCCCCCAGAATAAGTTTCAAAGGTTATATTGCCTTTTCTGTTTACTGGCCGAGAACCCCACATACTCGCATTGCAGGGATTAAAAAGACACTCGTTTGCTTGACTCTCCAGTGCTAGCTATTGTTGAGCAGTCAAGAAAATGCATCATCAGAGGAGGTGCGCTGGTTGGAGTGGATACAGGTAGCACATGCTATTGCAATCAATAAAGATCAATTTTCAATCTCAAATATTGTTTTTAGTAAGAATATGTGTTTATTATAGACGTGGATTACTAGAACCATTCAAAAGATGATATGTAGTGAAAACAAAAATGTCTTTGATTCGTGCTGCTCACATTATGCCCCGCAAACTGTTTTGCCGGAGCAGAGTCTTCTAAGCAGACAGGAAGACGCATACTTCCACAGTGTGGAGACATGGGTTTGCCAACTAGTTTTGTTGGCCCAGGAAGAGGCAATGGTGTCTTTTGTCATTGAGATGGAAGCTAGGCTATGAGAGATATGAAAGGTCGAGTTACCCAGAGATGGGTAGGTGTACATGCAGCAAAAAGCCCGTGGCAAGATAGAAGCTGCCGATTGGATGTCACCCCGCCTCCTAGCTCTCTTGTGTTCAAATTAAGTAAACTGTGAGGCTTGTGGCTAATGTCTCAAAGGTGCTTCAATCGGGCAGGAAAAATAATCACAGAAAGCTCAGCAAACAAAAAAGCTGTCCTCTAAAGGGTTTCATGCATATTACACTCTATCATCAGGTTTTCCTACTGGATTATGGTTTGGCAGCTGAGGTTTGCTTTACTGTTAGTTATTGTGCATGGACACCAAATTCAAGTTTCACACCAAAACAGTGCAATTCCCAGACCTATACCTAGCTAAAAGGACCCAGCTGGTGAGGATATTTTACTCCTTAAAAGGCTTCTGATTACATCTCTAGCCAGCATGCGCTTACGACTTCAGCGGTGCTCATCCAGAATTGTTGTCATATCAGATCTCTGAGAATCAAAACCTGCAAAACAAAACATGGTGAATCATTTTGGGAAAAACAATCCCCACTTAAGATTGGAGTTTCATTTTGGTAGTCTCGGGTTTGGGTCCTCATCTATATTCAACCTGGCTCTAATTCATGTCAATATATTTAAGCATGGGTCTCCTAATAAAATCCCAGTGCTCCCAAATGACAAGGCAATGCCCAAATATTCAAAATCATCTTTGTTTGAACCTGATGGAAGACAGGTATCATGAATGAAGAACATCAGGCAAAGGCATCTGATTGGCTATAATTCCAGCCCTTACATAAAAGAATGCCTCCCGCCCTCAGATTGGTCTATAGCTTCCAAGTCAAAGAGATATTGCATTTCAGCACTCTGTGCATTGTCCACGATTCTCCCCATGGCTTTCCTCTGGAACGCTCTCTAGCTTATGTAAAGATCTGGAGAAACGTAAAGACACAGCTCTTCTCAACCTAGTGCCAAGACACATCTACCCAACTGCTCAAATCCTGGTCAAAATACTATAAGAATATACATTAACCACCTTTACCAAACAAACTGCCAATTACACATCTACGGCTTGCCTTTCAGTCTTAGATGATGGTATGTAGAACTTTACACAAAAACAAAATCAACACATTTGGTTGCACATCAGCAAAGGAAGAGGTCAAGTCACGTTTCCACCACACTCTTAGTCTGAGCTGCAGCGCTGCGGCTTGCATACATGTTACACTCTTGTTTCATCCAGTCATAACACTAGATGATTTTCACGGTTGAGTGTTGCTGGTTCCAGGCATCGTGACAGAAGTTTCAAAGGTCACAGGTGCACATGGTCCTCATGGTGGCTGAGAGTATAAAGGCAGAGAACCCCACGACAATGAAGAAATATCCAAAAGGACAAGAAAGGGCTTGAGTTGGTTGCCTTATTGCTTTATGATGTAAGCAATTGAACTCACTTTAAGGGCCTTTCTCCCCACTGTGTAAACCTGGTTTGTCTATTGACATTATATTGACCTGCAGTGGTGCTGCAATAATTTTCCCTGTGGCGATGATGGCCTGTGGCAACACCACACAAGTACAGTAGTTACCAAAACCGGGAACACTGAGCAAGTGCGCATTGCAAGGTACTAAAGCCTTTCCAGGGGATCCTAAATAGGGTTCAAGGTCTAAAAGTAATAGTGAACTAGACCTTCAAAAGTATGTATGTGCCCATTAGACACTTTTTGTGTTATCTTGAATCTATAAACTTCTACCCAAGCCTCACTGCGCCCTGTGTGTTGTTGTCCAGTCACATCACTGTTCAACAAAGGGGAAAGAATTTACTGGAAGGTACAGGAAGGTCATGCGGGGGTGAGACTGGACAAGTACATCCACTGTTCAGCCAAGCCAGGTATCTTTGGACAGTGAACCACCTGGCTTGTAGTTTCGCTCGATGGCCAACATTTCCATGTCAAGACCAGTTACAGAAAAATGGGAAAAAAGGAAAACTCAGCAAATGGTGGATTTTTTTCACTTTGAAATTCTAACCTAAACAATACAAGATAAAACTTCTTCAAAATATTTTAGAGATGATTACAGTAAACCCAAATGATCATTAACACAAACAGATGCAGTTGACCGCTAAGAAGGAGTATGAAGGACTTTACTTTTGATCATATCCTAAAAATACCAGCACCTGGCTGCTTCAGAATTTCAAACATGCACAAATACCCGGTATTTTTCCCAGAGAATGACAGTCCTACCTCGGATGCACAGGGAAGTGTGCCAGTGCTTTCACTTTCAATTTAAAATGTTCATTAATAAAACATAGAAAGGGTACGGATTACTACTAATGTATTTAACCTATATTTCAAGGAAAGATCTCAGTCGAAGGAGCAGTGATTAACAAATCAAATGAAAAAAGAAATGTGATAAAATCCATTTGGCATTGCTACACGTGACATGCCCTTATTTTCTTTAAATATACTTAATCAAGAGGGTGCTGCAGCACCTGCCACACCCCTACTTAGAGCAGCACTGTTGGCCTGTTGCCACCCTTCAGAAAACCAACCCAAAACTGACTGGTAGATCGAGTGATTGTGGGGTATGTGCTAGGAGTACCAGCCACTGGTTTTGTTAGATGGGTGCAAGATGGGGCCCATACCTCATCTCTTTTAGTCCCTGCCCCCCCCCCCCTCCCTTGGCCTCACCACTGCAGCTGTTGAATGTGCCAATAGGCAACAAGAACAAAAAAACACTGCCCCTTTCCTCGAACATTTCTTTGAACATCAACCTGCCATAAGAAAAAAGGGTGATAACGCAGTCAGCGCTGGCTGCCTCATACCACTTTTTTCCCTCCTGTTGTCCATGTTGCTTGTTCCCTCCCTCTCACTCTCCTGTTTCCCACCCGCCATAAGAAAAAAAAAAGTGATATGACGAGGCTAGCACTGGTCACGTCATAGTGCTCTTTTCTAACTTTCAGCCATGCTGCGCAGCATGCATGCTGCTCTACAACATGTCTAAAAAATATTGGCAAAGCTAATAGCTCTCGCATAGGTGAGACCTATTGGCTTTGCCAATGCTTGTGTTTTTTAGGTTTTGCTTGCGCTGTGCTTACAAAATCTCTTGTAAACAAAGAAAAGCTTAAAACGCCTCTTACATACCATTACTTACCATTGGTTGGCTCCAATGTCACTCATTGCCTTGCTTCTTATTGGTCAGAGCCCCCTCCTTGCCTTAGCTTTCTCCTGGGGCTTCGTGTGTGTCCCTGCCGTGGAGCATGGACCAAGTCAGCTTCCTGTGGACAGTGCCCTTTCAGTGGCCGCAGGCTCCTGCAGGTTTTTTTTTTTTACTTTTGTGCACGCTTACTCTCAAAGCGGTGCCTGTCTGAAGTAGGTCTCCCTCCACCCTTCCTTCCCACGCAACTTCATAGTATTGCTCCCCGATCTTGTTGCTTCATAGCGCTTTATTTTTTCTTGTTTGGCAGGCCTCATAACCAGAAGGAGCATTCCTTCAGGTTTTGTGCTCGCAAGCAGGGTTGGATTGGGATCAAAAATAGGACCGGGCATCTTCAAAAAAAAAGTGTCCCCATTTGCGGATTACGCCTTTTCGCAAAACACTACTTCAGTGTTTTAAGTATTATGAAAAGAAGGAGGGTGGGTTTTTCTAAAAGAGACATGTTTTCTTAACTTCAGTGAGATAAAAAAATGCAAATATTGCCAGGACTCTTTGTGTACGGATTAGTTCACAATGGTGAACCACACCTGATTACAAGTGAGGCCACTTCTGCTCAGACACCCTGCCTCTGCTCAATCTGCACACATTAATGGGCGGGCCCAGCGAGAGACTGGGAATGACACCTCACCCTGTTGGTAAAAGGGAGGTAATTGTGGCCTATCTGCCTATGGAACGGCCACTCAGGACCCCCCCCTGGGCAGCTGGCGGCATCTGAACAGCACAGACACAGCCAAATCGGCCGCCAGGCCGGCCAAAAAAGCGGCACACAGCTGCAACTCAGATACAGGCCCATCGCCCATTGCCTGCCTCGCCAATCCGGCCCTGCTGGCATGAAATGTAATTTCCTCACAAAATGATTGAAGGGAGGAAGTAGCCCACAAAGACTGCTGTAACCCTGAAATATATAAATAAATCCATCTGACAGCCCACTGCCAGCCTGATAGTGTTTTGCAAACAGGATGTGGTAGGTAATATGCTGCAAGGCTCGTGGTAGTAACTGAGATCCTTGGGTTCCTTTGCTGAGCGCCACTGCCGAACAGCTGGGCGTGCCAACGCTGCTGCGCCACATATCCAGAGTTCTTTTCATACCCATTGACTGGTAGGTTTGAAATTACACTTTTAATTTCAAACGGTGGGACATAATGCTCTACCAACTCGCTATCTCCATTTTACAAATTTTATTTTAAATAACAGACATTGGCCATATATGGAGGAGATTTTCTGGTCACCTGCTTGAAAATGAAGATCTGCATTTAAAAGAAACGCACCCAGCAACCTCACAGATCAATACGCACACATTTCAGGCTTTTCATTTTTCTGCCGTGCCCATTAACTGCGAATAAATCTGAATCGATCTTCACTTTCGTCCCTATAGTGGTTGCAAAAATTGAGTTTCTTCTAGTTTACATGTCACTCGGCAGTTTTCTTGTAGTTCCATAATTGGTGCTGTCTGAGTCCACAATATGAATATACTACCGGGCTGCAAGCTAAACTCTTTGTTCTGGACAAACAAATTACCTTTCTCACACTGAGCTTCAACCCAGGGGAATTAAACTTCCAAGCTTCAAGTACTTTAATTCGTTTCAAGTGGGGGGCAGGAGTTGCCATTAGCAATGGACCGAGAGCAGTTTGCAACTTGGATAAATTGAGGCGGAAAGAGACCTTCTGGGCAGTTCTAAATGGAATTTACAACCGATGAAGTTCGGATGAAAACTATTTCTTTTAAGTAATTGCAGACAGGCACTCCACCTCAGTTGCTGAAGGCTGGGGTTTTACCCAGGTCCGCATTTTTAATTATCTCAATTCATTAACATCTCCCCCTGGAAGCTCATGCCTCTATAATGCTTTGCTCATGGTACATTAGCTAACATTGCAAAAGAAGAACTTCAAACGAAAAATACCAAAATAGGATATGTAGGTTCCATGTGAGTAAACTCCCATGTTTCTGACCACACTTTGGGGCTTATGTACAAGAAATTGGCGGAGCGCAGTGTTACGCCAAAATTTGTAACGCCGAGCTCTGTCAGTTTCAAAACGCAGGGATGCGCCCTATTTACAAGTGCCATTTTGCTAGGGTGCCTGTGCTGTAGGGGCAATTGTTTGTGCAGGAAGGGACTACTTCCTGGACATAAACAATCTTTACAGGCGATTTGCTCCATTTATGTGCGCTGCATAATACGAGGAGAAATAAAACATTTCTCCTTGTATCGCCTGCTTAAGACCAGGTATTCCCTGGCAGTATATTTGGTGCTGCCCCATACCTTGTAAATATGGGGCAGTGCTAAAAAGCAATGGGTGTTGCGGCAGAACGTCCACTGCAACACCCATTGCACGCCCATTTCACTATAAGTGCTGCGTGAATAGGGGCATTATTTGCAAGGCGGCGTTAAGCCACCAGAACGTCAAAAAAAGCGACGTTCTGGTGGCGTTAACTCCTTGTAAATATGCCCCATAATTTCCAGAGCCCACGTAACGTTGCTAACCTAGGCAGATTTTGTTCGTACAGCTGACACTCTTGCTTATTTTTATATAGTTCTTTGGGTTGTACGCGTCTTCCAGGTGCATTTTAAGGTCATAACTTGCCTCCGTTGCTTGAACACCATAACCTTGCCTCTTTGCATGGTGTTACTGAACAATGGTGGCAAATGTAAATAATAACTTTAGGATCCTATTTTATGTTTGTTAGAAATGAGGTCTCGAGGTATGAACCCTGTCCAAGTAGGGACAACCACTCTAGTCAGGGTAAGCTAGATGCACACTGACAGATAACCTATGCTCACCCTCTGGTAGCCTGGCACAGAGCAGTCAGGCTTATCTAAAGAGGCAATGTTTAAAGTATTTGTGCAACACACACACAGTAACACAATGAAAACACCACAAAATGACTCCACATAGGTTTGAAAAATAGACAATAATTTTATAAATAAATCAAGACCAAAACGACAAAAATCCAATGTGTATAAGTTGAGTTGTGAATTTTTAAAGATTAGAAGGTGTTTTAGCACTTAGCAGCAATAAGTGCCAATGGAGGTTATCTGGTCACGCTGGACCAGGGCACAGTCAACAGATTGGGCAGACCGCGATGGAGCGCAGGCCAGCTACATGACCCACGCAGCCCCCAGTGAACAAAGTACCTTATCCTGATTGCAACAGCGAGATGCGTGTAGCGATGAGCGATGCATCAGTGTCAATCCCATAGTGGTGTTGATGCGTTGGATGCGTAGACGAAGCACCAAGCTGAGATGCGTTGGCACCAAAGTGAGATGCGCCGGGTTTCTCCACGCAGTCGAAGAATTCAACGATCTCGCCACACTGCAACGGAAGCAATGTACGGTTCTGATGTGTCGGGCTGTCAAGGCAATGCGTTCGTTCCGAGAGCAGTGTGCCGATTCTACAAGTATCTGGGTCCACTTCCAGTGAACCAGGCACATGAGCAGGGGTAGAGACTTTGATATCCCTGAGTCTCAAGGAACAGGAGGCAAGCCAACAAGCTTTTGGAGATCAAGTCAGAACAAGGCAGAGTCCAGCTCTCCTCAGCAGAGTCAGAGAGCAGCAGCCAGCAGGACAGCACAAGAGAAAAGCAGGCCTTCCAGGTCAGTAGTCCAGCAGAGTGTTAGTCCTTGATGCAGCACAGCAGTTGTAGGTCCAGAAATGTCTGATTTGGTGGGGGTCAGAGATCCAGTACTTATACCCAAATGTGCCTTTGAAGTGGGAGTGACTTCAAAGAAGGGTCCTTGAAGTGCACAAGTATCCTTTCTTCCAAATCCCTGACGCCAGACTATCTGTGGTGGGTAATCAACCCTTTATGTGGGGTCAGGCTACTACCTATTCAGATGTGAGTATCAGCCCCTCCCTCCCTTCCTGCTCAGAAACAGCCAACAGAATGGAGATGAATCCAGATGAGTACTCAGACACACCTAACCTTCCAGTGCTTGTGGCTGTCTAGACAGAATGCACAAAGTGTAGCTGTCACCCATCCCAGACACGTATTGGAGACAGGCTGCAGGCACACCGAGCAGTAAAAACAGAGAAATGTCCACTTTCTAAAAGTAAAAGGCACACAAATGATGGACGAAATGCAGAACAAATCAAACATTCACCCCAAGTCAAGAGATCTGGGTTAAATTCATCATTCTTTTTCTCACCATACCACTCCAGTTTAGACCCAGCCATATGCAAACCAGTGTTGACCCTGCTCCTCATGAGAACAGTCCAGCCCGAACTGTCAAGCCAGGACCTCCCTGGACCAGAAACAAGCATAATGGGACCGGTTTCGGGGTATCACCCCTCATTAGCCAAGTTAGCTTGAATTCAGTGGCACAGTGAGCCTGGGACCCATGTCTGGGCATACCTGGTGCACTTAGGGCGAGAAAGCAAAAGACACACAAAATGATATACGGAAGGCATAACAAATCAAACATTCACCCCCAGTCAAGAGATCTGGGTTAAATCCATTGTTCTTTTGCTCACCGTGCCACCCCAGTTTAGACCCAGCCATATGCAAATCAGTCTTGACCCTGGTCCTCATGGGAACAGTCCAGCCCGAACTGCCAAGCCAGGACCTCCCTGGATCAGAAACAAGCATCCTGGGACCGGTTTCAGGGTTTCAACCCTCATCAGCCAGGCTAGCTTGAATCCAGTGGCACAGTGAGCCCGGTACCCACGTCTGGGCATACCCAGCACATGTAGGACGAAAAAGCAAAAGACACACAAATGATGGACGGAATGTGGAACAAATCAAACATTCACCCCAAGTCAAGAGATCTGGGTTAAATTCATCATTCTTTTTCTCACCATACCACTCCAGTTTAGACCCAGCCATATGCAAACCAGTGTTGACCCTGCTCCTCATGAGAACAGTCCAGCCCGAACTGTCAAGCCAGGACCTCCCTGGACCAGAAACAAGCATAATGGGACCGGTTTCGGGGTATCACCCTCATTAGCCAAGTTAGCTTGAATTCAGTGGCACAGTGAGCCTGGGACCCATGTCTGGGCATACCTGGTGCACTTAGGGCGAGAAAGCAAAAGACACACAAAATGATATACGGAAGGCATAACAAATCAAACATTCACCCCCAGTCAAGAGATCTGGGTTAAATCCATTGTTCTTTTGCTCACCGTGCCACCCCAGTTTAGACCCAGCCATATGCAAATCAGTCTTGACCCTGGTCCTCATGGGAACAGTCCAGCCCGAACTGCCAAGCCAGGACCTCCCTGGATCAGAAACAAGCATCCTGGGACCGGTTTCAGGGTTTCAACCCTCATCAGCCAGGCTAGCTTGAATCCAGTGGCACAGTGAGCCCGGTACCCACGTCTGGGCATACCCAGCACATGTAGGACGAAAAAGCAAAAGACACACAAATGATGGACGGAATGTGGAACAAATCAAACATTCACCCCCAGTCAAGAAGTCTGGGTTAAATCCATTGTTCTTTTGCTCACCGTGCCACCCCAGTTTAGACCCAGCCATATGCAAATCAGTCTTGACCCAGCTCCTCATGGGAACAGTTCAGCCCAAACTGTGAAGCCAGAACTTCCTTGGCACAGAAACTGGGATTTTGCACTGTCTAAAAGTGGCATTTCTAAAATAGGTATGTTAAATCCAATGTTACCAGTAAAGAGGATTTATCATTACCATTCCAAAGATATAAAACGTGATGCAGCTACTCCTTTCTAATCAGGAATTACAGCGTAAAAGTGTATTACAGAATTCCCAATGTTAACCTCAAAGGAGTAGGCCTCACAGAATTGAAAAACGAATTTGGGTGTTTGTCACTACCAGGACATGCAAAACTTAACAGTACATGTTCTACCTTTTACTTATACAGCACCAATGCTTAATTTGTAAAAAAAATTAAGTTCCAGGGCCCTCATCAGGAGGCCACTGCAGCCTACACCGCCCATTGCCCCTGCCAGCACTGCGAAGGACAGTACTAAACCAGCTACTAACCATCACACTTCTACAAGTGTGACAATTCAGACTATTCCAGGCCCCCAAAGCTATGCGATTAGCATGGGCGGCAGGTAATAGTCATTTCTAACGTATATTGAATTAATAAACAACTATTGTTGTACTCACTCTAAATCAGGCAAACAGCCTACCATGTGGCAGACTGTCATAAGTGCCGGTGCTGCCAATTAAGTGCTGGTGCCAAGCACCGGAAACCTCAGGCTCAAATTAAGCACTGCACAGCACCTTGCCCTATGGGCTACCTAGGGCCTACTTTAGGGTTGACATATGTAATAAAAGGGGAGTTTAAGGCTTGGCAAGTTGTTTTAAATGCCAAGTCGAAGTGGTATTGAACTGCACACAGGCTCTGCAATGGCAGGTCTGAGACAGGTTTGAAAAGCTACTTGTGTGGGTGGCACAATCAGTGCTGCAGGCCCACTAGTAGCTTTTAGGTTACAGGCCCTGGGTATATGCACTTTAGAAGGGACTTGCAAGTAAACTAATTATGTCAATTGGGTATACACCAATGCTACCATGTTTAGGGAAAAGGCACATGCACTTTAGTGCTGCTCAGCAGTGGCAAAGTGCTCAGAGTCCTAAGGCCATCAAAAAGAACCAGCAAAAAGAGGAGGCAAGCAGGCAAACTGTTTGGGGGAAGACCACCCTAAGGATGACAGGTCTAACAACGTTCAACAACTTGTTTAGCAATTTTCGACACTAAAGTACTTCTCCAGTCAGAAAAGCAAGTAGTCTGTTTTATCTCCAGACCCCTTCCCCCTTAAAACATTGACAAAGCCAATAGAAGTCACATAGGCGAAATCTGTTGGCTTTGCCAATGCTTGTTTTGTATGTGGTGTGATCTTTGCCTTCCATGTCGAAAAGGAAGCTGGTCATCATTCCGTGGTTGTTTACATGATTACCATTAAAATGGGTAATAGTAGTAGCTGCTGCTATTTATGATTTGCAGTAAAAAGGTAGGAATAAAAAGGTAGAATAGCAAAAAAGTAGAAAGTTAGAGTACTAAATATAAATTAAGTAAACATTATGCGGACATAAACTCCATACGTAAGAGTTATGATGAAGTATGGAGTCAGGGAGAATTTTAGTTTAGTTAGTGATAGGTTTACCAATTACGTTTAGAGCACAGGAAGATGAGAGGAATGATGCAAGGTAGGGTACGGAAGACAGAAAACATAAGGTTAGGCTTTCGTTTTTCACTTACAATTATATTTTCATTGGCAGGACAACAAGACTGCGGTGGAATGCACTATAGAAACAACACGTTGTTGTTATTAGGAGAGAACTCTAGACTGAACGGGACTAGAAACAAACCAGTGACATGGAACTAACGGGTTACTCTGAGTTCTACATTAAGTAACACGAATTAGCACCGGGAGGATGAAAGGCTAGCTTAACGTTGCAAGGTTTCGAAGCTTGGGCGTGCAGGTCTCACAAAGGTATGCCACATAACTTAACAGCAATTTTTTTTCACACACTTGCAAACAATTTAATATGGTAGTTTAACACGCTTGATTACATTCCAGCGCACCAAGACTACAACTCCCAGAAAGCTAAATTGGTTACGGGAAAACCCAGGGCTGGATATAAAAAAAAATTTGGCGCCATAAGGTCACTTTACAAAACATAGAAGCTTATGCTGGCCTTGCTTAAATCGTTTCCACGAAAACTTGACAGTCCAAGATGTGCTCCTACCAATGGACTCCAGACTAAATAAGAGCCAAACTGTAATTTCGAGGCAAATGTGAGCACCTCTCTCTCTGCTCTGGTGGGTTGAAACACTGACAGAGAAGAAGGACTTTCGCACTGAAGTTAATAACAGATGGTGTTGAAAGTGTGCATGCGCGCGACCAGCAGGCGGAACGGGCTCCACAAGGAGAAATACAAACCTTAGGAATGGACGTGAGACCTGCAAGTTTACAGGTACGAAAGTAGCAGCGCGAACGCACGGAGGGGCGTCAGACTCTTAAAAGTTCCATGATTAGAGAGCGATCACTACAAACTATAGATTGGGGCATCAACGGCACTCCCGCTTTAGAAGGGTGACACCAGTTCTGCTAACAACATTCATATAGCTCCTTTTTCTACCGCCTTCCTAAACTTCATTTGCCGAAATACAAGTCAAAGGGTGACTTACAGTCAACTCCGTTTTTGTTTCTGAATCTCTTCATACGGTGTCCCGAGATGTTAACTGTGGCCACACAGAAACGGAACCGTTTGCATTGAGACCGGATGACTCCATGTCACTGGAACAAGTCTTATCACTTTCTGGACTTTCTCCTAAAAAGCTAGTGCATTCTGGGTGTTGTGGTTTAGGTTTTTCAGTTCGACTAATGCACTTGCCAACAATAATTTGCACCGTAAAAGTCAGAACTGGAGAGGACCTGTACCATTGACAAGGAGCCATAGTGGTCTCGCCATTCTACAAACCTTACCACGTTTGTGTAGTTAGACACCGGAAGTCAACAAATATGGCGAGTGTACGGCAACTCTTGACGTTGGGTCCAGGCGCAGATTTTCCAGGTGTTGAGGAAGCACAGCAAATCCTGAGGCTACAGTGATAACCAGAGGAGTACCTCGTGTGGTCACGGCGAGGCCAATGCTAGGCCAGGGACAAGGGCTGCCTGCCACCTCAATCCTTGCCGGTAGGCCACCATATTTCCAGTCCTAGGCGGCCATTGCTATCAGGTGCGCAGATGGTGCCCACTACCTCGGTTGCAGGATTTGTGTAAAGGGGACGATGGGGATTGGTAGGTTTCCAGGTCGGTAATTGTCAGCACAGAGCTCATGCTGACAGCCCACCTGAATACTACACACAAATGCATGACAGGCTCTTGTACCTCTGGGCCGCAGTCTCCATACCCCTGCTCTCTGCGTGTAGCCACCAAAGAGCCTTCAGGGCAACCGGGCAGTGCCAGAAGAGCTGGGCTGACAGGTCAGTGTGTGGTCCTTTTTTGGGGGGCCTGTTTATGGTATGTTGGGCCAGTTTTCGCTGCTGATTTTCCTGATATTAACATTGCCTGCAGCAAGCTCAAATCCATGCAGTCTTCCATACCTTGCAAAACACTTATCCAGCGTGCCTTTGCCAGTTCAAAACTGCCCCAATTTACAAATATGGGCCACTTTTTTAGCTATATAATTAACTCATGGGGGTCACGTTTATATTGCTGCCTGGGCCTGTATTCTGTGCCAGTCCACCGCCCCTCAGGTATTAAGTTTACCTCTGCTGCTTATTTTTATTTCATGTGTTTATAACCACGATTGCAATACAATAAACCCCACAGGGGAGCGTGGTCTACACGGCGTAAGAAGCCTACCTCGCTGCTCTTAATATACAGACTAAACAATATATTAGTGAGCGATACATATGTGGAAACAATGACGGACATTTTCCATTTAGGATTAATGCTGGTAATTCGATTGTCAAGAAATAAACCAGGACATATAAAATACAATGCATTATTAATCAAGGTGGATTAAACCGATATTAAGGTAAGATCTGATTTTAAAAAAAATGCACAAAACAATCTTCAAACGCAGTTCATAATTTAATCCCAATAAGCACAAATAAAATGCCATCTGACTCTCCTACAAGTTGAACACTTTAGTGCTGGATGCAGGAATTTGTCTCCTTTTAATTGTGATGCGCGGGTGAGGAAGATCTGGCCCAAGATTTCTATATTTGGCAATAATGCGAATTTGATTAGTACCTAGTGTTCTCCATCAAGCATCAGATAAAAAACTTGAAACAGAATTAATACCAGTAGATTTTGCGTTTCATGCAAGAAAATGCCCTAGTGACCGATTGATTACTTGTAGTTCCCCATAATCTTGCTCAAAAGGTATTTGTCACAATTTCAGAGTTAATAACTTTCTCACACTCTCTTGGTTAAAGATGAGTTGCTTCAATAAAACCAAGGCCCAAACTAATTAAAACAGAATTAACGTTAGCCCTTGAGTCATTTTAGTGATGTGTGCCAAGGCTTTAGGCCAGGGTTCTTCAAAGTCAGTCCTGTAGGGCTGGATCCATGGCAAACTTTTGGTATATCCCCATTTAGATAAATGTAGTTAACTTAAAAATCTGGCATGGAACCGTCCTTCCAGGACTGACTTTGGAGAACCCTGCTTTAGCTCATGAAATGCCTCCTGTGACAAGGAATGAAGGGAGTTTACACATACATGTTCTGCATAGTAAAGTTTATAGAGCTGGTATAAAATAGGCAAAGTGGAGGCACTCTGTATTTTAGGTGGGGCCTCAACAGAGTACAAGTTCCTGATAAATCAGACGTGTTTTTAGGTATTTAAGAGTTCAGGATGTTTTGGGCTCAGGCATGCTGATTGACTGAGACACCCATTTTCTGTTTCTTACCACGTGGGAGTAACCTTTCATGCCCTGATCTAGCAGCAAGTTTGTAGCAGCAGTGGTGAGCCGAAGACAGTTGGTTTTCTCCTGTATTCAAGCATCTCCACACGCGTTGGCCATCGCTTCTTGAGTAAGGGAGAGACTTGCTGCACTATGACTGGTGTTTAAAGAGTGTTCACGGGTGTGGTGTTAGCACTGTATCCACTTAGACAATCCTATCACCAGTTCTATCCAGTGGGTGGTGTAAAGTGTAGACAGGACTGAGAAGATCTTGGCTATAGGAAGCTCTTCCACCAGCCTATGCCTGCTGTCCCACCTTACCTTTTGCCCACCTACCTTCATGCCACGGAGAGGACTATGGCGCATGTCGCATCTCCTTACCTTTCCTTCCTCTATCTTCAGGTACTATTGCAGATAAGGAGGTGGTATCTCACTATAATGTAAGAGCCCGCTGTTCTCTTGAGCAGGATGATCTGGTTCTTTAGACAACTGCGATCCTGTATTCGCAAGCGCCCAATAGCAATATCAGCGTGATGCCAAACCTGCCTCTTTATAGCTTGCGTTTCAGTCGGCCACAAAAGCAAGCTTCATTGGCAAGCCCTACCATTAAGTTTCAGACAAACATACACTGGATCCTGGCAAATAACGTATGCATATCTGCTGCCCCAAGGGAGACCATGCTGTGGTGCATGGCATGCCATATTTTCTGTATTTCACAATGTTTTTTCATGTCGAGTTGGAGGCCATATTCATACCCTGTAGACAAGCTTGCATATCCACTAGTGCTTCATTTCTATTTTGGTTGATATGAGGCCCCACCTCGAGAATTATTTTTAGGGTGGATGGCTATGCACCCCTTAAAGTTTCTTGACTTGAATTGTGGCGTCAACTATGGCTTTCTTGTCCTGATGAAGACCTTGCAATCTAAGCCCATGGGGTTGAAACGCTGTAGATTAATTCCTGATTGTCAGTGCTTGCCTTAAGTAATGCTACTAAGCAACGGTAACTCTATTACCTGCCTGCTTTTTCACAAGTGAACATGGGTCACTGCAATACTTGAACTGATAACCACCTTTAAATATTAACACTAGAAAAGATGTGCAAGTTGCATTATCCTGACTGTTTTCCAACCAGACTAGGACATCTAGCGCATGGACAGCTCTGTGCAGAGACAGTCCTCCGGAGCAGAGACAGAAAGGACATCTATTTCCAGATAAGAATGTGAGTCCGATCTTGGTTTGGGTGACTGCAATGACACTGTTTCCAGTACTGGACATTTGTGTGATGGCCTAATCATAATGCATTCTGAGTGTTGTAATCCTTCTTTGTTTTTGCTTACATTGAACTACTACACTAATACATCGTAAAGCTATGATTTGTAGGCAAAATGTTTACGGCTGAAGACTGTGTCCTTAATGACCTCATTACCACATTTGAGGGCTAACAAGTGACAGAACTGTGGGATTTGCAGAAGCACTGGGCGTGCCACTGACCTTCTTTATTTCTCGTCAGTTGAAATGATTGGCTTCCTCTTTGTGGAATGACTTCACCCATTGTTACAAACAAGATCTTCTTTTGAAGTGGCTAGGCCCAATTTGCCGGGTAGTTAGAGAGGTACAAAAGCATCAGAAAGGGAGAATGATTGACGGGGCTAAGGAAGCGAGCCGCTGTGGAAACTGTCGACACAGCGTAGCAGCGGCGCTTCCTCTGACAGGCATATCCGTTGAGTTGCAGGCTAGACTTTGCAGTGGTCACCAGTGTATTGATGGTTACCACTAGGAGGGCACCGAGCCTCTTGGATATCCTCTCACAAAACATTAATTTGGTAGGCACTCGGGGACAAAAACACAAAATAAAACCTGAGGTGAGGGGTTGGGAGAACAGGCAGATGAGGGAGCTGTGGAAAGAGAGGTGCACAAAGTGCATGTTAATCATTTTTGGGGCTCTGGGGCAGACATAGTTGGGGGTGGGGGCCATTGTACAGATCAACTTTAAATTTATTTCTGATTTTCAGCCAATTTAAGCCCTCATGATGCCAAACTATACTCGAGTATGTTAAGCCTACAGAAACTGGGGCAGTGTGAGTATGGTTTATCCCTAAAATCTAACACCCCAAAAGACCCCTTAATATCATGCCCATGGGTGGATGGAACTGGGATGATAGTAACCTCAATTTCATGAGGCAGTGTGTCCCAAGATAAGGTAAAAACCAGCAAATCAGAAATAGTCATTTAAGAACGGAATGACACAATAGATGAATTCTAGAGCAGAATAAAACATTTTATAAAGATTTATTACAAAATTTAAAAGGTACAATACAGAAATTGTGAAATGCAGATGCATAAAGTCACTGCAATGAAGGCTCGCAGCAATGGGGCAATACAGAATCACAAGCAAAATTAAAAACATTCTAAGTCCAAAATAAGCAGCAAAATCAGTAAGAAATCAGACCGCATTCCTAGTAGCATGGAAAAGTCATCAGCTCACCCCCAATATTTAGGGTTTATAAAGAAGATCTTCTCAGGCAAGCCCAGAAAGTGCAGATTGATCATAGTGTGAGCAAAAGAAATACATTTTCAACAAATCAGAGCATTGGGTTAAAAGCCGTCATACAGCCTTACCACCTAAACACTATCCCACTACATGAATATTGACTCTGCCCCCTCTGTCATAATGGTATCCAGAGATGTCCGAACAAACTAGATACAAAACAACAGTGAACATTTGTGAATGAATGTAATACTGCAAGCAGGCAGAAGAACCTTGAAGAAAAGTAAAATTACTGAGCCCAAGCTAGAGAGTCTTCCTTGAGAACAGTGTAATTCTGAAATAAACACACAATTTGCTTGACTACGTGCAGCAGAAATAACAAACAATTCATGTGACATACGACATACTTTGTGAACAGGTCATAATAAAATCATTGTAACAGTAGTACTAACATATCAGTGTACGTATGTGAATTCAAAGGTAGATTACTATTCTGCACATTGTTAATAATGCACATTTTATATTACATGCACAGAAATTTCCACCACAGCAAATACAGCCTGGCCTCAGCTAGCCAAATAGTGCCAAAAGAAGCCTCAAAGAAGCATGGACTAGGCCATTTGTTTTGCTGTTGGATCTAGACTTTTTGCAATACCGTTTTGCAAAGAAATTGAATTCTTACCATCCTGGGCCTCCCATTCAATGCACAGTAAAAAATCAAAGCACCGCTTAAAGGTTATTCACCATTTAATTGTGTGAAATTCGATCATTTTCTTCAGTTCTGTTATCCTTCCTTGTCCCTCCCATGTACACTTCTTTAGTTGGACTGTGACCACGAGCTGTATTGAGTTAGAGTAATGGTATGGGGTGGGAGACCGGAGGAAGACTGAGAGGTAAAGAGAGCAGTAGAGTGAGAGATATTAAGTGGAGGGAGAAGAGAGGGAGACAGAAGTGAGGTAGAAAGACTGGAGAGGTGGGAAGAGAAGTAAGGGAAAGAGTAAAAGGTTAGGTAGTCAAACAGAAAGATACAGAGAGGAAGGAAGACGTAGGTTGAGAAAGAGGTGGGTAAGGGAAGGCTGTAGATTGAGGTAGAGAGAGCTAGACATGAAGGAATAAAATGTAGAGGGGGAGGCAGAAAAGTAGCGAGCAGTGATATATAGTAAGGGCCAAAATTATAAGAGTTTTCGAAAGACAAGTCAAGTGAAGAATAAAGTGAGGCAGAGAGAAAGGTAGAGCGAGTTTTTGAAAGGTAGAAAGGCGGGGAAGAGAAAGGAATGGAGAGGGTGCAGTATGGAAACAGATGAGTGATGCAGATGTAACGAGAAAATATGATTCGGCGCTGTGAGAGCTGGAAATAGAGCTGCAGTAGGCTGATATATAAAGAGAAAACGAGAGTGGAGGCGGAGACACTAAGGGGCATATTATCAACGGCCAGCGATAATTATCGCTGGCCGTGCTTAGCGACAAATTTCCTATCGCAGGCTATCTCTGGAATTTATCGCCCTAGTAGCGCGTTATTAACAACGCGTTTCTCCAGGGTGATAAAAATTCCAGAGATAGCGAGGTTATCGCCGCTTTGCAGGGAACATCGCTGGTTTTCCAGCGATGTTCCCTGCAAACGGCGATGACCTCTGCTGATACGACCCTGTGGTCGTATCAGCATAATCCACCCCTATGTCAAACATAGGTAAGTCAGGATTTTAGCAGACGTTAGATTTTGGTGAAAACGGCCGTTTTCGCCAAAATCTAACGTATGCTAAAATCCTGTGGGCTGCCTTGTAAATATCGCGATGTGAACATCGGCGATATTTGCAAGGTAGTCCATCCGGGTACGCCACTTTGCATCTCATTAGAGATGCAAAGGAGGCGTTGGGAAAGGGTGCTAACATGCAATTATGCATGTTAGCACCCTCTTGTAAATAGGGCGATAGTTTTATCTCTGCTTTTTTGGCTTTTTAAGCCAAAAAAGCGGAGATAAAGCCCTTGTAGATATGCCCCTAAGTTCTAATCGAGAAGGAGGCGCCGAGAAAGGGGTTACTTTTTATTGAATTGCTACCAAATGCCTGAGAGGGTTAATGTTGGGCAGGGGGTGCTGTGAAATTTAAAAAATCTGTTTTTTATGCACACTTTTATCAGGTGTTAGGGGGCCTTAAAACAGCTCTGGCCACTCGGGAAGGGAGAGAATTGTGATTTGAACACCACCCAGAATTGAGCAAGGATCAATTCTGTAATGTCTTCGTGTTACACAGACCGCACTGTGGCAATGGGTGTAGGTAGTCTATACACTATTTTGTGTTATGTGGTCCGAATGTTTTTGCCCCAAAAAAATTATACAAATGGCTGCATCCTTTCCACATGGTATGCCCAGACGTGGGTCCCTTGCTCACTTTGCCACTGGATTCAAGATAGCCTGGCTGATGACGGCTGTTAACCAGAAACCGGTCCCAGGATGCTTGTTTCCGGTCCAGGGAAGACATGGCTTGGCAGTTCGGGCTGGACTGTTCCCATGAGGCACAGGGTCAGACTGATTTGCATATGGCCATGTCTGAACTGGGGTGGTGGAGTGAGCTAAAGAATGATGATGAATTAAACCCAGATCAGTTGACTGGGGGTGAGTGTTTGATTTGCTCTAACGCTCCGTCCATCATCCCCTTTGGTATTGCATCCTTTCCACATGCTTAATCCGTGTTAAGTATCTTTTGGGAATTTCTGCAGCAGGGTGAGTGAGTTTTAAATGGCCGACAAGGGCATTTTAAGTGAGCAGGATTGCCCAAGATCAGTACCAAGTGATCAGTCTAGGATGCCTAGGTTTGGGTAAGGAATATTTTGGCTACGCGAAGACCATTCGGGAAAGGAGAGTTGACCAACAATGGCCTCTTTGGCCAAAGGCAGGGTGCAAAATCCTGATGTTGCGATGGTAGTGTATTCATTGACAATGGTAAGTTTAGTTGACCTCAAAGAGCGCGTGCCGACGGCTCGTGGCATGTGTAGGGCAGTGGGAGCTGGAGGGTGCTGTTGATGGACAATGGAATGGCTGAGTATGTATACTATGATCTCGGCACAATATAAACTGTGCAAATGTAGTTTATTTAAAGATGCATCGTTACAAGGATGCAGCAGCCTGCGCCCAGGTAAACATCCCCTCCTATACTGTCTGCAAGGTTCTATTACCTCATACATATACCTGGAACATCACCAGTTCTAGACTCTATTCTCGAGCCTTAGATTCTAACTTAAAGTAAACTTACCATTACTACAGTACGCCTGGCCCGTGCCCTTTAAATGTGCCCTGTATCCATGAACCTGTGTAAGGCACAATGCAAACGGAACCGTTTGCATTGAGACCGGATGACTCCATGTCACTGGAACAAGTCTTATCACTTTCTGGACTTTCTCCTAAAAAGCTAGTGCATTCTGGGTGTTGTGGTTTAGGTTTGCTTCAGTTCGACTAATGCACTTGCCAACAATAATTTGCACCGTAAAAGTCAGAACTGGAGAGGACCTGTACCATTGACAAGGAGAACGGAGGATGGAGTGTAATGAGCGTCTCTGCTGCTCCCTTTGAAGCTTTTGGCTTTCTCTCAAAGGAGCACCTGCCTCTGTATCGCCACTCTGCCATGGGTGGTGCCCTTTGCAAACATGCAGAACATGAAAAACATTTGCCCAATGCATGAATGACTAAGGACATCCAGATTCGGATGTAATGCATATTTGTATAGCACATGTTCACCAAATATTTGGGGAACGTGTTTTATGTCTCTCCCTTTCTCAGAGATTGCCTGTGGTTGTGGTTTGCTGGGGGATGTCCACGAACCTGTTGTAGCCCAAAGAGAAGCGTTATTTCAATGTGTGTGCCGGATCTTCCCTGCAGAAGGGGTCCGTAGGGCAGGAGGATTTTGTGACCTGCCGTCCAAACCCGTGTGGAGTTATGTTGGTGTTATTTTTGCAGTACACAGATGGGGGTGCGGGTCTTCTGACCCTCTGCCTGCCCATGGGCCATCTTCACAGCATTATAGGTCCCCGGGCAAAGCAGTGCCCTGGGCCCTTTCTACATGGGAATAAAAATGTTTATCGGAAAATTAGTGTTAAATTCTGGTCTGCATGGGTCCCCTGTGCTCGTGGGTCCACGAGGCAACTGCCCAGCATGCCCATGTGTTAAGACTGCACTGACCTGACCCATGTCAAACGTGGACTTGCAGCCCGGTGGTTCGGGTACCTACGGTGGAGGTACGGCACAGACTAGATTACTTCCTTCCCTGTGTGTTGGTATGTGAGTAAGCTGCTGATGGAGGGGTGGGTTAGTTCTTGTGTAGTTGTTCTTTGGCTGAGCCTAGAGCTGGCATATGAATAGCGGTCTAATTTTGCTTTTTATATACGATTAATTGTGTTGTCTAGTTCGGCTAGAGTATTGAACCCTTCTTGGGCTCAGAATAGTATTCAACCTGGCTCTGTGATCCCAGTTCCTATGTTTTCCCTGTACCTTTGCTTCATAAAGGCCTTATTTTCATTCTTGTAAGGTCTATTCAGCGGTGTGATGCTTTATTTACTGGTTTGTGGATTTTGGATGAGGGGGCATAGGGTGTTTTTAGGAGCCAGTTTGGAGTGATGAGGGGTGAGAAGTTAGTCCTGCAGGAATAATTCATCAAAGAGCTAGCCAGAAGATACAACAGTTAGTACAGATAGGACCTGGCCCTGAATTGACCCTGCATTCTCTAATGACTACTGTTGGCATGAAACCGATGCTCTGTTTACCAAGCTCCTTTTGGTAGGTGGTTATCCAACTGTAATAACACAAGGAGAAGCCAAGCAGACCCTAGGACCATGTATGCACAATAGACCACAGACGTTTGTCCCGTCTGTTGATAAATGCAGAGGCAAGGAAATCCAACGTGCATAACCAACCTGCTTAGGAGGAGTGCCCAAGACCTTCCACCTGGAAGTGCAGCAGTTCCCAAGCTCCTTACTTGAGATTTGTATATTCATCCATTCCCTTGGCCACCTCCAGGCCCCAGAAGATCCCTTTCACCTACACGGATCCCCAGGGTTCCACCTTGTCCCCACGCATCTTCAGCTTCCTCATGGAGCCCCTTTGAACACTACTCATCGACTACAGCACCAAAATTTAGCAACACACCAATGGCATACAACTATATTTGAAAAGCCTCTTTGCTCCTGACATCCACTTCCTCGAACACTGCCTCTGCCTCATCCAGACCTGGATATTCATGACCTACCTCAAGCTTAATTGACGTAAAAGATATCCCTATGTGACTGATCGGGGTGGGAAAGATGGGAGACGGCCAACGACTAATGATCAAGAGAGGGTGTTCTGAAAAAACACAGAGCGCCCAAAAGAGTCTGCACCTGGTTATACTGGCTAGTTCAGTGAGGTCCCTTGGTTGAAAGATGAGAAGGGAGGGAGACCCTTTTGTTATTATAGCCCTCACTCACTCTAATAGTGACATGGTTCATCATTGGGCTCACCCTGGCTCCTAAAGGTCAGGGTGGTCTCGACCGTATTTCAGGGAGCACTTACGAAGGTATTGTGGTATGGGGGCGTAACGTTAAGATAAAATTCCTCTCCCACTCCTAAAGTATCCTTTTTAGTGGAATGGGAGGGAAAGGTTAAAAATGACTATGGTAGGGTGGGAGGATGTGATGGTCCTATGACCCTAACTGATCACCTACCTCATGCTTAACCATGCCAAAATACAATTTCTACCATTTGCCAAGTACAATTAGCAACAACGGGTTCAAACCTGGCCTGACAACATGAACCTGGATGGATTTGAATCACATCTTTCACTCATTGCTGAATCACTTTGATTTACCCTTGACACCAGCCTTACCCTTAAGGGACATATCTCAAAGTAAACCTCCATGATGTGGTAACAGTTCTCTCTACTGAAGAAAGAGAAACCATTCATCCCAGAAAGCGACTTCAGAATTTCAGTTCAACCCCTCATACTCTCTCATCTGGATGGTGGCAATGTAATGCATTTGGGGCTTTGTGAATCCATAATGGCCACCTTTGAGTCATCCTACACACTGCAGAATGCTTCATCAGTGTCCTGAATCAATACAACTGCATCATTTTATTTTATTTATTTTTATTTTATTTATTTATAAAGCGCCCGAATCACCCCATCAGGGTATCTCCGCGCTCGAACTGCTATAGGACTCCAAGGGGGAGCTAGATTAGAACAAAGCCGACTTTAACATCTTTCTGAACTTTAGATAGTCCGTACAAAGTCGTAAGTGGATTGGGAGTTGGTTCCAGTAACGTGGGGCCAGGTGGTAAAAGGCTTTACCGCCCAATCGCGCTCTATGGAAACGGGGGACTTGGAGCAGAGCTTTAGATTCGGAGCGGAGGGATCTGGAGGGCAGGTACCTGACAAATTTATCCTTTAGATAACTGGGGCCTAAGTTGTTTAAAGATTTATAGGCCATGCAACAGATCTTAAATTTAATCCTCTTTCGCACTGGAAGCCAGTGCAATTTTTTGAGGAGGGGGAGAGACTCAGTTCTGAGGGGGGCATTAGCTTCCAAACGGGCCGCCGTGTTCTGGACTACCTGCAATCTGTTCAGAGAGTTTTCATTGGCTGCAATCAGCAGAGCATTACAGTAATCCAGACGGCTCAACACCAGTGCCTGTACCAAGGTCTTCCGGGTTGACAGTGGTAGAAAAGGGAAAACTCTCCTAAGAAGACTGAGATTATGAAAGCAGACTCCCACTGTTGTGGAAATATGTTCCCCCAATGTCAGTTTCTGGTCTATTTTTTTTTTTTTATAACTCTTTTTATTGAACAATTTTCAAAACATGGTACAGTTCCACATATTTCACTTGAAGGAAGTACTGTGAGTTCAATCATACACATAAATATTACAAGATAATGCATTGGAATTCAAGGGGAGAGGGGATCATCAGACTCCAGCAATCGGGGAGGAGTGCATATATTGCCTCGGTATTCGTTCCAGGGGGCCCATATCTTAGACCATTTGCGCGGGCAACCTCTTGTCATATACACCGCTTTTTTCCCGCAGCATACACCAATCCAGGTCTCTTTCCCAGTCAGAACTCGTAGGTGCCTTTGTAGCCCCCATAGCTGCGCAATGTTTCTCTTGGCCACCATGTATCCGAGTGTGGCCCATATTGTGGCGTGTGTGGTAAGGTCAGTGGGTTCCCAGACGTTGAGGAGGCATCTAGGGGCTTGTGGTGTGAGTTCGACTCCCGTTACTATGCTCATTACCTCGTGTATCCTGCGCCAATATTCCTGGATCTGTTCACAGTGCCACAGTATGTGGATGAATGTGCCCAGCTGTGTGCATCCCCTCCTACAAGACCCATCTGTTGAAAAGCCCATGTGCATCAATCGGGGACCTGTCATGTATATTCTATGAAGTACCTTTAGTTGCACCAGGCGAAGACGTGCAGAAATAGCAACAGTTCTGGGGGAGGAGACCGCTACCTGCCAGTCTTCATCCTCTACTTCCACCCCGTCCTCTGCCCATTTTTCTCGTAGCGATTGTAGGGGATTCTCCATATTATGGATGAGTTTTCGATAGGTTAGGGAGATGGCTTTTTCAGGTAAGTGCCCATCCAATATCCTATCCTCCAGTGGGGAGGCGTCTGGTGGAGCCGTGTCATTGGGCAATACTGTTTGTAGTGCGTGTCGGACCTGCAGGTACCGGAAGCGCTCGGAATCCGCTAGGGCATATTGACCCTGTAGGGCTTCAAATTTTTGCACACCCTCTTTACCCCAAAGGTCTCTGATGTGAGAGATGCCAATTAAGTCCCATTTGCTAAAGCCCTTGGATTTTCTTAGGTCACCAAGTTTTTGGGAGTCCCATAGTGGTGTGGCGAGAGTTAGTTTATTGTGCCATCCTAACGATTTGGTTGCTGAATGCCAAATTTTAACTGTGTGGTTGGTTGGACCCGTGAGAGGGAACCTATTTGGTTTGGAGTACAGTGCCCTGGCATATGTCCCGTTTGGGAGAATCCATTTATCCATAGTAAACCCCGGGTTGTCCGGCTGCCCATAGGTGCCATGGTTTATTGCTACCAGTTGTGCTGCCCAGTAATATTTTTTAATGTCCGGCAGTCCAATTCCGCCGTCATACCAGCTGAGCGTGAGTTTTTGCAGAGCAATACGTGGCTTTCCATTCCAAAGCAGGTCTCGCTGGAGTCCTTCTATTTCTGTAAAGTACGTATTTGGGACAGGGTTTGCCGAGTTCTGCAGTGCATATAGGAAGCGGGGTAAGGACAGCATTTTAAAAAGGGCCGCTTTGCCCAGGAGAGAAAGCGGGAGGGACTTCCAGTGTGCAATGTCACTTTTGAGCCGTTGCAGTGGGGGAGCCAGGTTCTGAGCATATTGGAGTGTGCGGTCTAGGGAGACGAATACACCCAGATATTTGAATCCGTCTATTGCTATTGGGACGGGGCAGTGCCGGGGAAGGGGCGGAGATTTTCCACAGCGGACGTACAGAAGAGATTTCTGCCAGTTGATACGAAACCCAGAGAATTGGCCAAATACGGATAGGATATCAAATACTACTATGAGGGATCTCTGAGGTGACGTGAGGTATAGAAGGATGTCGTCCGCGTATAGGGAAATACGGTCTTCCCAATCTGCCGACCATCGCATTCCACGGATCCTCACGTCTTTGTGGATCCATGCGGCAAGCGGTTCCAGGGCCAAAGCGAAGAGTAAAGGAGATAGAGGGCATCCCTGCCGTGTCCCTCGGCCAAGCGTGAAGGCCTCGGATTTTTTGTTGTTCACTACCACTTGTGCCATAGGTGTGGCATATAGTAATCGTACCCATCGTCTAAAGTTCGTTCCGAATCCCAGTTTTTTAAGCACGGCAAATAGATAGGGCCACTCAAGTGTATCGAAGGCCATTGTGGCGTCTAGGGAGACGATGACTGCATCTTCTCGTATGGTCGGCACCCTTCCCAACACTCCATGCACTCTACGCAGATTTAACGCCGTGTTCCTCCTTGGCATGAACCCGGATTGATCAGGATGTACTAAGTCCCCTATTACTTTAATCAGCCTGTTGGCTAGTAATTTGGCAAGGATTTTTGGTTCTGCGTTGAGCAGCGAGATAGGACGGTAGGAGGCGCAGTCTGTTTTGGGCTTCCCTTCCTTGTGGATTGTAACTATGGTTGCTATTCTCTGATCTGGGGGTAGCAATCCCCCTTCAAGGCTGTCTTCGAACATAGTTTTCAAATATGGGGCCAACTTATCCGGACGGAGTTTGTAGAGCTCAATCGGGATGCCATTGGGGCCAAGGGCCTTGCCCGAGTGGAGCGCTCGGATTGCAGCCGCTATTTCATCGTGGGAGAGCTCACTATCCAAGTATTCCCGATCAGTGGCTGATAGCCCTGGGAGGGAGATATCCTGTAGGAGTGCCGTGGACTCCTCTTCAGTGTGTGGGCTCACCGCGCTGTATACTGTGTGAAAGTGCGTTGCAAACTGTTCGGCTATGTCTTGTGGGTCTGTTATGGGGAAGCCATCCGAGCTCCTGATTTCTGGAACCAGCCGATTAGCATGCTCTCTTTTTTCTAACCAGGCGATTAGTTTTCCAGCCTTATCCCCCCAATCATAGATCCGGCCCAGCCTGTTTTGCCCCATTATTTTGGCGCGGTCTGTGACTAGCGCTCGGTATTCTGCCTGTCGGAGGCGAAGTGTATGGAGTAGTTCAGGGGACGGGTCAGTGTTAACTTCTTGTTCCAGCCGGTAAAGTTCGTGTTCTACCTCTGATACGTCCTTTATGTTTTCTCTTTTTGTTCCCGCAATCAGAGAGTGCCTGGCCCCTGATCACCGTTTTAAAGGCTTCCCATAGTATTTGCGGGGAGTCTACCGAATTCTCGTTCTCTAGGAAGTAGTTATCTACGGCTTTAGTGAGGTCCTTGCGTATTTTGGGGTGTTTTAAGTACCATGGGTTGATAGGGGCAATGCGTCCTACTTGTGCGCTATCCAGGGCCATATGGACCCAGATCGGGGAGTGGTCTGAAATACCTCTAGCCAGATGTCTGATCTCCTGGATTTCCATCACCTGAGTAGCCGGGATGACTATGTAGTCCAGGCGAGAGAAGCTGCTGTGTGCCCCTGAGTGGAAGGTGTATTGGATCTTATCAGGATTATAGGTTCTCCACCCGTCCACCAGCCCTATTGCCTCTAGGAAACTGGAAAAAGAATGCGCTGTATGTGGGAGTGTGCGGGGTGGGTGTCTGTCTAGGGAGCCCGAAATTACTGAATTAAAGTCACCCCCGAGCACTAAGTGTCCCTCTGGCAGTGCTATCAACACGGCGCTTAGGTCTGCAAAGGTTGCAGCTTGCAGCCCCGGGGGAGCATAGATGGACATGAATGTGATCGTTCGGCCCTCCCAAGTGCCCGTGATCCCGACATATCTGCCACGGTCGTCTGTATAGGTGGACGTGAGAGTCAGGGGGAATGATTTATTTTGCAGGATGCCCACCCCTCTGGAGTTAGATGCGAAACCTGCATGTGCCACCATTGCGTAACCCCATCTATGCATGGCCTTGCATGTGTTACCCACCAGGTGTGTTTCCTGAAGCATTACTATGTCTGGCGACAATCTCCTAATATATTGCAATACTACACTTCTCTTGATTTTGTCCCCCAACCCGTTCACATTCCAACTTAGTATTTTGACTTCCTTATTCCATTGCTTACCCATTGATGTCTTAGTGACGCATACTGACTGTTACTTGCACAAATCCGGACTGTACCCTTGAAAAAACTCAAACAAAGAAAAACAATAAAACACGATAATCCCTCCCAACAACCCCCCACCCTGCTCCCCTGCACTCTGGGCTCCAAACTACCCATATTAATCAAATGCAGAGTGCCTGTCGCCCAACGTGTACTAATAGAAGAAAATGAGGGGAGGCCTCAGTGCCCCTCTGGTCCCCCCTCCTGCCAACACAAGACATAGGTACTTTTCTGTGGTGTTGCGCCCTGCGACAAATTGATCCATCTTTTTAGTACCAGAGATTCTTAGTCGAGGTCTTCAGGCCTTTAAGAGATTGCGTATTTTGTTCTACGTTTGGGAGGAACATACGGAATAGAGCGTTCAAGCTTCAAATCAAGAAGGGCAGTTCTTAGTGTTCAGTGGTTGTTTGGGTTCCGTTCCGGTGAGGTCCTCCAGCTGTCCAGCCAGTCAGAAACCAACTCAGGTTGGTCAAAGAAATGCGCTTTTCCTTCCGCCTCAACTCGCAGACGCGCCGGGAAAAGCATAGCGTACTTAAGGCCCTTATCACGCAGTTTTCGTTTGACTTCTAGGAAAGAGCGTCGACGCATCTGTACTGCCTGGGTAAAGTCAGGGAAGAAGGCGAGTTCTGAGTTATCCACTTTTATCGGCGGGGCGACCCTGGCGGCCTGTAGGATCGTGTCTCTGTCTCTGTAGTTTAATAGCCTGGCCAGTATGAGACAGGGGGGGCTCCCGGTTTTGGGCGTCCCCCAGGTACTCTGTGCGCCCTCTCCACCACAAACAGCTTGGACAGTCCCTTTGGTTGTAGCTTTGTCGTCACCAGGTGTTCAATGAACAGGTCAGCAGCGGGCCCCTCCGATTTCTCCGGCACTCCAATAATGCGTATGTTATTGCGTCTCGAGCGCCCCTCGTAATCGTCCAGCTTGTCTTCGGCGATTTTACGGAACGCTTGGAGTTCCACAATGTCCTTCCGCAGTTGTGAGGTGTCCTCTACTAAATTCGTGGCGGTGAGCTCCAGCTGCTTGACTTTCTCTCTGTATTTTGTAAGGTCAGCTCTAATCAGCGTCACTTCCGAGGAGAGGTTGTCTATAGATGTGCGCACTCCAGTGATCGCCGCCATCAGGTCTTTCATAGTGGGTTCTGGCGGATCGTGCTCTGTCCCTCCTTGCTGTGTGTCGCCAGGTCCCTTTCGTTCGGGCAATTCCGCCCTTGGGCAGGTGTAGCGGTCCAGCTTGCTCTGTTGAGACGTTTCGTACTTCTCGGGTTAGCCATGATCAGGGCCGGGCCCGCGCCGCCAGCGCGTAGCGCAGTTTCTGGGGGCTCTGCTCGGCTTGTGCCTTTCTCACCTCGCCGTAACTGTGGGCCTTCGAGTATATTCCTCCCGGTAACGGACTGTGTAGTCGAATGCTTGTTCCGCAACCTAACGGTGGACCTTTTGCAGGCGCCGAGGAGTAGGCTCCGTGTGCACACTTGGCTTAGGGCCCGCTCCGCACCGCCAGGGGGAGGGGGGGGGGCCACGGGTCCAATCTCAGGCGCACTCGCCGGCGCTGGGCTCATATGTCAGTCACCTCCTCCACCCTTGCGCGCCGATGTACCTTGCATCCGCCGATCATTCGAGTCCCTCAGGTCAGTGCTCCGGGGCTGGCGTCGATGCAGCCGGCCCCACCGGTAGTCTTCAGGCCGTATTTCCGTCGGGCAGCGCCCACCACGTAGGTTGTGGCAAGGTGTGAATGCCCCTCCACCTCAGTTGCCTGCGTCCCTCCGCGGATGTATGCGGGGGAGGTCTTGCCGTCGCTCCAGGCACCCAGTCAGGCAGACGTGCCCACTCGAGGTCCCGGCTTCTCCAGGGCTGAAGGCCGCAAATTCCGGGCGGGATTTCTCCGCTTTCCGGGGACCGCCAGCACTCGGGATCACGGCAATGTGTACCGCTACACCTCCGGCGCGCGATTCTAGCACCGGAGGTTCGGATATTTAGGCCGGATATATGGGGCAGGAGAGGGGGCCTCGGAGACGCTCTAACAGGCGGCCGTGTTCTTTCGCCGCGAAGCCACTCCCCCGTTTCTGGTCTATTTTAACCCACAGATTTTTTACTACCAGTTTTGGATTGGGGGCAGAACCCAGAGCCTCCGGCCACTAACTTGGGGACCATCTGACTGTTGCTTCTCCGAACAACATTATCTCTGACTTTCCTGTATTTAACTGGAGGAAGTTATCCTTCATCCAGTCCGCGATAGATTTCATGCCCTCCGCAAAGGTAGCCCATCCTAATAGAACTTCATTGCTCCCATTGTCGGCCCACTGCATCATCTACAAATCCTTCACAGCTGGCACATCTGCCGCTCTATCTGCCAAACTCCCCATCTTCTGTGGCTCTCAGCACTCCTGCAGCAAGGGCACCGTCAGAGCTGGAAGCCAAGAAGTGCAAAAACGAAAGAACAGGGTGACAGTCCCTCTTTTCCTCTATGCACCCAGTGTAGGAAATCTACCTTTTCTGCATGGTCATCTATGATATTTCGCCATTTGATGGACCCCGTGTTTTTGCTGGCTTTAGTACTCTGTGCACTTTACCCCTGATAACCAGTAGTAAAGTGCCTGGGCTTCCCCTTTTAACATGGCCAAATTGGCATATTCATAATTGATATATTTAACTTGCCTCTAAGTGCCTAGTATATGGTGTAGAAAGTACACCCAAGGTCTGAAAGCTAAATGCCACTAGTGGAGTCAGCACCACTTGTGCCATCCAGTACAGTGACAGTGCAAACAGTGCTTCAGGTCTACTAGTGTAGCTTGACGGCAGCAGTGTAAAAACTGCAAGTTGACCTGTCAAAATAAGCTCGTTTGACAATTCAGAACCTCCCTTTTAAATATCAATAAGTCACCTGTACGTAGGCTTGTTCACGACCAGACAAAGTGCATGACCTGTAGAAATCTAATGTTAACATGTCCTTACAGTGACTAGCACCCAAAAGTTATTTTTCACTGTAGCCTATGTAGAAAACCAGAGTACAGATTAAAAATCATAATACTGTATCTTGGAAATGGGACTAGCTAGAAAAATAATTAATCAACTATTTATAATAGTTACAAAAAAATCTATTCTATGGTGAAGTCAGATTTCTAATAAATATTAATGAAAAGTAACTTTTAGAAAATTACCCTTTTTCTGCCTAAAGTTACTGGATGATACCAAAGGGGATGATGGACGGAGCGCTTGAGCAAATCACTCACCCCCAGTCAACTGATCTGGGTTTAATCCATCATCATTCTTTAGCTCACTCCACCACCCCAGTTCAGACATGGCCATATGCAAATCAGTCTGACCCTGTGCCTCATGGGAACAGTCCAGCCCGAACTGCCAAGCCATGTCTTCCCTGGACCGGAAACAAGCATCCTGGGACCGGTTTCTGGCTATTCAGCCGTCATCCGCCAGGTTAGCTTGAATCCAGTGGCAAAGTGAGCAAGGGACCCACGTCTGGGCATACCCTGCCAACTTAGGGCGAACAAAGCGATACCAAAGGGGATGATGGACGGAGCGCTTGAGCAAATCAAACACTCACCCACAGTCAACTGATCTGGGTTCAATCCATCATTCTTTAGCTCACTCCACCATTTGCTCAAGCGCTCCGTCCATCATCCCCTTTGGTAAAGTTACTGGAGGCTAAATTTGCATTTGCTCTCCTACTTCTGCCGGTCAGTAATTGGCATTTGAATAGGTGTGAAGATGTAAGAAGTGCTTCCCAGGAACAAACATAATTCTGACCTGAATAGACACAGATGTGTCCTCTAACCCTGATAGAATAGCTAATGTGGGGCTGTGAGCAACCTGTTTTAAATTAGTTTGAAATCCTGCTGAAATGTCAAATCCAGCTTGACAGGTCTGCATGGGTTTGCATATAACACTGGGGGAGCACAATGACAAGAAACAGGATCCCAAAACAATTCTCGTGTAGTCACTGTTCGGTTGCTTTAAAACCCTACTGTTTTCCACCAGACTTCTATCCATGGGTACAGTGGCTGCCCCAAACTGGATTTTAGTGTTAGATTTGGGAGGACACAACGATTACTATAGTACACTCACCTCACACACTCCTAGTCCTGAGAGTCTGAGTTTGATGTGACTGAAAACTTTCCCCATTTTGAAAATGCCCAAAGTGTGTGGATGGCCCTAGAACATTTATCCCATTGCTTAGGGCATGCTCAGGAGTCATTCCCACCTACTAGCTTATGCCATAAAAATGGCATTGCCAGGCACCCACTTTAGAACACTCCTGGACCTGTGGAAGAATCAAAAGAGAACTGAACCTCTTCTCTGTGACCTGAGATGATCATGTAGATGTGCTCTCTTGTACCCAGGGCAAAGAAGTAGACTCCAAGGTTCATTAGGCTGACCATCTCTTAAATCTACACAGACACAACAAGCTACAAGAGGCCTTTCCTTTTTCTGCAACTAGGACTGGACCTTCCTATTTGCCTCTGCCTGTCACCCTTTTTAGTATCCAAGTGTCTCACCTGAGGTTTTGAGGAGGGGGGGGGGTTTGTTAGAAGTGGACTCCTGTGGTGGTTTGGGGCTTAAAGGACTATAGTGGGAAGATACAATATTTGCCTAGAACAAATCTGGTTGATGTGTCCAGCCCACTCTCCATCCCCATCAGCGCCAAATGGCACCCAAGTTCCAGTCTAACCATTGTCTTTCATTCACAATTTATGCTTTTTGGCACTACTCATTCTAAAAACTTTTTTAAAACATCTCTCCGGTTCCCCTTATTGGATTTTTGTGTCACTTTGTTTATTAAAATTTAATCTTTGTCTAATTCGGTTTGAGCCTTTTATTGTTTTGCAGTTTGACTTTTACTGTTTTGGTACTGCATAAATACTTAACATATTGCCCTAAGTTAAGCCAGTCTGCTGCGAGCCATAAGTACCAAGGGTTTGAACACAGATTAATTTAGTGCTTCTAAGGGTTCACCTCGATGGGTTGTGATTATTCTTTGAGGTGGATAGTCACCCACCCCCAACTAATAATCCAGTTTCTTACACTAAGTATCTGGAATACTATTCCTGTATCCACTAGGACTGCCCAACCATGCTCCAATTTAGAAAAGATCTAAAAACAACCCTTTTAAAGAACCCTAGTTGACAATGCAGTAAGTCGTTCTTTGAGACTAGCTACCCCTCCGAATACACATGGACTGTATCCTTGGCTTCCCAGTACAGTGTTCAGCTACATTCCAAATACATTTGTGCTATCCAAGTACCACATGCATACATACAGATGTGGGTGTCGAGGAAGGTTGTTAGTTGAAGGGTCATCAGAAAGGTCTTAAATGCACATAGGGCAGCAATTGGGCTCTGGGTCCACCCAGCATCCAGCAAGGCCCATCAGGAGCATACTCGTATTCCTTGGCCCTCTTATTCATCTCCCCTATATTCACTCCTTTCTTACTTTTCTCTCACTCACTCACTCATCGCCCTTCTTCTCACTCTTACACAACCTCCCCACTTTCTCCCTTTCCGTCAAGGATTGCACACTTAGGTCTTTTGAGTCCCCTCTCTTGATTGCCTGAGGGAAAAGGTGACTCATTTCAGTAGCAATGGTGCCAAATAAGTTGATGCTAGTTAGGAGAAGAAAACCACAAAGGGTAAAAAAAAATATATATATTATAACTCTGGTTAAAGATGAAGATTAATACTGAAGGGATTGGCAAGGCCCCAAACTTCCCCTGACATCAGGGAAGCAAAAATCGCTAAGGAGGGACATCCCGAAGTAGAACTCAATGGAGGTTCCAACTGCTAGAAGCAAAAAATGGGGACACAAATAGTACAAAAAGGGAACAAAGAACATTGCAAAAAAATAATGGAACTAAATTGTTGTAATACATCCATCAGTTGAGAATATCTCGTTGTATGTGATTCATACAGGAACTGACATCACAGGAAAAGACTGCTTCGTCTTACATTGTAAATCTCAGATAACATGCTATGAACAGACCATCATCTGGGAAAGGGTTGTTTATAAGGCTTGTCCGTGCCCCCTGTCTGAAACTCATGGTGTTCATTTGGCGGGCAAAGCCCAAGTTTAACATCCTTTGCACAGTTCTGAATTCCATAGTCCCACCTCTGACCATTATGCTCTAATTTCCAGGCAGCTCGCAGAACATCACCCTACTCCTGATGAATGCCAGTGTGGAGATTCCTGAGCAGTCTAGTCAGCAAGGGCACTTTCACATGAGCTGAGAGCGGCATCCAACAACATGCTGGCCGACAGCACATGGAACATTCCTTCCTATTCTGAAAGTGTGTAGTCTCTAGTAACCTCTCAACAGTGCACTCTGCATGCTTGTAACGGTTTCCCTCTCTCAACCGGTCTTGATACTCACACTCATCTTGACTCCTTTCACATTCACTCTCCACTCCTTCTCACATTTGCTGTCCCTCACACTCCTGTCATACTTATACTTTTGTCAAACTCACTTTGTTTATGATCGTCTAAACCTCCGTTCCACTCAAGAAGATGCCACAAAAAACCATAGTGACCACCGCACAGAGCAACAGTATCACCACTGGGAAGGCCAACACCCCCAAGCTCCCTTAACATATGTCCTAGCTAATGAAAGAAGCAAATGCTACACCTCTCTGTACTGTGGCAGTCCAAGGGCTAAGTCCATATCCTGGTCAGAGATAACCTGGAATGGAAGGACGAAGAGTGTCCCAAAATACAACCCAGAGTGCAAGGCTCAACACAAGCCTAGCATTGGGCAAAATGAAAGAAAACAAAGTAATTCCACTTTGGAATAGCAAGCACTGTACCGCTTTGACACCTCACTTCCCCAGGTAGCTAAGCACATCTTCAGGAGGGAGGTAACGGAGGTCTGGCACTGAGAGCGTTCCAGGAATGGGAAAAGAGCAAATAGATCTGGCAGGAAACCCTACATGGGGAGAGGGAGAGAAACTCACTGTAGCCCCCTTGTAGGCGTCATCAATGTTCCACAATCAACCCTGGGAAACTTGGCCATCCCTTTCTTCTGCTTATCTAATAGTAGTACCACCCCTTTCTTCCGCTTATCCAATGCAGGCTGAGCACTGACCCACATTGGCTAAGATCTAAGAGCGAAGTTCAGACTGAGCCAACCATCCGACCCCCTGAAATGGTGTCCCCATCCCGCCTCTTCTAAAGGTTTCCACAAGCAGAACTCGGGCTCTCCAAACAAGGTTGTTGTCGCCCTCCTCTACTAAACACCGTATTCTATTTACCTGTTGTGTACAGCTACCTGACAACGGGCTTCCCCGCGCTTTCAACAACTGCCGGAGTGAGGATAGTTCAAAATTAATGAGATTAGGGAATAGGGAAACGGGTACGTTTTTAGTTTCTTTCTAAAACTCATAAAATTGACGTCCGTTCCCAGACTAATCGGCAAAATGTTCCAGAGTTTGGGTGCAGGAAAAGCGAAGGAGTGACCTCCACATCTAGCTCTCTGAACTCTGGGAACAGCAAGAAGCTCCAGATTGCTGGACCTGAGAGCCCTGTTGGTCCGATGGGAGGTGACTAGCTGATGAAGAACACGGAGCCCATTTTATGTTTTGCCCTATGTGTGAGGCATAGTGCCTTGAATTGTACTCTACAGTTTATAGGCAGCCAGTGTAGATTTTTCAGCGCTGCACGGGCTGACACTGTTTTAGGGATACCTAGCAGAATTCGAGCAGCAGTGTTTTGAGTAACTCTCCTACTTAAACCTGTCTCTCCCTGATGGCAAAAAAGGCCTACCCTCTTTCCCCCACAAATGCATCCAGACTGCTCACCTATTTCCATCCGGCCATTGAGATACTTTGTCCTGTCCACTCTAGCCAATGCCCAATCTGCTATAGGACGGATCACCCGGGCGCGACTTAGGGTTCCCTACCCAGTTCTTCCTTTCTCAAAGCAACAACGGCACAGGAAGGCAAAAAACAGCCACGATTTATTTTACATACAATATGATATGGTATGAGCGAGATTCTTAGAGCGCAACAAATGCCCGAAGGTGTCAAGGCGCTATAGTCCCGTATACTGCGCGACAAATATGCTGATCCGGCATGATTGCGAAATGAATTCACTTTTCATATAGGGCGAAGAGCCAGGTCTTTAAAGCTCTGCCTCCCCATTTCTTCTTCCGAATTCTGGGCACAGTTACCAAGTTGAGATGAGCAGAGATTTCTCCCAGGAATATACCAATGAAACATGGCCTTGGTTCCATCTGCACTAGCATGGTAGAGGACCTTATGCAGAGTGCCTTGAACATGATGTGCTTTTTTTATTGGAAGCCAGTGCAGATCATGTAGTCCCTTGGGCACTGACTGTCATTTCGGGATATCCAAGGAGATCCTTGCCAGCGCATTCTGCACTAATTACATTGGCTTGAGTGTTGTTGGTCTCTTGGTGAGAGACCAACACCAAGGCTACTTGTTTCCGTGCCAGAAAGGGAATGAACGGAAACATTTTCTTCAACATTCTGAGTATCCAAAAAACAGGTTTTCGTTGTGCAATTGACCTGCTGGTCAAGTGAAAGCTCACTATCCAGAATTGCCCCCAGATTCTTGGCCATGTCAGTTGGAGCCGGAAATGAGCCCAGCATATCGAGCCACCAGTTCTTGTTCCAAATAGAGGCTTGTGTTCCAAAGAACAGCCCCCAGTCTTCTCATCGTTAAGCTTCAGATAGTTTTTTTTCCCATCCACCCAGCCACTATTGTCATACAGTTGTTAAAGTTGGCTGCTGTAGCATCCCTGTCTTTAGGAATCGACACGATTATCTGGGTGTTGTTGGCTTATACACTGTTTGTACCCCAAAAGAGTGTATGAACCTAGTCAGTGTGGGGACATAAAGATTGAATAGCGTGAGTCTCAAAGAGGAGTCCTGTGGCACCCCATATGGCTGGAAGAATGGGCCTGATTGGAACTGATTCACCGACACCCTTTGAGATCTATCCTTAAGGAATGAGGACAGTGGTTTTAGAGTCCTATCTATGATTCCCAATTCCTGTAGGCATTCGGTCACCAGGGATGGAGAGATGGTGTCAAAGGCTGTGGACAGATCCAACAGGATAGGAGCCATGGCCTGCCCTGTATCGACTAAACGTCTGATGCTGTCTGTAGCCGATACCAGTGCTGCTTCTGTTCCGTGATTTTTTCGGAACCTGAACTGCGATGAGTCCAACAGACTCTGTTCCTCCAAATAAGCCATCAGGTGGCTGTTGAGGTATTTCTCGAGATCTTAGCTGGGACTGGTAGCAGAGAAATAGGACAATAGTCCTTAAGATCATTGGGGTCAAAATTGGGCTTCTTTAGAAGTGGCTTCAGTACTGCCTCCTTCCACAGCCGAGGATAGCACCCTGATGTGATGACTTTGTTCATCATAGATGCTAATGGCTGAGCTTCCATACCTGCAACCATATGCAGAATTTTTAATGCATATGGTTCAAGGGGGGGACCTGATTTGTTGTTTAAAGATGTGCCATTGAACAAGCTCCCGAGTGATAAGAGGAAAATCGGTAAGCTTCTATTCAGTTTTTTCCTTAACTTCTATGAATTCTGTGAGATCTGGCAGCATCTCTCTACTCGAGGATAGCGCAACATCAACTTCAGTTTTAGAGACTTCAAACTCTTTATAAATGTTAGAGATTTTCAGTTGGAAGAACTCTGCTAGCCCATTACATAGCTCTTGAGCCTTTGATTTCCGGCAGGGCCGGAGTTGTGGATAACTGCTGAATGATTTTAAAGTTATTTTGGAGAATTAGGTGCCTCACTTTTGTTGGTGCAGTAGCTGGCTTTTGAAGAGCTAATTTATAGTCTCTAATCGATATTTTATATAAGGCTCTTTCATGCACCTCATAAGAAGCCTTAGTCTTTCTGTAAACCAGTGCACCGTAGGCAGTTTTCTCTTAAAGTTTACTTCCTCTATGGGTGTGCCCTTATCCGCTGCCGTCCTCCGCCCCTCTGTCCATGTCCTCCTGGACGATATAATGATTGCTTCCAAGACCAGTCGCAAAAGATTCATCTGAGACCCCCTTCCAATTCCTCCTGAGGGTCTTGCTGTTAGTGGCCATATCCCTATCTTGGACGGGTGGCAACGTAAAAGAAAAGGCAACTGCCCTGGGGTTTGACCATCTAAGGGGAAGCGTCTCCTGAAATGAAACCCGGGGGTTATTGCAAAAGAACCCATCTAAGGTGTGTCCTGCTACAATATAATTATAATATATTTAATTTTATTGGCTTTCAATTGTCTTACTTCATCTGAAACCGTAGGCCCATATTTATGAAGGTTTTTCATCGCCCTTGCACCACACAATGAGATTAACCAAGCCACGTAAGGCCACCGTGCATTGCCCTGCATGGCTTGCTAAATCTTGAGTAACGCGAGACAGCAGAAATCGCAGCAGGGACACAGCCATGGGTGGAGCATGGGTGTTCCCACGCTTCCACCCATGCATTAGGACACGTTCCCAGATTTACAAGAACTGGCAAACCTCGGAATGCCTCAGAATTGTATGCCTCCCCACAAGAGGCACAACGAGGAGATATATTTATTTCTCTTCTTTGTTTCCTCTTTATATGTGTGCTGCACTGTGCAGCACATGTAGAAAGAGGAAAATCCCTTTGAGGATTGTTCTGTGCAGGAAGGTGTCCCTTGCACCGTAGTGCAAGGGTGCTTGCGTTGGCGGAAGGCAGCAGTTTGTGCACCAGTGCAGGCAGAAAGCAGTAATGCACCATATAATGTTAAATATGGCGCATTCCAGCCCTCCCCCTTTCATGCAGGACAGCAAGGTGGCTTGTTGCGTGTCATGAAATATTGATAAATATGGGCCTTACTCGAGATCAAGACAGACCTTTTCCCCATTCCAGCCCCACTGTTTTTCAGGATTTAGGTGTCCTCCCTCTTGCTCAGGATTAGAACTGTTCCCCAGAAGATGAAAGCATGCCATTGTGTTTGTCCCTAGTCCTCGCAGTAATTACTCCTTATGACAGCAGGAATAACACTGCAACCACTCCGATTTCTCTTACTTGGGTATTTCTGCTGTTCTACGATGCTGTAGGACTGCCATGTAACGCTGCCTTGTTATGCTGTTAAAGAGAAAACTGCTAACCTTTTACAAGTTAGATTCAATCATAAACGCTAATGGGGGTGGGGAGCTATCTGCTTTGGTCTGCACTGTAAAGGAGGTCAACACCAGTGTCTGATTGGTAAGGCGGGCAATGGGCGATGGGCCAGTATGTGTTGCAGCTATGGCCACTTTTTTGGCCAGAGTGGTGGTCGATTTGGGCTGTGTCTGTGCTTGTTGAGATGCCGCTAGTGGCCCAGTGGGGGCCTGAGGGGCCTTTCCAGAGGTAGATGGGATTCTATTACCTACCTTTTACCAACGGGGCAGAGGTGTCATTCCCAGTCTGTCGCTAGGCCGGCCCATTAATGTATGCCGATTGAGCCTGGGCAAGGGTCCTGAGCAGAAGTGGCCTCAGTTACATTCAGGTGTGGCTCACCGTTGTGAACTAATCTGTGCACAGAGTCCTGCCAACATTTGCATTTTTCTTAAAAAATCTCAGTGAAGTTAAGAAAACATGCCTCTTTTAGAGAACCCCACCACCCCCTTCTTTTCATAATACTTTAAACACTTTAGCAGTGTTTCGTGAAAATGCGCAATCCACAAATGTTGGCCACTTTATTTTAGGGCGCCCGGGCCTATTTTTGATCCCAATCCAACCCTGGTCAATACCCCCACCTACCTGGCTCATACAAGCCTCCTGGATGCTTTCTTCTGAGGTAAGGAGTCCATCCAGTGGTAAGGTACGCTTATCATGCTGACCTCCCTAGGGCACCAACTTACCTTCACAATAAGTTAGAAAAGGAACATACCCATTGGTGGACGAGATCTACTGAAGGTGTTGCCTCCCTTAATGTCGCCCTGCATGTGACGTGGCCATCTGCATTTTCTGTACATGCCCATTTTTAATGGCATAAATACCACCAGCTTGTTGCCCCGAGATATTGCAGGTGACTGCCCACAAACCCCCCGCTGACCAACAGCCAAGAAAGATAGTCAGTCCTTCCTTGTACTGAATCTTCAGCGCACAGATCGGGAGAAGCGGTACTCTCCTCTCCCTGTAATAACCAGTAACAGTGAGAGTGACGGTTGTAAGTCATATTACCTAAAAACCTGTTCTTGCAAACAAGATAATGTCATTGGGACCATAATGGCGAATTTATAATTCCAAAATATTTAAAAATGAAAAAATATTTAATGTAGTTGCACTACACCTAAGCATAGCACTCCCCATATACCCAAGCCTAATGATCACCTTAGACCTAAGCCTAACCTCTCGCTTAACCCTAAAGACACCCTAGCCCTGTGCACCTGTAAGACAAACTCTAAACCTCATGCCGACAGACTCGCACACTGCACTGTCGCCCTGCTGGAAAAGTTGTTGACCAGTTGCAATTCCTTTTATCTGGGTCCAGTTTTGGCATTGGACTATTTGCAAAAGGCTGAAAAGCAGATAGACAAATATAGGCATCACCTGACATGAAGAGACACCAGTAACCAGTCTAAGATAAAACTGGTTTTTTTTTTTGTCCTTACTAGTGTCAGTTGATATTGAAAAGCCCATAGGTCAGCGACTTTTCAGCTAGAATAGCCACCAAGGCAAAAGTCATGCTTTGAGAAGCTGACTAGTCTCGCATCCTCTTTTTTATCCAGTATTCTTGTAGGCACAGCGAGGACATCATCCCTGGTAGACATCTACCATGTCTAGTCAGATAGGCTCCCTCCCCGTAAATCGCAGCACTGCTGACACTTACCACCAACCCCCACCCCTGGCAAGTCCCCTTCCTCATTCATCAGCAAACTCCTCTATGAACCTGGCCAGTTGGGTAAATGGGGAAACATTACATTATTTTATTTTGTATTCTCTTTTGTAGGTATTGCCCAGAGACAACCTAGTCTATTTTGCCAGCTTCATGTATTAAAAAAGAAAATGCGTGCCCATATCTCTCTAGCTCTATCTCTCTCCATCTAATCTAGATATATAGACACACATGCAGGCTTTGGGTTATTCCTCTTCACCCATTGGTCTGTTAGCTATCCTTCTCATTTTGCTTCCCCTCGCCGCAGCATTCTGCATAGGTCAGTGTTTTAGCCTACTTCAGTCATGGCTCTCTTGCACTGTGAGTGACTGCATTTTGCCTTATCACATGGGAGCCACGGCAAGAGGGACAATCTTTTACTTTGCTAATATTCCTTACGTTCTTTATACTTTTTCTTTTTTTAACCATTCTTATGTGTTTGTACTAGGTCTTCAAATGACAGCGATTCACAGCAATATTTTTTTGTTTGTGCTAATAAAAACATATTTTCCTATGATGTGTATTAAAACTAAAAGAGCTTTCAACACCTCTTCTAACCATACCTATCTGCTAGGAAACATCCACAATGTTGTATTAAACCTATCTGCGATGGTTCATTTATTTTAAAAAAACGTAAAAATATTATTGCAGGCATATGGCTGCAATGTTTAGGCAACGGTATGCTTTTCCTTCCTTTTTCTGTGGCATATGCTTGAAATCAAAAAAGAAATGAACTGTGGTACCAGCTTGCCATGGCATTACTTATTGGCTTTGCTAAAGATTGTTTATTTAGGTGTTGCCTACAGATGGCTTTTAGCTGTGTGTTGTTGAAGACCTGTTGTGGGCAGTATTAATACTTACATAGAACTTTGGGTCAGCCAATTGCTTACCATTGGTTGACTTTTTTGTGCGTCTCATTTGCTTCCTTCATTGGCTTTCCTTACTCTTTTGGTGTTTGTCCCAACCCTGGAGAAGACCTTCTTTACTTTCCTTTTGATTGGATGTCTTTGTCTTTCCACTGCTTACCTTCAGGGATATACTTTTTACTTTCTCCTTTCTGCACTTAATGTGAGTGCATGTGTTTGTTTGATCCTTCCTCATGTGCTGATTCCCCCCTCAAATCTCTGAATTCCCCCCTACTTTGTATTCTTCCGCTCCTCCCCCTCAACTCATATGTTGATTTTTTTTTTTTTTTTTTAACCACCACTCCCCCAATATGGTCTGGTACTGCCTAAATCCCCCTCCTAGCTTTAAACCAATAAGACCCTTGAGGTGAGGACCCTACCGGCTCCCATGTGGCTCACCGCCCCCCTTTCCAGCAAGGCAAACAATTCAAACACCACAACTGTTTGGATTAGGGGTCGTAAACCCCGGCCATATTTTATTACATAAAATAATCAAACATTAAAATTATTATTATTTACATTATGTACAATACGCAGAAAGACCATTACATTGATAGGTACAAGATGGCAATTGGCTAACCTTAACATGCTTCTAATACATAGCCAGTTCTATCGTAAGCTAAGCAATGAAGATATTCTCTTTCTGCGTATCCCTGTTAGAGCCGACGGCAAGGTCAATGACTGGCGGCCCCAGATCAAGCTAGGTCCCAAACCTCTTACCGGAGTGACCTTGCGTAGGGGGCCCAGCTTACCGGATGGATACTTCACCCGGGCCCCCCCCTACGCCCTCAACGTTAACTCCATAAAGGGGGTGCTGCAGTTATGCATCCTTGCGCCCTTGAGCGCGTGCCGGGATTGGCCAACCAGCCTACTGGAAGCGAGACTTCTCTTCCCCCCGCACCCCTCCAGCCTACCGGCTGTAACTGCCCCTGGAGTTCCCTGAGAGACCCTCTGTCTCCCCCTCGTGCGCCCCCATTTGCCAATGGTGATGCTCGCTAAGGACCGAAAAACTATGCTCACCAATCATGACCTTACCGCCTGACCAAGGGAAACGCATACAAAATACGACAGAATAACATTCCTGAGAATTAAAAAAGATTAGTTAAGAAAGACACTTTTATTCCACATTACGGCAACTCATCAATCAATTAAGCTTTATCACATTACTCCTGAAATAGAAAACATACTAATTACACAATATATCTGCCTTAGGGGATGGTGGGTGGGGGAAAAAGAATCGATTGGGGCCTCCGACTGAGGCCCTGACCAGTGAATGAACTGCAGTCAGGCTGGGGAGCGGCGAAAAGAGACCATCCGCTTCGCTCCCCAGCCTTTTAAAGAGTAGAGTCGGGCAAGCCGGATCCTACCGGCCTGCCCGACGTTGAACGAACACGCAAACTGGAAGCACTTGTAAGTGCTTCCGGTTCACGACCCCGATGATCAATCATTTGCGGGCCCTGGGGGAGGTCGGGGCGCCACGTCACCATTGTGCGCGACGCGCCCTGCCTCCCCCGGATGCGGGGGACCGGCGCGACCGCCATACTGGCGGCGTGCCCGAGTCCGTGCCCGCCTTCCAATATGGTCTGGTACTGCCTAAATACCCCTCCTAGCTTTAAACCAATAAGACCCTTTGGGTGAGGACCCTTCCGGCTCCCATGTGGCTCACCGCCCCTCTTTCCCCCAAGGCAAACAATTCAAACACCACAACTGTTTGGATTAGGGGTCGTAAACCCCGGCCGTATTTTATTACATAAAATAATCAAACATTAAAATTATTATTATTTACATTATGTACAATACGCAGAAAGACCATTACATTGATGGGTACAAGATGTCAATTGGCTAACCTTAACTTGCTTCTAATACATAGCCAGTCCTATCGTAAGCTAAGCGATGAAGATATTCTCTTTCTGTGTATCCCTGTTAGAGCCTACGGCAAGGTCAATGACTGGCAGCCCCAGATCCAAATCAAGCTAGGCCCCAAACCTCTTACCGGAGTGACCTTGCGTAGGGGGCCCAGCTTACCGGATGGATACCTCCCCCCGGCCCCCCCTACGCCCTCAACGTTAACTCCATAAAGGGGGCGCTGCAGTTATGCATCCTTGCGCCCTTGAGCACATGCGCGTGCGGGGATTGGCCAACCAGCCTACTGGAAGCGAGACTTCCCTTCTCCCCGCACCCCTCCAGCCTACCGGCTGTAACTGCCCCTGGAGTTCCCTGAGAGACCCTCTGTCTCCCCCTCGGGCTTCCCCATTTGCCACTGGTGATGCCCGCTAAGGACCGAAAAACTATGCTCACCAATCATGACCTTACCGCCACAGGCCAGCATAGTTGCCTGACTATCTGGCCTCCCCCCCTCTGCCTACCAGAAGGTCATGCCCTGCGCCTTGCCCCTTCTAACCATGCCAGTATATTCTCCATGAGTACCTGATTACCTCGACTTGAGAGATGAACACCATCCTGCAGAAAAAACTGTTCCCCTCAGATGCACCCGTGTCTTATTGATCTAAGCTTCGGGGTCCTGAATAACTTCTCCATCTTGTTGTTAATCCTCTTAACCGAATGATTCAAGGCCCACACAGACTCACCCCCTCTCCACTCGAGTCTAGGAATCATGTGTGACCACACTATCATTGCCTCAGGGCATCTCTTTGCCAACCACCCCACTTCAGTAAGCAGGGTCTCTATTACACCCCTTCGCCCCAGGTGCACCAGGTCGTTACCCCCTAAATGCAAAATACAGACTGCAGGGGGTCCCCGATTTTGGCCCAGCGTGCGTGTCACCAGATCCCTGAATTGACTAAAACGCAGACCACCCTGCCCGTAAAAAGAGATTTTTGCACCTGCCTGCCGTGCCCTGACCTCGTAGGTACCTGTAAAAAAGAACTTTTGCAATCTCCTTACATACGAGTGGCCGATTATCCACACATCCTGTTCTGCGTGAACCTGGTCCGTAACGTGCGCTGTGCGTCGATGAATTGTTGACTGTTGTCCTCCTGCCTGACAGGATGTCGCAGCCTTTGGTGAACGGTGGACCGATGCAAGCTTCCCCCCTGTGTGACAGGATGTAGAAACTGCAAAACAAAGCCAGGAAAGAAAACAGTCAGTGCATTTTTCTTTGCACCTCTAGAGCATGTGTAGGCGCACATAGCGTTTTATAACAATTCAAGGACCACCTGCCAATCCTTTGCATCTCACTCCCAGTAAATCCCCTGGCCACCGCTTCGGTGGCGGCCCCTATCAAAAAGGAGTGGGTCCCAAAACTGCCTGGATCTAAACCGGCCTTCTGCATGGCTAGGCCCATGACCCTCTTAAACTGGAAAATAGTGAGCGGGGTCCCGTCTGCGTGCACCAGTAATGGCCCCCCCGCGCCCCTTGGACGTTGCGCCAGGAATGTCTCCAATCTGACGATGGGGCAGCAAGCGCTTCCTTTAGCCCTACGCAAGACTACCCCTTCCCCTCTGCCTTCCTGATCAGTTTTGGACCTGGGTATTGATATCAATAAGGAGTCCCCCTGAATCTGCACGTGCACCAACTGAAGCCCCCCCTGCCAATCCATTTTGTTTTTTGCTACCAGCTCCCCTATCCTGAAAGCGCCGTAAAAAGCTAAACAGAAAGCAGCTTGAAACAAAAGTGCTTCCCCAGCTGAATTACACACTTGGTGCAGAGCATCCATCAGTGTGGCCAATATCTATATTCCTATGGGTCTTCTTACGTCCGGCTGCCCCCCCCTGCAGGCGTTGCCACCCTCTCAAAGCTTTCCGCACTATAAAAGTGCCGGTGGGGTCCCCCTTTTCCCTAGCTTTCGCGAAAAAGGAAATGGCTGCAATATGTCACCTTGCTGATGCCACAGAGCGCCCCTCAAATAGGAAACGACAGATCCAGTGTCGTGCCATTTTTCCTCCCAACTGTCCCCCAAGAAATAGCAGTAAGCCCCAAACGCCCCTTCATATGCCCTCCTGGTCTTGGGTGCTAGGCTAGCTGCCACGAGGTCCGATAACTGGGGGCACCAAGCTGCCAAAGTTGTTCTGGGAAAGGCGTTGGGTTCTCTGCCGCCTCTGGGTGATGAGACCTGAATACCTGCATCTTAAAGCGAGAGAACGCATCAGTGGCATGGTTCAATACTCCTGGCACATGTTTGGCTCTAAATAGCAGATTCATTCTCATGCACAGCAGTATTATCTCCTTTAGTAGGCACAAGATCATCTTACACTTTGCATTTTGATTATTGATACATTCCACGACAGCCATGTTGTCTGACCAGAATACCACAGATTGGTTCCTCAATTGTTCTGGCCAGACGGACAATGACACCAAGATGGGGAAGAGTTCAAGGAAGCTTATGTTACTTGTAAGCCCAGTGTCCTCCCACCACGCTGGCCAGCGTTGGGCAACCCATGCTGGACCTAGAATGGCGCCAAAACCCTCGCTACCTGCTGCGTCAGTCATCAACCCTATCACTGGGCTGGACCTGGGGGGACTGGGCCACACAACCCTACCGTTGAAGTCATGCAGGAATGCCTTCCAGATTCGTATGTCCTGCCTGACCTCACCGGACAGTCTGGTGTGGTGGTGCTTCTCCCTGAGTCCTGACATAGCCTGTGCGATGGTGGGCGAGAAAGGTCGTGCCATTGGAATTATTCTCAATGCAAAATTCAATCGCCCCACGACCTGCTGTAACTGATGTAGTGTAACCTTCTCCTTTGTCAGGCAATGCTGCAAGGCAGCCCCAAAAGCCGAGATTTTTTCTAGAGGTAGCCGTGACACTCCCTGCACTGAATCTAACTCTTTCCCCAGGAATTCAATTTCAGTGCTTGGCCCCACTGTCTTGCCCTGTGCCAAAGGCACGCCAAAGACTCGCATGAGTGCACAGAATCTCTGCAATGCCCACCTGCAATCCTGAGATTCTGGTGCCCCCAAGAAAAAGAAGTCATCTAGGTAGTGTAATACCAACTAGTGCCCCGTCGCTCGCCTGAAAGCCCATTCCAAAAAAGAGCTGAATTTCTCGAAATAGGCGCAAGATACTGAATATCCCATAGGCATACATTTATCCACGTAATACTTCCCCTTGAATTGGAAACCCAACAGGTGAAAATCCAGTGGGTGCACCGGCAGTAAACGGAAAGCTGACTCAATATCTGATTTGGCCAACAATGCGCCCCGCCCCAACCCCCTGAGCATCTCAACTGCTTGATCAAAGGAAGCATACTTGACACTGCATAGGTCGTCATCAATGGCATCGTTCAGTGACACACCTCTGGGGGCCGAAAGATTATGAATCAGTCGGAATTCCCCTTGCTCTTTTTTGGGAACCGCTCCCAATGGGGAGCAGACAAAATCTTGCATTGGGAGATCATCGAATGGTCCAGCTACTCTGCCCTGCCGAACTTCCTTCTCAATTTTTGCTGCCGCCACCCCTTCATTGGCCTTGACAGATAGCTGATTCTGGCAATGAGACACCCCCACATAACCAGGTGCGGGGATCCCGAAGCCGTCCCTGAAACCTTCCAGTAAAACTCTAGCAGGCTTGGGGCAATTGTAACTGTTCAACCATGGTATCAAAGCACTTGTTATAATGGGAGACCTGGCCTTACCGAGGGACACACTCTCAATCCTGCTTCTTGCCTCCCTTGTCCTTTGCTTTCTTAAAGCATTTGGATTCTGGGTGTGAGGAGTTGCCACAGAAAGAACATGCATGTTTGAATTTACATGTGCCAGCTGCTCTGGTACACGAGAGCCTGTTGAAATCCCAGCACGCCTCCTTACTTTTTCCTCCGCCCCCCCGAGTTACCTGGGGGGCCTGCACGAAAGGACTGACCCCGCGAGGTGTCTTGAGACTGACCCCGGGTGGTGTCCTGGGGACCACCCCTGAAATGTGTTGGGTATATGATCATGTCAATCTGATTCCAGCCCAGTGCCGGATCAGATGCCTTAGCTTTCCTAAAATCCTTGTCATAATCTTTCCATCCATTCCCACCATAAGTGTCATGCGCACAAGTAATTCTATTCTGGTAGCAAGCCATCTCTGAGCCAAGACCTGGGAAACGCTCACACATTATTGACGTGAAAACAGTAAAACCTTTGATCCAATTTACCAAAGTCTCCTCGACCCTATACTTCAACAACATATTAGCCCACTCTCTTGGGTGCGTCCATTCCTTGTTCTTTTTGGCCTCCTCCCTTTCTGCCTCATCTAGTAGCAGGGAAAACATATTTACGTAAGAGCCCTTCCAAATTTTGTCTTTAGTTTCTTGAGACACATGTCGCCCTAATTGCTCTCTAACGGAGCGAACTTCACCTAAACCCAAAGGTGGCAAGGTATGTAGCATACCTGTTGGCGCGGTCTCTGCCGGCTTCGTTGCTCCTGCATCTGATGGCGTGGTTGCTGCGGGCGGGACTCTTCCACTCCCTATTGGCCCTGTACTCGCCCCCATCGCACCCACTGCCGGTACAGCTAGCCCGTCTCCAGGCTTACCCCCATCCAACTTTGCCACTATCTGTCTGACCTTCTCCAATGCGTTCTCCCCGCTACCAGACACCCCCGCTGCCGGGGACCAGTTACCCGCTTTTTCTAACCATGGGAGTACTGCTGCCAGACTAGATACCAAGTCAGGCTGACCTGGCGTGCTCCCGGATGGGCCCCCCGTCAGAGGGACCAGTGGGGCCTGTGGGGTGCCCCCCGCTGCTCCCTGCTGCCCGTCAGTGGTAAGCGGGGCACCCGGTGTGCCAGGCAGACCCCCAGCTGGACCCCCTGCCCCCTCGTTTGCAGGCTGATCTCCCCCCACCTGTATTAGGCTGACCACCGGTAGGATGTGGGAACGGTACGGGCTCCACCGACCGAGGCACCACCCCCTCCGGGGCTGGCACAGCGGCCCCATCCGTCCCATCCCCTTCCTGAGGTGCAGGTGACCCACCTTGCCTAGATCTGCTCCTTTTTGGCACTGGGGGAAAAGCTGCCTTAGGGGCTACCCCAGCTCGCCTGGGCCCATCTTCTCCCCCCTCTTGCCCTTCCACCTTATCCCTTAAATCCGCTAAAGCTTGGCCCATGTCCTCTACTTTCTTCATCATGGACTCCATTGCCCCCATTTTCCGCATCATGGTCTCCATAAACATATCCATGCGTGAACGCTGCTCGTTCCGCTTAACCTTGGGAGCCATTAATACCAACACTCAAATGCACTGTTCCGAAATGCGCAGGTACCCTGAAAACAAACTTGCACAACTGCTACTAAAGCCCCACTATGTACTCTAAAACAATGCAGTATCACAGAATTAGAAAAAACACCACAGGCTAATGCGGGCAAAAAGACACCCCCAACAGTTTACTTAAGCCGATGGCTTACACTATGGCACTATTGCCCACTGCGCAATGGTTTGGGACACTGCCCGGACCCTTACCTTGAGAAGTAGCAGCCCCGGCCGGCCACCAGCACCCACGCAACCAGAGCCACGCCCACCAGCTAGTCTAGTGGGTCGGGTGAGTAATCTCTAACCCGTGTGGCTGCCAGAAGCAGTGGAAATGCAGGCCCGTCGGTGCTGCCCCCACGAAAGTCCTGTGTCCTTTGACGGCTTTACCCACGATAATCCACGGACATGCAGTGCAACAGTGAGACTGGATCTGCAGTTAACGCTTGCCCAAACGCCTGCAGTGGGACGAGAAAAGAGGAAAAACTGCTCCCGGAATCTTCCCCGCTTTTTCGATACCCAGATCAGCTGGGAGACGACCAGGAAGAAGGAGCACACTTCCGGCCTGAAAATCAGCTGTTTCCCCGATGCGGCACCTGCAGGGAGACAATCCCGGGAGAAGGAGCACACTTCCCAATGCTCTCGCCGGCCTCAAATCAGCTGTCCCCCCACCCCCCTCCCCCCCGATGCGGCGCCTGCAGGGAGACAACAAGGAAGCAGGAGCACACTCCCCAACGCTCTCGCCCACCTGAAAACAGCTGATGCAGCACCTGCAGGGAGACAAGAAAAGGATAAAACACTCCTCCCGTCCTCACTGATGCTCGTTCCCGCCTTGCTCCGCCGATTCCCGATGCCACAAGAACCTCCGCCGATTCTTGAAACAGACCTGCAGAAAAAAGAAAGGAAAAGAAAAAGAATCGATTGGGGCCTCCGACTGAGGCCCTGACCAGTGAATGAACTGCAGTCAGGCTGGGGAGCGGCGAAAAGAGACCGTCCGCTTCGCTCCCCAGCCTTTTAAAGAGTAGAGTCGGGCAAGCCGGTTCCGACCGGCCTGCCCGAAGTTGAACGAACGTGCGAACCGGAAGCACTTGTAAGTGCTTCACGCCCCCGATGACCAATCATTTGCGGGCCCTGGGGGAGGTCGGGGCGCCACGTCACCATTGTGCGCGACGCGCCCTGCCTCCCCCGGATGCGGGGGACCGGCGCGACCGCCATACTGGCGGCGTGCCCAAGTCAGTGCCCGCCTTCCAACGATCCATGTTGCTACTTGTTTTCTCCCCAATGCCCTGGTACAGGCTTCTCCCCCTAACCCAGAGGTCTTCAAACTGTGGGGCGCGCCCCCCTGGGGGGGCGTGGATGTGTTCCCAGGGGGGCGCAGATGGGCCTGCAATTACATGTAAATGAAGCCAGCCTGGAAGTGCCAAAGGCGCGTTTACAGGCTGTCTTCATTTACATGAAGCGGTTACTGCGCATAAAAAAACGTGTGAGGACGGTATGGTGTTCATACAGTCGCTCCTAGATGTCGTTTTCAATGGTGATGAGTTATTGTTGTTTTCTGTTTTAAGAAGAGGGCTGTTTCCTGTAAAATAGAGGGAAAGATGGCGCATTGCCGAGTTTTCATCTTACTTGAGGATCGCCTCATTAATTAGGACATGCTTAGTATATGTCTGTAAAGCGTTAGTTGGTTTAGCGCAGCATTTTTAAATTGACTGCATGAGGCACAGTAAGCTAAACATCGAAAGCACTTAAATTACATGATGGAAGATTGCTTTTCTCACAGATTCTAGGACCAGTATTTAAAAATCTGATTGCACCCATATGAGAGTGATTTCTCCTCCTTTGTGCCTGCCCATAGATACAATCTTTAAACTGCGCTAAGGAATTGTTAATTTCTCTTTAAGGGTTGGATTGCTTTCCTCTGTATTCCAGTGGAGGAAGTGTGTTTTTTTTTCTTCAAATTTTACTTGCACTTTACTTCTGAAAGTTATGTATTCTGGTTCTGATTCTTTGTGTGTGCAGGTGTTGGTGTGTATGAAAGAGCTATATATGTAGCAGGGTTATTTAAAATGTGTGCGTGCTTATGCGTGTCTCAGAGAAAGCTACATATTTGTAAGTGTTATTTCCTGTGTGCGAGGGCAGGTGCGTGTGTGCATGCATGTATGTATGTGTAAGAGAGTGCTATATATGTAGAAGGTTCATTACAAATGTGTGTCTGCCTGTCAGACTTTTATTTAATCCTATCAATGGCAAGGACAGTCAAGAACTATCAAAGCTGTGAGTACCAGTGGCGTAACCAAGCCCCCGCAACCCTGTCGGTGCGGGGGCCCGGCATTTGGCAGGCCCCTGGCCTGAGAGCTCCTGACTGGGACTGGAGCATGGGGGGCCCCTACTATGTAGTTTCCAGAGGGGACCCCTCAAGTTTTGTTATGCCACTAGTGAGTACTGGTGTTTGCTGCGAGTACTGGTGTTTGCTGCGAGTACTGGTGTTTGCTGCGAGTACTGGTGTTTGCTGCGAGTACTGGTGTTTGCTGCGAGTACTGGTGTTTGCTGCGAGTACTGGTGTTTGCTGCGAGTACTGGTGTTTGCTGCGAGTACTGGTGTTTGCTGCGAGTACTGGTGTTGGCTCTCTGGGTGAATGTGGACAAGCAGCCAAGGTCTAGCTGAAAAGAAGTGGCTTAGAGCTGAGGCTAGCTACAGTACAACAAAGTTATCATAGTTGCAATAACAATGTGGATGTTCAATCAGAAATGAGTTTTTGTGAATACATAGCACTTTAATGAAGTTTCTTAATGTCTAACTATATTTACAGTAAAAATGGCGATTAAATGCCTACAAATCACACAAAACATAATACATCATGAGAATGTTACTGCAAGACCGTACAGCAATATACAAAGGCAACACCTATAAATGTTATATATTGATTGTGTTCAATAACTGATCAAAACACCCGAACGCTTTGAAAACAAGAAAATGAAACATGATACTAATGAGTACTACTGAGTGGTATGGGGCAGGGTCAGTGAGTGTGAATTCAATGTCAAAGACAGCTAAAAAGAGAAAAATCTGCATTTTATTATGTTTTGTTCACCTTCAGGTAACTGCACATAAAAACATGCACACACCTCAATTGAATAATAAATGCAGGTTAAACTAATCTAAGGGTAATATACTGTTTTATCTCATGAAACCTCAGTTGGCTAATGTGATCACTGCCGATGTCTTCGGGTGTGACCAGAGAGTCACAGAATTAAATCCTGATTGGTGCACTGAGGAATAGTGACTTGTTTATAGTGCTACGAGGTCCCAAATTGTGACAGAAAGCACTGCGAATGCCATTATTTAAAATTTGTATTACACTATATAAAACAAGTGCTTTAAAAATACACTTTTTAGCAATAAGCATTCAGACTATATCTAGTGGAAATATTTTTATATGTGTCCATTTAAAGGGTGCACTCCTTTTAACGGACATATATATTACATCTCAAACAGAATAAATATTTGTCAACATTAAGTTGAGTGACTGCATTAATTAAAAGCTACACTGACTCCAAAGCAGCCTTTATATGTGGTGGTTAACCATTGCACACATTTACATTTCTTTCAGGTAGCAGGCACCTTCGTGAGAAGGCATGTTTCTTCTTTAGTTCTCTACTATATGTTTCACAGCACGTGAGCCCTCTCCACCACCTGTGAGTGGGCACCGGACACCAGTTATGGCAGTCTTACTATGAAAAAGAACATGGGTGCATTTTCCTTGTTAGCATTAGGGCCCAGGTCACCAGTGTTGTGCACGCACAGAACAGGGCCTAAGCAACAGGGGGGCAGAGGGAGCTAAATTTGCTTTATTTGTTGTTTTTTTCACACAAGGAAGCAGAAAGCCTGCGTTGGGCATCTCGCCTAAAAGTAATGGCCCTGTTTATTAGGCAGAGAAGACAGCCTGCTTCGCAGAGCTGTGGGTATCATTGGTGCTACAGTTTCAGGGAATACTTGCTGGGCCAGTGTTTCTTTGAGCCTTAAAATAATGAAATAATGGCCCAAGGGAGGGAAAAATTAAGCAGAGGAGACACTTTGGGGAGAGGGATGATCAGACATGGGAGGGAGAGGGATGGTGGTGAGATCGGAGCCCATGTTGTTAGCAAACATCAGAGGCGACAGCAAGGCAGTACCTATCATTAGTGAAACAGGCACAGTGACACTTTTACCCAGGGGCCCACTCCATCATAATTATGAATGTTTTGCAATACTAACTGGGCATGGGGGCTCATTTTCCTTGCTAGCATTAGGGCAGATGGCACAAAAAAAGGGGGGCAGTGTGCAGTAGCTCATTTTCTTCCAGAAAGAAACCAGCCTTGTTTCATGATTGAAGTGATGGTCACAGATGGTGGGGAAGGAGTGAAAGAAGAGGAGAGAGCCTGCTTCTCATGGCTACAGCCATCATTAGCGCAGCAGGTGGAGTGCATTGGGGCCCAGAGCACGCCAATTATGGGCAGTAGTGTTTTTGGTCAATTCTGTTCTTGTTTGATGCTGTTTCTTTTTTATAAGCTCACATTTAGTGTTGATTAAGAACTACAGACGAGCACCACAAAAATGATCTCATGATCGCCGCCCTATGTGATCATCCCTCCTCCTCCTCCTACTATCCAAATCTTTGCAATATAGTTTTGGAGGGGGGGGCCTAACTTTAAATCATTTTGCTTAGGGGGGGGGCTCAGAGCAAAAAAGTTTGAAGACCTCTGCCCTAACCCATCTACCACTATTCAGTTGTTTTTCCCCCATCCTTCCCATTTTTATGCATTTGTTTATTTATTTGTCTTTTCTGCAGGGCTTGGCAGCAGCGATTTGCTACTGTGCCCCTCCTTACTCTTTAATGCGCTTTTGTGTTTATTTTATTGCTTCCTTTTATTTTTGGGGTTGGCCAAGACCTTTTGATTTTACTGAAATTATATGTAAAATACGTGAGGGCTCTCACACAGAATTTGTCATCCCCTGGTGTGCTCTTGCCATTTTTCTTCCGCCCACTACAGCATGTGGCAAAGGGCCAGCCCTGTTCACACAAAGTAGTTCCTTTCAGTACCAGGGGCTACTACGGCACAGTGCGCTTTGTAAAGCCCCAAAATAGTTTACTTTTTATATTGCGCAGTACTAGCATCTTTTGGCTGATGTGGAACATCATTGGCAAAGCCAAAAGTCGAGCGACGCCACTGAAAGGCGAGACCCATGTGGTTTGCCAATGCTCAGGGTCGGATTGGTAACGCGCGCACTTGGGAAATGGCTGAAAGGCCGGTAGCCGAGTTCTAGCTGTGGGCTGCTTTTTTGGGCAGCCTGGGGGCTGTCTGTGCTGTTCGGATGCCGCCAGCGGCCCAGTGGGTGCCTGAGTGGCCTTTCTAGAGATAGCTGGGCGGAGGTATCGCTCCCTTTCTCTCGCTGGGACGCCCATTAATGTATGTGGATTGAGCGGGGGCAGGGGGCCTGAGCAGAAGTGGTCTCACTTGCATTCATGTGTGGCTCAGCGGTGTGAACTAATCTCGGCATTTTTAGGTCTCGCCTGGCGACGCAGCGCGAAGCGCTGTCGCTAGCGAGATCTATTGTCACTGACTTGCTTCGGAAGGGAGACAGGAGCCGTGCACGCGCAGGCCGGACTGGAAATGTGAACACGCACGTACAGGCACGCGATGTGCACATCTCCTGTCCCCCTTCCGTCCTCTCCAGCCGCATTGCACGCACTCCCCAGCTGTCCTTGCACCCCCTCCAGTGTCAGTCAGCCATGCGCCTGCCACCCCCCACCTCCACCTTACCGTCGTTCCGCCATGCTTCACGCGATGCCCTGCAGCGTGTCCCCAGAGCTCACAGGGTGATCGGTGTACCTCGCAGCCAATGCGGCCGCCGTCACGCTGGTCTTTGCTGGCGATCTCCAGTCAGCAAATGTGCACGCTCACGGCGCGTTCTGATGTGCACTTGCCCGGACAGCTGATGTGCACGCTCACGGCGTGTCTGTGTTCCATGGAGACATTTTTTGACCCCTGCCTTCATCGTACTAAGGAGAGGTGTCGACAGTAGGGGCTGCACCTTGATATTTTGTCGCATTCCTAAGTCCTCTTGAGACTGCACAGTAAGAGGTCCCCATTTTGAGAACACCTTGAACACGCTAATTTCCGATCCTTTTGCATGCTACGCTGGCCGGGAGCAATCCTTCCCCAAGTCGACAAAAACCTTTCCTACCCTGAGGGAGCAATAAGCACCTCTCTCTCTTTTGAAGAGTCCTTCTATTTCTGCAGAGGAATTGTTTGCTCAAGCAGTGGCCGAGTCCCTTGTACTAATATACGGATATGCTAATTAGCATCTAGACCCCCAGAATCCTCTGCGCAGCAATACAGCATGTTTATGGGGCTGACACGTCATAGAGTACAGTTCAGAGTAGTGCACCTGGCATGTTATTGTAATCTATGTCTCTGACTGATGTGTGAAGGCGACTTTTGCTCGCTGTAGGTGTCCTATGTTTCATCTTTCGTGGGTACCTCGAATTACTAATTATTCTTTAGCTTTATGCAGTGGCAGTATCGTAGCCAATGAGGTGTAACCGAGGCGCGATTATTGCTTATTGAAAACTTTACCCAATACCCCGCTCGTGGCGATTTGCAATATAGTCGCCATTGCATTTTTGACAGTCTCTAAGGAGACTGATTTAAAAGTGAAATAAAGACAAATTGCAGATAAATTGAGAGGTACAACCGTGATTGATCTTAATCAGAAATTGGAACTACATTTGGAAACTATATTAATAATATGGTCTTATTGTAAACTGATCAGGTTTATATAAATTGCTTCTTTATAGCAAACTATCTTGGCTTGTAAACAGATGCAGCGGCGTGTGATGCTTTCTATTCACCAAGAGGTGGAGTACTAAACTTTTATCTCAAGTCTGGGCTCCAAAGAGCAGATTGAATTAACTCTGAAGTGAACAAGTAAAAGGCTTCTTTTGGTAGTGGGGTGATCGGAGGGATTGCATTTACACAATTGTTAGTGGTTGACATTGAAATAAAGAGTAGAAAGTCAGTTTCAGACTGCTTTAATCATACGAATGGCCAGATTTACTAAAATTTTGCATCTGAAGGGTGCACAATTTATTTTGGTATTCACAAACCCATGAAACGCTTGATTTGCATGGCTTTGCGCAACTCTTAACAACAAAAACAAGCATTTACAATGCAATAGGTCTCGCATTTGCGAGAGTTTATGCTATTGGCATTGTAAATGACAATGCCTTTTATTTATTTGTTTAAAAAACCAACACATTAATAAAAGGCATTGTAATCTACAATGCCAATAGCTCAAACTCTAGTAAATGCGAGACCTATTGCATTGCAAATGCTTGTTTTTTATCCAAGTGAAGTTAATAAAACATGCTCCCCCCTTTCTTTTCATAGAAACTTCGCTGAAGCATTGTTTTGCGAAAAGGCAATACGCAAATGTGGGCCACTTTTTTGATCCCAATCCAACCCTCCCATTGCTTGTTTTGTTGGTACCACACGAGGCCTTGGGAAGGCGAGAAGTAAACACTCGCATATTGCTCAGAAAACTTTTTGAAAGGGACCCTGCTGTAACGTCATGTTATCTGCGTCTCTTCCTGCTGAGCCTGGGTGGGTGATGGCGAGTGAGTATGTGACGGCCTTTGGGGGGGCTGGGCAGAGTTGATGCTGCTCTGTCTGGGTGATCTTTCTTGTGACCTGACGTTCAACATTTAAATGTATTCTCCCTCAGCTCGACTCATCTAGAATCCTGGGAATAGGAATAATCTTTTTTCGACAGCCAGTCCCGTTTCTATGTTGTTCAATTTGAGTTGGGGAAAGGTTTCACGTACAGTAAAAGGGAACTGATGGGGACAAAAATATGATGCCGGCTGCCTGGGGCGGTGGTTGTTTTATTTCCACGGTTGCAGCTCAGCAACAAAAGACAATGCAATCAGGTGCAGAGGCAAAGAGGAAAAGGAACCAAGCGCGAAACCACACCGCAGCATCCGTTGTTGGGCCAGAGCACTTCTCTTTTTACCGAGAGGACTCCAGCGAGCGCGCGACGGCTGAGACCTGCCAGGCACCGCCCTGCCATTGCAACAGCCCCCACGAGCTAGAGCCACGAAGGTGCACCCAAGGCGCCGGAGCATAAGATGGGCGACAGTGAGGAGAGACCCAGTGAGCAGGAGGTTAACGAGGAGGAAATGTGAGTCTGCGTCACCGCCCCCTGTCCCCCCCACTCCTCCCCCTTCCAGGCAACACCCAGGGCCTCTCCTTCGACGCCGCCGTAGCTCTTTGTACACCCACATGTATTGTATTTGCATTTATATAGTGCTTACTATCTTTGACGAAGCACTGTTGCGCTTTAGGACATGCAGCACCCTGCTCTGGAAACACAAGGTTAGTGGTTTCTCCATTGGTTGTTGTTGCTTAATGGTATCAGTCCTGAACTTTTAAGGAAAGCTTTCCAAACATTTCCTCCACATTCTTTGTGTAGTTTGCAGTAGTTAATAGTAGGGAGGTGTGATCATTAGTGGGGTGTATGTGTGTTCATGGGGTTAATAGGCGAGATAGAAGATATTCATTATTTTTGGGTTGCAGCAGGTCTGACTTTGAAAAAAGGGGATGTGATCTTAAAATGAGGTGAGTGTAATTTGCAGAAATGCAATAATAGGCATTAAGGCAAACATGCATGTGACTTAGAGGAGGCTGTGCTCAAATAAAGGATCCATGCAGCGGCACGAAAGGAAGGAGTTGTTTTAGAGAAAAAAGATAGTTGACAATTGTAAGTTTTATGTTGGGGTCAGTTTTTCATGCAGGGTTATTTTTTTTAAAATATTGTAGAAGTCTTTTGAAATAACATTCAATCTGAGGATGCAAAACTGTAGAAAGAAACATTATTTGCATGTGAGAGAGCGCTATATCGGGTACTTTTAATATGCACTAGAATCAGGCTAGCAGTCTGTCTGCTGCCAGGCTACTGCTAAACCACTGCTTCAGCAAGGGCAGCTGATCTGCTCAGGGTTGGAAGAGTAAAGTAATGGCTGCTCGCTTATGCAGAGAAATATCACAAGCTTTAGGCTGCGCTCGGAGGAACCAGTAACCAAATGGTCATATCAACAGGAAATTATATAAAGGGTAAATAATTCAACATTGAAAAGGAGATCCTCCTGCTCCCCTAACTAACTTCTAACTAGAGTATTTCTGGGTGGGACGCTCCCCTGATTTGGGGGTGGACTGGTGTGGAGACAGAGATGTACAGATCGACTTACCACCATGCAAGCCACCAGTAAATACCTGGGACCGCCCTCACCCAGACTGTCTTACCGAGTTTGCCAAGAAGTGATTGGCAACATAGTCTGGTTGTCTCCTAGCGCTGCAAAGTGGCTTGTGGTCTCCAGTAGGAAAAAAAGCATAAATACATAGATTTCATGTGCTGGGTAGGTAAGGCAGGTCTAGTTCTGTCGAACGCCCTTGACTCTGACCTGCAAGACCCTTTGCTCTTAGCTCTACGTACAGGGCACAGTACTCCATCAGTGCAGCACAACTCTGACCCGCAGCGCTCTTAGCTATTTTAGTACTGGAACACACCCATGGCTCAGCCAAGGTATCTTAGTCCTGACCCGCAGCACCTTTACTATTTTAGTACTTGGATCCACACAAAGCATTACTACTGGTTAATCGTGGCCTGTAGTGCTGCTTGCTATTTTCATACTTCTGCAGGCACACACAGCTCTGCCTGTGAACACACAGATTTTTATGAGCGATAATCTGACAAAGACTGGAATTGTTCCCCTTTTGAGTGATGCCATGCTGGTCATTTACCTAAGAAAATTAGATGCCATTTTCTGTGTGTACATGAGATCGCAGCACACCGGTTCAGGACTGGAGGCATGGACGGAGGAGTAGTGTGGCTTCCACTACACACTCGGGAATAGAGAAAGGGTAGCAGTGCCTCCCTACTCACTTGGGTAAGGTATAGGGTCGCTGCATGAACACTGACATCCTGTTTCCAGTTCTGGGTGTTTAATTTAAGAAGTCCATGTTAGCAATTACCTTACTCCAGTTGGTTCAGAAGAAGGAACCAAAACTACAGCGTAGCTTTTGTTCTCTGGGTCAGCTAAGATGGCGCTGATGGCTCTCTTTAGCACAGGATCGCGAGTGGTTTACCGCAGGGGCACAACTAGACCCGAACTTCGGGGGGGGCTAACACTCCCAGCCAAGGCTGGCCCTAGCACTAGTCTCACACGGTGCAACAGTCTTTTTTGGCACCCCCTCCCCCACTTCCTCCTTCTCTAAAAAATTCCCTCACTACCACCCACCAACAATACACCTCATTTCTCTATAGCTCCTTTCTGACAAAAATTTCATTTTTTTATAGCGCTACTCATAGTTTACTCGCACTCCGTTCTGTGATCCGTTCTTTGTAGCAGACACATTAACCCTCTGCACTGTGGGTGGCAGGAGTTCCCTTGTGAGTGCACGGCAAGCAATGTTACAGTGTGCGAGTAGGGTAAGAGGAGTGACTGCAGGGCGAGTGAGGTGACCATATGAATTTGGGTGCGGATGTAAGTGCAGAGTGGGACGAATGAATGCATGATAAGTGATGGGCTTGTTTGAGTGAGATTGCAAAATGAGCAGTGAGTGGGACAGGTGAGTGAAGTGTCACATGAGTGCAGGGTGAATAGTGTGCTCGTGTGACTGCAGGGTGAGGTGCAGGGTGAACAGCGCAAGTGCATTGTGAGTGCATCGTGATCGCGGTGAGTGCAGGGTGAGCGTGAATGTGAAGGGCGAGAATGAGGAGTGAGTTGTCTGAATGCAGGGTGCGTTCCCAGACTCTTGAAGTAAATCAGCATGTTATTGACGGTGGCGTAGGGTTTCAGATATAAGTTAAACTATTTCTATTATAGCATTAATCAGGGATCGAGGGTGGAGGAAATAATGTGCTGATCCTGCAACAAACTTCCAGTCTTATGATTCGGGTTGTCAGCTAATTATTTTGATGTCCCAGACGGTACAAAAATATGCGGTTGCGTAAAGCTGTATTTTCAGCACTCATCTGTGCATACTTCGAACAGCAAATATAAATAGAAAGCACTTTTAATTGTGTTCTAGCACTGCCTGAATGATCCATGACTGGTAATTAAAGGGAACAAAGACAGAAAAGTCACATTACAAATGAATACATACTTTTTTATTTATAACTCTATTTAGTGTCGAGGAGGTCTTTGCAGGCTCTTTAAACAACACATGGCTGGCATTTTTCTTTGTGACAACCCCACTTTATATTCCTTTTCATGAAATACATTCTCACACTACGGCAGTAAATGTAAACTACACAAATGTAAGGAATAGGCAGAGTGGGGGCCCAGGGGGTACTGGAAGCAGAAAAAAAGACTAAGCCTCGGTTACCAGTTTACAAAGGTATGTAAATATGCAAATGGTCCTTAAAGACCTGTGAAAAACTCGGGCGTGCCGGAGGTAAGACTCCAGACACTGCCCAGCCGAGCTCACAGCAGCTCGAGCTGCAGCAGCCCGGGCTGAGACACACAACGGGGGGGGGGGGGTGTTGGGGGCTGAAGCCCTTTTAGCCCTATGGGCGTTGCGCACCTGGTTTACCCTATGAAGGCCACTGGGAGGAGAGGAAGACTAGATTACACCACTGGTGCATAGGGGGTAGAGTAGTGCGGCATACTCTGCCCTGCTAGGTGGAAGATAGTTAAAATGGACAGTGCAGCCGCCTTGTGTAGACTGGATTACACTACTCTGAGTAGGATAGAACACACTTGGCACTACCTTTTTGGTGAAGGAAAGTAGGATAGATTACAGCTCCCTTTTGGGCGTAGGGGATGCTGGACTGCACTACTCTGTGGCTGAGGGCAGTAGAAAGCAATCTACTGCTGGCGTACTAGCACTGCTGCCCACCTGCCTCCTCATGCTGGATTAATTACCCAGTGTGAGAAAAGCACCTTGTTGTAGGCACTCCAGTTCCTTCTGCCCATAATCTGCTAAAGAAAAGACTTACGAAAGCGAACATCTTGCCTTCATGCTCTCGCCCCTGGGTTTGCTTCGAAGTACATTTATATGAGACCCGACCCTAAAGAGGAAAGATGCGAGGTAACAGCTGTATAAAAGTGGAGGTTGACAGTAAGGCACCTAAGAAAGACAATAGGAGGGGCCCTTCATGCCTGCAAAGGTGAGACCTCCTTATTCTACAGTTAGTGACTTTTCCTTCGTGCCCTGCAGCTCCTCTGGTGGCCCCAGGGAGGGGTTGTTTGTAGGCGGCGCTGTACATTTAGAGGCCTGTCCGGTTGTTCACTGGTGCATTGGAATGCATTTTGAACAGCAAATTTGAGACTGAAGGAATGCACTTTGTACGATGGGTGTGCTTTTTGTTTTGACCAAGCAAGATGCCGCCTTCAGCTGCTTCAGGATGTTTGCTGACAGAAAAGAGGGCTAAAGAAAAGGGGAAATGGGTGGAACGGGAGGCTGGAGGCGGAGAACTATGTTGCACCTTGCAAAACGTTTTCGCAACGACATTGTTTTGAGCGGTGAGGTGGTGGACTATTTTAGTCAATTAAAATGAAAAGAAATTTCAGATAAGTGGATCCATAAAAGCAGGGCTTTAAGTGGACGAGATCTTGTGTGTGCTCAGCACCGGCGGCTCTAAAAACCATGTGCTAAGAGGGTTCCCTATCGGGCTCTCCATATTTGCCCTCACCCGCAGAGTGGAAAAAAAATCTTAACTCGTCAGCAGTGCCACCCTTCAACGGCCTTTAAGTAACTTCAAAGAGACTCTTTATCGTTATTTCACTGTCCTTTCATTTCAGAATTGAAATATTTTCAATATTCTATACAACAAATTCATTGTTATTACTTATTTATTATGCAACTAACAATCATTGATAAAGCTAATAGTCCTGGTTTGTTTTAGGTGTAATGTCCGTTGTATTATATATTTGGATGCAATAACCGAAAGAGGCTGCAAAAAATACCAGTCGGGCGGCACTGCACACTATGCTAAGCACAGATTTTTAGCTTGCATGTTTAAGCCACGCACTTAATTACACTTTGTGAAACCCCTTCTCAGTTTTTTTCATCCCAAATAAAGACCTGTATAACACATACTAAATGAACTCAAACCTTGGCTGGTTGTAAAAACAGATTGAGGAGAAACTTTGTTTCCGAGGTAATGCAGTCCCGCCCATGTGGTGTAGCGCTGCTATAGACTGGCGCCATTTTGCGCCTTGGCCTGCCTTCTCCTGACCTTTTCCTCTGGGCCGTTGCACTAGCAGTAGTAGCAGGGTTGGATTGGGATTAAAAATCGGCCCGGGCATGCTAAAAAAAAAGTGGCCCACGTTTGCATAATGCCTTTCCGCAAAACACTGCTTCCGCGAAATTTTATTTAAAAAAAAAAAAGGGGGGGGGGGGTTTAAAAAAATGCACGGATTAGTTTACACAGGTGAAACACACCTGAAAACAAGTGTGGCCACTTCTGCTCAGGCCCCCTGCCCCGCTGAATATGCAAATATTAATGGGCCGGCCCAGTGAGAGAAAGGGAGTGACACCTCTGCCCGTTGATAAAAGGGAGGCAATGGACACCCATCTACCTCCAGAAAGGCCACTCAGGCACCCACTGGGCTGCTGGCGGCATCGAACAACGCAGAAACCGCCCAAATCGGCCTCCTAGGCTGCTCAAAAAAGCAGCCCACAGCTGGAATTCAGATACCGGCTCCTCGGGCATTGCCCGAGTGCCCGCGTTACCAATCCGACGCTGAGTAGTAGGCGCGAGTGGTGTTGGCGCGCAAAGGCTTCAGGGTCGTAGCTGCTGACGGCCCCAGAGTCCCTTGCGCACAGGATGCTGAAAGAGACCATGCGTTTTCTGAAGTTTGTGCGGAAGCCTTTATAGGTCTCTTCCTGCCTTGCCACCTGGCCCTGCGTCGCTTTTTACTATCCCACCGGCCCTCATTCTTTTCATCTTGGGATATTTTTTATTTTAAAAGGAGTCCTTTCTTTCAGTCTATTTTTTACTACTTCCTGGGATTGGACTAATATAAAAAGTGTCTCTTTTAATGAAGTTATTCCCAGTATGTTCCAGTTTTATACAGCACTTCTGATAAACATCGAAATAGCGAATGAAAATCCATTATTTTTTAAAAGCCACTGCAAAAGAGTTCTGGGCCAATATTATCAGAAATATCAAAGGGATCATTGATCACAGAACTCTTGCTTCTGCTGAAATTTAATAAAAGAATTCAACCACTCTTTTGATTATATAAGAAAAATCAAGTTGGAGCATAGTCGATATCCGAACGTATTCCTGAAGGTAAAGCAGCCGCGCTCTTCTGTAGGTGCAGCATTTCTTCACTGTCATGTAGTTTGGTGCTGATATGGGAATTGCACAACTATCTGGTGAATTGTTCGATATGGATTGTTCGCACAGGGCATCGGGGAAGTTCTGTAATGGTATTTGTGATATCAATGGCTCTCCAAATTTTTCCATGTGGTATCATAATATAGCGTGTCATAAAATGTGCCTGAAAATGTATTAAAACAATTTAAGTCGGTTTTTCCCTAAGTTCTTTTTTCCTTATCAGGCATTCTTTCTAGAACAAGATAAAGTGCAAAGAAAAAGGAACTTCTTTATTTGTGCAAACTCAAGATTAATAATATTACTAAAATGTAACTCCGTATTAATGACTATTTTAATTTGTTTTCTTTCGTAATGTCTATTGCTTATGTAAAGCCCTCTAACACCTCTGGGTAATGGCTGCACTAAATGAAACCAAATAACTAACTAAAATGGGAGCATGTTGGTTGGTTATGGGAGTGGATAGGCCCCTGCATTTGTGTGAAGAAAGAGGGGGGATTTTGAGAGTTTGAGCAAACGTTCATCCAATTGTATGCGGGACGGTAAGAAAAAGACCTCCATGTTATTCGTCTTAGGTGAGGTGCCCTCTTACCTTGTCTTACCTTACTGATGCCTCTCTTTTAGGAGGAATGTCCTCTTATCATATGATTTACCGCTGCCTCCTATAGCCATGAGGTATCTATTCTGAGAGTTAAAAATGCACATTGCCTGGTTTTCTAATGGATTCTGTTCATTTCCTCTCTGCAAATTGCTGATTATGGATGTGCTTGTGTTATTGTCTCTTGTGTGGCCCCATACACTGTCCTTGGAACGTTTTGTCATATTGAGGAGGCGCTGGAGAATAATATTGTTATTTTTCACTAATACAAGTTAGTAGTGTTTGTGATCATTGATAACAAAAGAACCATGTGCATTTTAAACTTGAAACTTTTCTCAAGTTCAGTAAATAGCTCTGAAACCTAGGGTAGCTCAGTATGATGAAACCTGCAAATTCCAGATTTTAGCTGATTGATCTGCTATCAATAAGATCAACACAATTTGGTAATTGTAAATCCTATTTGACTTTGTTATGCTCTTTTTTTGTTTAATCCACTGCTCACATTTCCAGTGGCCGCTAATGTTTTAAAACAATCCCCTTAATGCGTTGTAATATGGGATTAGAGTAATTTATAATCTGATAAATATTATACACTGCAAGTCAAATAGACGCGTCATTAAAAAATTTATGAGAAGCTGTATCATCCAGTCAGTTGTGCATGCATTCTTTTCATGTATTGTCACATGAAAGCCAAACCTACTGGCTTTGTCAATGCTTGTTTTGCTTGCTGCAGTAAAGTTGAGAGTACACATTGTTTGACCGTTTTGTCTGCTGTGATTTGGAGATGGCCTGCCGTGTGTATTGTGCGACAGCGTGAATTAGGAGATTCAAAAGTTGCTCTCCCTGGTCTCAGTGGCTCACCACCATGCCAGCTGCCTGAAAGCCTTACCTTTTACCTCCCTCCTCACCGATGCCCCCCAACAAACCTGAAAGCCTCACTCCTTCCAGAGCAATTTCCGTACAAAACAGTACCCTATGTGAACTGCTCGGATGTGCCCCATTGGGCGCATGCACAGGACGTCCGCACAACCTACTGCTCGAGCAGAGGTGGGGCAGGATGTGTGGCCTGGCACCGGATGTCAAAGTGGGCGGGGTCAGAGGGGCACAATGCGCCCATACTTTTTTAATTTAAAAGTAAAAAACAATTCCCCCTACTTTTGTGAGACGACCACCATCCTGGGACGGTTCGTACCGACAGTTGAAATGTTTCGTCTGGAGTGTGAGGCAGGGAGCCAGTCTCCTGTGTTGTGATCCCAAGGTAGGGACAAACAGCCAAACAATAAGCCAGCCTTCCATGCCAGGGTACCTGCTTGCCTAAAAGAAATGTAAATGTGCGCTACTGGTTAGTCTGCACATGTAAAGTGTGCTTGGAAGCCGGTATTGGCTTTAATTGATAGAATCACTTGAAGCTTCCTGATGAGACAGATGTATTCTTTTTGAGTGGTATTGCAAGGAAGTTTCCAGCTAAGCTGTGAAGTGCTTTTAATGGACAGTTACAAAAAAAAATTGCACTTCGTACAGTCTGAGTGTTCATAAAAATCTATATTTTGGAAGTGATTTTTTTAAATTTTTTATCTTGAACCTTTTTAAAAAAAAATTTTTTTAAATGTATTTATTGGCATTTTCTTATTTGCATTACAAAAACAGTACTCATCTGTCAAACACGTAAGCATGTTCAGTGTTACGTCAACATCATACTCAATCAGCAGTGGTAAACGGGCAAATAGCGGTGTTATGCACCTAGATATCACCGTGGGCCCCTTCCCTTCCCCCCCACCCATCACCCCACCTTGGGAGATCATTGTGAGTCAGTGAGCGAGAGTCCGTAGTGTGTGAGCCACGGCTTCCATATTTTCCAGAACTTTTTAGGACAGCCCCGTGCTTTATAGGTCGTTTTCTCCCCTAACATGTACATATCCATACTCTTTCTCCATTCGGCCAGAGACGGACTCGGCACCGCCCCCCACGCCTTGGCCAGGTCACGCTTTGCCACCACTAAATCCTAGCTGGAGTAGGGTTAACTTTGGTCTGGGGAGGTCCATTTCCGTGGATATATTCCCGAACAGGACAAACCGAGGACTCAATGGAATTGTCTCTTCCAAAATATTTCCCAATTCCTCCAACAGGGTTGCCCAGTACAATTGGATCTGTGAACACTCCCAAACCGTGTGAAAAAATGTACCCTCTGACGCGTGACATCGCAAACAGTTGGGAGCTTCCGCCCTCCCTATGCGGTGTAGTCGAGCTCTATCCTAGTACCCTCTATGTAGATATTTGTATTGAATCAATCTAAGTTGTGACTTGATGGCCACCTCTTGGGGGTGCATCAACGCCATTTTCCAATCTAGGTCCTCCATCTCTCCCAAATCTAACTCCCATTTCGCCCTCAACTTCTGCAAGGCGTCTGGCTTATTATTAATTATCGTTCTATATGTCCAGGAGACTGCCTTTTCCCCGATCTCCCCCATCAGGAGCCGTCCCTCTAAAGGTGCGTATTCAGGGATGTCACTAGTGTCTGTGTTGTGCCCGCCATGCGTGGGCCAGCTGTAAATACTTGTAGTGTTGGGTTGGATTCATGTCGTACTCAGTCTGGAGATGTGAGAAAGTGACCAGCTCCTTACGATACAGTAAGTCCTGAAGTTGTGAAATGCCCAACAAGTCCCATTTCCGGAAACCTCGCAGTTTCGCAATTTCTTTAAGCCGATTTCCCACCCAGAGCGGGGTTTCCCTGGTGACCCGGCCATCCCACTTCATCTGTCTTTCTGCCTTTTTCCATGCCGCTATAACGATCCGTGTAGCTGTTAGGAGTTGTGCGGAGCCCCTCCCCCCATAAATGTAATGAGTGTATGAGCGCCCGGTAAACTGTGTGCGTTCAAGTGCGTATGTGGGGTGGTCTCTCTCCGCATGTTCCCATTCATTCACAACGATTAGATGGGTTGCCCAATAATATGCCCGAAGGTCAGGCAGGGAAATGCCGCCATTATATCGGTTGCGTTGCAATGTCGCCAGCACTATCCTCGGCGGTCTCCCGTCCCAAAGAAATGTCCGCAGTGTGTCGTCGATTTTGGTATACACCTCGTCTGGTATTAGCTGATGAGTGTTTTGCAGAACGTACAAAAATTTCGGGAGCACTATCATTTTGTATAGTGCGGCCCTGCCTAGCAACGTCAACGGCAAGGACTTCCACCTTTCCACATCTGTGCGAAACTCCCTAAGCACCTGTAAAGATTGTGGTCCAGTGCCGCCGTTGTGTTAGTTGTGACATAGATCCCTAAGTACTTTATACCCTCTGGGGCCAACTGGAGTCGGCTTGGGCAGGCATTATATCCTCCGCTCTTGTCTACCGGATAGAGACATGATTTTTCCCAGTTGATTGTATATCCCGCATGTGCGCCGTATGTTTCACAACTATCCATAATATTAGGGAGCGTCGTTTCCAGGTTTGTGACCTACATTAATATGTCATCGGCATATAGAGAGATGCGCTCGTCCGCTTCTTCAGTCTCTCTACTCCGGAATCCCGTTATATCCGAGCGCGTTCGGATTGCACATGCGAGTGGTTCCAGCACCAGAGCAAAAAGCAGCGGGGACAGTGGGCATCCCTGTCGGGTGCCCCTACCTATTGAAAATTCCCTTGACACCACCCCATTAACTCTAGCCCTGGCCATGGGTCTTTCATAGAGAATGGCGATCCATCACCTGAATACCGGGCCAAATCCAAACTCCTCCAGAGCGGACATAAGAAAGGGCCAATGGACGGTGTCAAATGCCTTTTCGGCATCAAGGGACATGATGAGATGTGGGTTTTCCCTTGGACATAAAGGGCCAATGGACGGTGTCAAATGCCTTTTCGGCATCAAGGGACAGGATGAGATGTGGGTTTTCCCTTGTGTTCACCACTTCTAGCCAATTGTGCAATCTTCGCAGGTTGAGTCTCGTCGACCTCTTTGGCATAAAGCCGGACTGGTCCCGATGGATAAGACCAGTAATTATCCCCGTGAGCCTGTTCGCTAATATTCTGGCCAATATTTTAGTCTCCATGTTAATAAGGGAGATAGGTCGGTACGAGCCACACTTCAGTGGCGGTCTGTCCTTCTTGGGAATTACCACGATCGTGGCCGTCCGCAAGTCTCTGGGGAGACTTCCCACCTCGTGCGCCTCCAAGTATAGTTGGAGGAGGTGAGGGCTAAATAGTGTCACGTTTTGCTTAAAAAATTCAGGGGGGAGCCCACTAGGCCCCGAGACCTTCCCAGTTTTCAACTGACCAATGGCTGCTATAATTTCTTCCTTTGTAATCTTGTCGTCCAATGTCTGTGACTCGCTAGCTGCTAACTTAGGGAACTGTATTGCCTGAACATAAGCCTGGATCTGTGGCGGCTCAGCCAAAGCCTGCTGCGTGTAAAAGGTCTCGTAATAGTCTGCGAAGGCGTTGGCTATTGCAGCGGGAGTCACATGAGTCTGTCCGCCCTCTGTCTGAATCAGGGAAACCAACCTACTGTCGAGCTCTTTTTTGCTAAGCCATGCAAGCAGTCTACCCGTCTTGTCACCTGCGTCGTACTGACGCCGGTGCAGGGCTTGTATCGCGTGTTGCGCGTCTTTTTTGGCCAGTGCAAAATATTCCTGTCGAAGAAGTTGTAGGCTGCGCAGCAAGGAAGTGTCACTACTTGTACTGGCTTGTGTTTTTAACTGCAATAATCGGGCTTCAAGCCCAGCAATCTCTTCCCCTTTTTTCCTTTTTTTTTATGGGCTATAATGTTCTGAGCCCTATCTTGCAGTACGGGTTTATATGCCTCCCATAATGTGATGGCAGAGTCCACTGACCCCACATTCTCACAAAAGTATAGTTCCGTGTCCACCCAGATTTCCCTAGCAACCTGGGGGTCCTTTAAGTCCCACGGGTTGAGCTTCCATTCCCCGGCCTGACGTTGTGTACGGGTACCCGCTGTGAGCCACAAAGGCGAATGATCCGAAAGGCCTCTCGCCAAGTATTCTACCTTCTGTACCTCCCCTAATTCTCCCACTGGGGCCAGTATGTAATCTATCCGTGAGAAGGCTTTGTGGGCACCTGAGTAAAAGGAATAGGCTCTAGTCTGGGAATGCTGCCTACGCCATATGTCCATAAGTGCCAGTGTGTCTGCAAACCGTTTGAGCGGTGTCTCTTTGGGGGACAGTCGTGCGGTCCAGTATGGGGTCCATTACGTCATTAAAGTCTCCCCCAATAATGTGCATGTCCGAGCCCGCTTCCAGTAGGACCTCTGCGAGCTTCTCCAGCGTTTGCCTTTGTAACCTGGGGGGTCCGTATACACGAATAAAGGTATAGTTTCTTCTGTCCCACACACCCTTCACCGCGACATATGTACCATTGGGATCTATCCATGTGCGTTCTAGTCTGAAGGGTGGGGTTTTCCTGATTAGTATTGCCACACCCCTCGCCCCGGTGGAGAACCCGGCGTGGGCCAGTGTCTTATATGCACCTCGGCCTAAAAACCTGCAGTGGGTGCCCTTTAGGGGTGTGTCCTGCAGAAGGATGACATCTGGCTTTAGTCGTTTGAAGTATGCGGCCACCAGTCCTCTCTTAACCTTGTTCCCCATCCCGTTCACGTTCCAGGAGAGGACCGAGAACGTCCCTTGATTAGGTGTAGCCATCCCGGTGATGTAATATACCTGTACCATTATCAGGACCGCCTCCCCCGCCCCACTGCTGTTTCTGTAATCTCATAATGTCTGCCATCTTACTATTTTGCCACATAACTTTATAAGTACCCCATCCCACCCCCCCACACCCCTCCAATATCCAACCGACTGCCCCTTGGTCAACAGGACCAACTGTGTTGTGATCAGATTGGAGAGGTCTGTCGCCCAACCCCCCAACCCTGTTTCTTCAAACTGCTCCCTGTCCCTCCAGCCCCCCCCCCCCCTTCTCGAATCTACTGGTCTCGACTAGGCTATCTGAGGGTCGGGCCCTCGAGCTATTGATATCAGAGATTAGCTAGAGGGCAGTGAGTTCCCACTCAAAGTTAAAACAATTCAAACAGTCCAAACCTGAAGGAAAAGAAAAGAAAGAAAAAAAAAGGGGGGGTGTGAAAACAGCGAGGGAAGGAGAAGGAAATATAAGGGAGACAAACGCAAGAAAGTCAAACACAACAGGGGAAACAGAACACGTGGGGTGACGTGTGACGTCCTCTGTCTGTCCGCTATCCCTGCGACTCTCCAGGCCAGTTACTGCTCATCAGCTTCTTTATCTGCGTGCTGGGTCTGAGTGTCCGTATTATTCTCAGTGCCTGTCTCTCCCAAACTTTCTAGTAGATTAATATTTTGCAACAAAGGGTGATCTTCCTCCGAGTCTGTTGTAAAGTCCTGATCGGTGCAGTCCGCCGAGTGCTGCATAGCAAGTTCCTTCGTCCGCTCCGTCCCTCTGGGTCTGTCCGTGCGGTATATGCTTTCAGGGTCCGAGGCTCGTGGCGCGGCCCCTGCCACTCTCCTGCTCCGATATGGCGTCTGCCTAAGTGTTGCGTTCGGGGCAGTCTGTGTTCCTCCATTTTGGGCGTTGTGACCTGGGTCTGTTACTGCGTGTTGACGGGGCTTTCCCAGAGAGTGGTGCCGGGCCTCCGGTTGTTCTTGGCAGAGGGCGCTCCTCCAGCCAATGCCAAGCCTCCTCGAGTGTCGAAAAATAGTGTCCTAGCTTGATAAATCACCATAAGTTTTGCAGGAAAGAGGAGCATGTAGGTGATTTGCAGCTGGCGCAATTTATCTTTCACAGAATCAAACGTTTTGCGTTGCTTCTGTACCTCTCTGGAGTAGTCCGGAAACACCATGATCTTCGTGTTGTCCTTCCGGATTTCCCCCTTTTGCCGGAATGCTCGGATAATGAGGTCTCTGTCTTGGTAGTTAAGGAACCTCGCGATCAGCGGACGTGGCGGTGCTCCCGTTGGAGGTCGGGTCCCCGGTATTTTGTGTGCTCTTTCTATAACGAAGCATGGCTAAAAATGGGCATCGGGGAAGGAGTCCAGCAGCCACCTGCGCAGGTAGGTACCCGCGTCCGTACCTTCAACGGCCTCCGGAAAGCCAAGAAAGCGAAGATTGTTTCTTTGGGCTCGATTTTCCGCATCATCGACTCTCCAGAGGACATCTTTCATGGCTGCCGTTAGTGCAGTGACCTCGCCTCGTAGCGTGTGAGTGGTGTCCTCGACTTCCGATATACGGTGCTCCGCTTGTGTGACTTTCTCAGAGACCTTCCGGAGGTCTTGACGGAGCAAATTGACATCAATTTTGATCTCATCAATTTTACCTTCCAGCACCTCTCTGGAGGACTGAATCGCCTGAAGGATAACATTGTAATCGGGGGGACCCGCTGGGCCGGAGGTGGGGGGGGGTCCGGTGCCGGCAATGGTTTGGCAAATTTGTCCATCTTCCCTTGTCTCTGCGGTTTGGGGTCTTTGTCTCGCGCCATCTGTGGCCGCCACTCGTGTGGGCAGCAGGAAGACAGTAGCAAGAGAAGCTCGGGGCCCCCGCCTCTGCGGGCCGTTTGCCCTTCGCGGTCCCCTCCCCGTGTGGCCAATTCAGCGATGTTGTTCCTTAAGAGCTGTCCTCCCCCAGGGAGATCACAGGCCCCACCTATACCCTCGGTGATAGGTGGGTCCGGCCCCCGCTAGACTATCGAGGTGCCGATGCACCACTTTGATGGATTTCGCCCCCACACTGTGGTAGCCTGTATTAGGGCAAAGTCCTTATGTCCATCCGCAGGGTCGCATACAGCTCCCTCTCCGCCCCACGGGGTTTTGCGTGCTGGGCCCAGGCGACGCATCTTCCGCGTGTCACAGCGCGTCCCCCACAACACCAGGCGCCTCAGTGTTCTGCCTCTGGCGAGGTCCCCCTGCCGTGCCTTTGTCCAATTTGACCTCCTTGGGGGCTCCCTCGCTCCACACTAGGCACGTCCCCAAATACTAGCAAAGTCCTGATCTCCAACTGCTGGGACGCATACAGCTCCCTCTTCGTCTCACGGGGTGTCGCGCGCTGGGCCCAGGCGGCGCGTCGTCCGCGCGTCCCAGCGTGTCCCCACAGCACCAGGCGCCTCGGTGTTCTGCCCTTGGCGGGGTCTCCCTGCTGTGGCCTATCCACTTCAACCTCCTCAGGGGGCCCTCGCTCCACACTATGCACGTCCCTCAATATTAGCGGAGATCCATAGTCTCGGCCGCCTATTGCTTGTTCCAGCGGCCCGGCAGGGAGCACGGTGGAGGGCCCTCCGCGTCGATCCAGTGGGCCTCGGACACCTCTTTGTTGTGCCCCCCCTGACCCACCCCGGCTCACCTTACTGTTCCGTCTCTTCCCTTCCGTGGTCCCAAAGCGATCGCCGAAGGTGCAGACGTGCTTCGTCACAGCCGCATCCGGCGCGGTGCAGCCTGTCTCGTTTCCTGCTGCGAGCCGATCTATTGCCCCGTGGGCTGTTGGGCAGTGCAGGAGCTCTTCGGTGTCTCCGGGTCCCGCTGGCAGTTCTCTCGTCAGAGCCGGAGGTTCCCCCCGGTTACAGCCTCATCATCGTTGCGGCCGGCCCTCGGGCACACAGGGGCGTGCCGGTCACCGCTCTGCCAGTCCTCCTATCGATCGCTCCGGCTGGCAGTAACACAACCGCCGACGCCGTCTTCACACCCTGGTCGCTCTCGGCGTGTGGGCAGTCCGCAGCCCCCCTGCGAGCCCTCCGGAGACGCCTTCCTCCCTGCTCGGAGCTCAGACCGCCGCCATTTTGTCCGCGGCCGGGTCTCCGCTTCTCGTGGTGTTTTCTTGCCGTTACGAACCCGTGTTCGGCAAAGCAACCCGATCAGGGCATAGATGGTGTCGTCCGGCACTCAGCCCGTGATTTTGGGTACAGGATCGTATGGGTGAGCAAAGGATGAAAGCAGGATCAGTGATCGGCCATCGGAGCACCAGTCGGACACGTCTAGTCTGCCATGCTGCTGGCCACGCCCCCCCATCTTGAACCTTTTTGCGCATTTTGCAGCAGCCCAGCTTATACTGTGTGTAATGCAAGCTTAAAATGATGACTTACATGCTCACAGTACTTTCTGTCACATGCTGGGAGAAAACTCACTATTCTCCATTGCACCAGCCAGGGTTCAGTTCTATGGCTTTCTGGTCACACACATACAGACCTCTGACAAGCATTAGCTAATAGACGTTCCATAATGTAGGATAGTGCATTTCCAACTAATTAACTTAACTTGTATTTTATTCATTTAAGCTGAGCATTATTTTATATGTAGTTACTTAAAGGTGAAAGACCCAAAAAAATTACAGAATATTTTGGGGGTTTTTGCCACACCTTTCACCTCTCCCACCCAGTCACTGACCCCATTGCATGCATCACAGTTGCCATACTTTTTAAAAATGTTGGGAGGGTTGCTACCTTTATTTATGGCAAAATCTGGATTCAACGCTTTATGCATCATCTTTTTGAAAACTTGCCAAGCACCCGTACATACAGATGCAGGCACCTCTGTTGCAATGGCTTGTAATATATCTCGTTGGGTTAAGGCACACACTGCAGAGATGTTTGTATATTAGGAGGTCTAGCCTTTCAATATGGGTTAACTACCCCAAGTTGTTAACTTACGTTGAGTGACATATTTTCCTTGATAACCCAGAAGACAGGATGCGATGAATCCAAGGAAATGACTGCTTACAAAAATGTGAGTAAAATGTGTGTAGAAAAATGTGTTTATTTGAGCTTTTCTGAAAAACAGAGAGGGACCCCTTATAACCAAAGGAATGGGGTTGATGTGCCGGACTTCTGGCGAGAAGGCCCAATTGATGAAGGGCGTTGTCCAAGCCCTCAAAAGGACTCGGTGCCGTACAAGGAGGAAGATAGTAAAACTTTTTTTAACTGTATGCACCACAAGCCCTACGATAGCGGGTAGATTTTGGATGTGAGGTTTCTTGCTTAGAAGGGTGGCAGACATCTTAGCGTCCCTTGACCACAATTCATAAGAAAGGCACCTACAGGAAATCATTTTACTACCTTTGGCATAACCTCGATAAAGGTGAGAGATTGGTCCTCCATAATAGTGAATGTGACCAGGACAGCTGAAGGGACCATTTAGCCCTTAGTGTATTACTTGCCACAGGTAGCAGCTGAACAACCTAGTACATAGTATAAGGTATACGATTTAACACTGGCATCTACAGGTGCTGTGAGAGTCATATTCTGGTCTTGACAAAGATGTTTTAATTGGAATAGCACCATCGAAACGCATCAACGCTTGGGTACACAATCTGTGTAGTGGCTGAAACTACAGATATTGAATGAGTCGGAACTTAATGGGTTCCAGGTCCAACGTGTTTCTAACACGGATGTGTGTTTCTTATGACAAATTGTACTGTCTTTTTGTGTACTCTCCATGACAAATTGTGCTGTCCTTACTTGTGTATTTTTCCTGGTTTTTATTATTTTTCTGATTAGTTGTTCATAGATGCATTGATTATTTTTTCTCAGCCACGATTAATTAGTTCCTTTGTCAAATTTATGTATGAATTTGAAATCCACATAATTTTTAGGTGAAATTCTTTTCAGCCCGTTTTTATGATTAATCAATCTTGATATGGTTTTTATATGTTTTTAATAATAAAAAGATAGATATATTTTCTATTTCTTGTGTTCGGTTTTGGGTCTGCAACTAGACTCCCTTGTGTAAAACTGACGTGGGTATAAGTGATTTGGTGTTTGCTTGTGAGTGGCATATTGAATTTAGCAAACCAAAGGAAGCCTTGTTTTCAATTGTTTATTTGAGCGTTTAACTGTTTTGAATATTGCTCCATTTACCCAGATCCAATTATTTCCTTATATGCATTCTTCATTTACTGTTTAGAGGCTTACTGACAATTTGAATCATATTGGATTACAACAGTTCATTGTCATGTTAAACATATTGTCAATATGTATTGCAATTTTGATCACCCTTTCAATCAGTCATAATTGCATTGTGTGCACCATAGTGTTATGTTACACCTGCTTGTGAGCATAAAAGATGAGTCCACACTCCATGCCCCTTCCAGCATTGGTCTCTTTGCTGACACTGCAAGCAGCTGCAAGTATTGGACTAGTAAAAGTAGAACAACCCAGCTGGGAAGTGTGTGGCCTTACACTACTTATGAATAAAGGAGCAATGCCCTAATGGCGGGCCCCAACCACAAGTGGGGCCGACACCTGGCCCAGGGGAGGGGCCCACCAAAGGCATTTTCCATTTGGTGTTGTTTTTTTAATTTTGCACGCTTTCTCACACTGCCCGGTAAACTGTGCTTGGCACCCATTGGCTGCCAGGGGTCAGCAGGGTCGCCTGGGCAGCAGGCAGGGGCATTTAAGCTGTGAGTTGTTTGAGATGCCCACATCACTTCCTGGATCAGCTGTACACTTGGTGACCGTCGACGCGACCTGCTGCCCTGCACATAGGCTTCTTGTGCGCGCTCCAGCGATTGTCCTTGGCTCGCTGGGTACTCGATCCAAATTCCCTGGGGATTTTGGGGAGTTGGAGCTTGCGCCAGGGAACCAGGCCTAGCTCCTGTTGGGTGCCGGGAGGCACTCTGGCTGGGTCGCTCTGGCATGGATGTTTAAGGGGCTCGGCAGACTTGCTGGTCTTTGGCTCCTCTCCTTCCGAGGTAGCAGGGAGTTCACCTTGTAAAGATTATATCTGTGCACTCGGTTGCTAGCACTCGGGCTCTCTAGTCAATTCGCTGGTGCTCTAAGGGCCAGCGTAGTGGCCAGACATGATTTCAACAGTGTGGACACTGGACAGTCGATTCCTATGTATAGAAGTTTTCCTCCAACTTATTTGCATTTTATGTAAAAGTATGTACATTGTGTGATGGTAATCAAATGTTTTAATACTATCATGGTGTAATAAATATAGTATGAGAATTGCTTTTTCTCAAACGCAAAATCTGAATGTCTTGGGTCATTTCTTTGCCTATTTCTGTATAGGATCGCCCCGTAATTCAGGCCTAGGTTTTTTTTTTTTTTTTGGTTTCTCTCAATTACCGCAGGCCTTGGTGCGGTCCCCTGTCTGTGCACGATTCTCACTTTTTATTTTCTGGCCTTTACTACTAGTTTGGAGCTGGTTTCACTTCCTCCCCTAGCGCCAGCCTACGCTCCCGCATCGGACCCTGGTCTACACTCTCTCCTCGCGGACTGTCACATGTTGAGAGGGTCAGATGGCACAATATGTCCCAGGCCCTGCTTTTTAGGTCGAGCCTCGAGTAGCGCGCAAGCGCTGCTTAGAGGCGAAGACTTATTGTAAGTGAGTTTTCAAAGCAGTCCAAGAAACGCTCGTGCGTCGTGGCTGGCCTTTTTGAGATGGGTACGCGCGGCAAACATGTTTTTCCAATTATCGTGCCCAGACGCGGGCGCGATAAGTGGAAACACATGTCTGCCGCGCGTACTCATCCAAAGGCCAGCCACGACGCACGAGCGCTTTTGGGACTGCTTTGCAGGCTGCCGCGCTCGCTCGCCCCCGCTCCTCCGTGCTTGTTTCGTTTGAGCTGCGTAAATCGCAAATACGGCTGGGTCAAAGATTGTTTAAAACACATGGCCTTTGAACTGGAGGCCACGCCGCACCTTGACCCCCTTCTGCCCCCTGCTTTCTGCCCCTACAGTGCCGCGATTGCTCCTTCATTTGAGTCCCTTTCTCTTTTTTTACATCTGGTTTTTTTTCATTTTATTTGTGTTTATTTTTTATTTATTTTTTGTGGTGGGGCTCCTCCTCTACATAGGTTGTGGCTGCCTCATTCTGCACGTAATGTTTACAGAGGTGCCCCCCTCCCGCGTGGCCCGTTGTCTGAGCCTTGATTTACAAACCACAGATGGCAGACACCATCGGAAGCAGTAGATCAGTGGAGCCTTGCGCGCGCACTCCCTCTCTGACACGCAAGTTACATGCATAATTGATTATCTTCTAACGCATCCTTGGGAAAATTTGAAGTGCTCGCCTCGTTTTGCACAAAGTGCTCGAGAGGCGGGGTCTTGAGGGGTCGCATCTGTGTTGAGTTCCTTCTTTTTTGACTTCCCGAGTCACCGATACCCAGATTATACTTTGTGTTTCTGTTTCATACATTGTTTGTTTACGAATGCGCAGATTAACGTGGGCTAAACTTGTTTCCCGCAATTCATTATGTGTTCTGCTATCATTTTTTTGGGCGAAATGTCAGTATAAACTTGGCATGGAAACAGCATGCATATAGGCCATTCTGGTTGGTGGAAAGTAGCCGTCTAGTCATACCAGGCTTTTAGAAGAGGTGGTTGGTTTATCATGCCCAAATACATTGTTTGCACTGAGTGATGGATATTTTGCAACACGTTATAATGCATGCATTTGACATACAGAAAACGTGGGGTAGCTAAAGGTTGCTTTGTGTAGCGAAGTGTACCTGATCCTTACGTAATATTCATTTTACATTTCACCGGTGAAAGCACTACCATGGCATGCAGAATTTGGAAAAGAAACGAATAAAATAATATTGTGAATAAAATGAACAAATGCACACTGTTGGCTGAAGTCGTGATTAAAGGATAGTGCACTGTGAATTTTAATAGGCTGCTTATCGGAAACGGCTAGCATGATTGGTTAACTGATGGCCGTGAACTTTCTTTTTCTTTTTGTATTGCTAGTTTGTGTTTCTAGGTTTAATACAGATAAACTCAATATTATGCGTCTCGGCCTAAGGAGATGTTCAAAATGTGCCAGGCCTAAATTGCAGCCTTTCCCTTTCTGATGCATAATGCCGCTTTTAGAAATGCTCGCTGCCCTAATTTCTGACTCAAATGTCATTTCTTTTTTTGCTTAATAATATGACAAATAGGTTGCCCATTGTGGTATTAGAGAAAAATATTGTCTTTAACGTGGTCGTATATTTGTCTTTGCATAACAATTATTTCGCAATCTTTGTACGGGATACCTTTTCCTTATAAAGTAAAATTTTTGCGATTGATAAATGTAACCCCTTTTGTGGTGATTGTTTTGGTTCTGCTTGCCACAGAGGAAGCAGTGCTTTGGTGCACTCTAAATATTTGAGCGTTTCCGCCTTTATCGTGTTGTCTGTTAGTACCCGAGGCAACCTTGAAATAGTTTAGCTACAAGCTTCCCATTCAGTAAATCTTATCCCAACTCGTTTCTAAGGTCTTGGTCTTTGCAATATACACTGCTTACAAACTAGGAAAATAGTACATCCTGCTTCCACTAGTCAATAACAATGAACAAAATGGAGCAGAAACATATTCCTGTTGTGGGACTGAAACGCATTAAATAGGTTTGTGCATCTAAATGGGATAAGAACAGTAGCTCCATGGTAGGGCTAGTAAGACAAATAAGAAGATGATATTTGTTTATTACTTTTTGTTGCTTAATTCTACATTTTGGTACTATCTAAAACTGTACTTATCATTTATGAGCCTACAACGGCAAATCCAGAAAAAATCCCCAAAAAATAAGGGGGAATTCTATTTCCCAACTATAATGTCCCTGTAACCTTTAAATGGCTCAATCAGTTTTCTCAGTTGTCCAATTTCTGCCCCTCTAAAAGTCCCTCTGGAGAAGCCACTAGCATGAAAACCACTATAAGATGTGTTAGAATAAGGGAAAGTGTGGAGGTTATATTGCAAAGACACCGCTTGTATATAGAGAAGGAAGGAGGCGCTAGAATACAAGCATTTGCAATGCAATAGGTCTCGCATTTGCGAGAGTTTAAGCTATTGGCATTGTAAATGACAATGCCTTTTATTTATCTGTTTTTAAGACCTGCTTGTCTACAATCCCAACATGTTTCATAACTAAATACTTATAAGGTCCCAAAGGCGAGACCTATTGGCTATGCCAATGCTTGTTTGCAGAGCCAGCGATCCTATTTTAAAATGTATGTATAGATTAATAATGCAAGCCTGCTTTTTTCCTTTTAAGTCCAAATATGAAGGAGCTAACAAATTCCACTAAATGGCCCTGATTTTGTATTAAATACTGGACAAGCGTGCTGTTTCCCTGGAGGACATTTTTTTTTATTATACTTTGAATCTGGTGTTCGTACCACTTGGCATAAATAAAAGGGCAAGCCTCTCTCCTCACACACTGGCTTTCTCCCCCTCTGCATGGCAGGCCGTCACGCCCTCCTGGTCCGCAGGAGTTCTGCATCCTCGGGCTTTTCTTTGCACGGTGCTCTTCGAATCGCCACAGACCTTCATTCCCTCTTCCTTGTGCGCGGTATTTGCACCCTTTGTGTTTTCGAGAGACAAATACCGACAATCTTCTACGTCAGATCTGTGCCCGTTCTCATTTGGAGGAAGAGTGCACATGCCTTTTTCAAACCTTCCCTACCACATCTGGGGTCAAGGTGGTTTCCCCAGCAGAGGACTGGAACGGGCAAGAAAGGCCATACGTTCTCCATCTACATGTTCTGAGGGAATGGCTGACTGGTATTTAGGGAACATCCTATAAATTAATCCTTTTGTTTTTTTGCAGTTTGTTACAGCACGGACTCAACCCGAATCTATTGGAGTGCTTTACATGAGCACCTGTTACATTACACAAGGACACATTCATTTTTGGTGTGCACGGGAAGATTAAGTGATTTGCCCAGAATCACAGGATGTTGAGCCGACGCCTAGAGTCGAACCTGTTACCCAGCTCCAAAATCAGCAGCTCTGGCCGTTATGCCACTTGTTTTGGCGTGCTTCTCTCCAATCCAAGGCTATGCGTTTACTGCTACGATTCTGTTCGGGTGCATCGAAGACAGGGATGCTGTGCCCGTCTCCTCTGAGGTCATGCGCTAGCTAGCTGGAAGGATGTACGAGTCGCCATTGTGGTTTTGAAGCGATTTCGAGAGCGGTGCCTGGAAAATGTGGGTTGTAGAGTGGGCAGAGCAGAAAGTGCACGTTGCAACTGTCGCTTAGTACAGCTATAACATGAAGACGTGCAAAATATCCTCGGAGAGAAACACGTATCCTTCAGTGGCTTGACGGTCACATTCTCAACGTGTGCGTACAGCGCCACCTAATGGCAGCATCCAGAAACGTAATTTCATAGCTGGATAACCAAAGTGGTGACGTACCGAGGCCGTCTGTACAATGACTGAACTCCGTTCAGACGCCCCCTTCCGATGAAAGTAGTAACCTTCGCCAGTCCCCTTTGTTTCGGCCCCATCTGTGTGGACAGGAATCTTTCCTTCAGGCAGGGTTGGATTGGGATTAAAAATCGTCCCAGGCACGCCCCAAAAAAAAGTGGCCCACATTTGCATTGCCTTTCCTCAAAACACTGCTTTGGCGAAATTATATTAAAAAAAAAAGTGTGTGTGTGTGTGTGGGGGGGGGGGGTTTAATAAAAAATGCACGGATTAGTTTACACTGGTGAAACACACCTGAAAGCAAGTGAGGCCACTTTTGCTCAGGCCCCCTGCCCCCGCTCAATATGCATATATTAATGGGACGGCCTAGCGAGAGAAAGGGAGTGACCCCATTGATAAAAGGGAGGTAATGGACGCCCATCTGCCTCCAGAAAGGCAACTCAGGCACCCACTGGGCCGCTGGCGGTATCCGAACAACGCAGAAACTGCCAAATCGGCCCCCCCCAGGCTGCTCAAAAAAGCAGCCCGCAGCTAGAACTCGGACACCGGACACCGGACACCGGCCCCTCGGGCATTGCCTGAGTGCCCGCGTTAACAATCCGAGGCTGTCTTCAGGTTCCTTGTTAAATTGCTTTGTAGCCACAGCCATGCTTTTTCTTTGAGTTTATACTGTTTTACATCCTTTTTTCTAGTTTCAGCTCAGATAGTTTATGCTTCTGAGCTCCAGGACTGAGCTTGCGGCAAGAGCCACCTCGCACAGTGCCACCCTGTGTCCCTTGATATCTGCGCTCTCCACCAGGTGAGGAGCCTATATCTCAAGGGGGAGAGGATGTGGTCTAACGGCTAGGGCAATGTCCACTGAGAGAGGAAAAAACCACAGCATCTTGCGCGATCCAGTGGTATAGCCATGTAAGCGGTGGCTCCATCCTCCTCGTTCCCGAATCACAGGGGCAAGAGTGCATCAGAGTCCCTGGGTCTGTTCACTCTACCGCGCTTCAGAGATACTCCTGGACACCCAAGCATGACCCTTAGGAGTAAGGGCGTCCTCAGCTGACCTATCTACGAAGGAACTGCCTCAGTGGCGTAACCCAAAATGATGGGGCTTCCCTGCTGGATGGGATGAGGCCCCCGAGTCTCCTGTATCTTAGAGATATTCATTGGTCTTTGGCTGGATGTGCTCCCCCCTTGAAGGCTTGGAGGTCTCCTGGAAGGTTGGGGCCTGTGTACGCTTCTGCACCCCCTCACAGGAAGTTGTGCTTGGTTTACATGCACACTGACCAGGTGCCCACAATGGTGAGCATGGAGAATCGTTATCTCCAAAGCTAGACGAGACCTGGATCAGCTGTCCGTCAAGAAACGGACAACCCCACCAGAGAATGAGGACAGCTGTGTGTAGCAGCCTCAGGCACCAAATGCACCGTCCACTATTCCCAAAGCCAGAGCTACATGTATGGATCCTTATTGCCCCCTTCAGCATAAACATTGAGGTGCCTTTCCTAGCTCCTTCTTCCAGAACAACCTATTATCATACAGTATGATCTTAGAAATGTCCTGACCAGGTTTCTGCTTCAGACCTGCTTTGGGCAGCAATGGAGTACATCGGTGCCACCAAAAACTGAAAAGCTTGATTAGCCATGGTGGAAAGATGCCTCAGTTGTGACCGTTAATGACCTTGTCGTCCTCTCCGACAGGTTGTTCATCATATTCGCATTTTATCAAAGCTTGCCCTTTAGAGTTCACCACCAGCAATACACCAATCCATGAACAACTGCTGACCCAGTGTGGTCTAAACAAACCAAAGTCCTCCAAAGCATGCACTACCAAGCCCCTCGCATCCTCTGCACTGTTGGAGCCCCCCCCTTCTGAACTGAACCCCCCACTCTACACTCTTTCCGCAACCTCCCCCTGCACATTCCTGTTTTTTCCTTGTTCGTATGCATGTGCAATGTTGTGATGCCACTCACCTGTGAGGTTTTTGTTATTTGAACTACGAATGGATCTTTATAGGGCGCTCTGTCGGCGAGGCATTATGGCGCTGTAAAAGAGTACCTTGTTAAACTAACTGCAAAGCCTAATTAGAAGGCTAGAATGAAAATGTTTTCAGGAGTATGCTAAATTGTAGCAGATTTGTTTCTACTCGTAGACGGAGAGGAAGATAGTCGCAGATCATAGAAGGGGCGATTGAGAAGGTGCGTACCCATAGGTGACTGTGCAGTTTCATGTGACACCAACTAGACACAGCTGAGTTAAGCAAAGTGCGGGATTAGGAGGATAGCAATTGAACTTCTTGGCAAAGAAGTCATTGGGATCTTTTTTTTTTTTTTTTATAAATATTTTTATTAATAACATTTCGTGGCGTACAAATATACAGCGCTTGTTACATTTTCCGTAGGCTATAAACATCTCCATACATGTTACTGATGATGAGGCAGCAGATATGTTAAATAGTTACATCTCTGTCCGTATTTCTCCGCATGTCCAATTCCACCATGGGTGATTCACAGATCTCTCCTCTATGCTTATTCCATTTCATCCATTTCTTATCCCACTTCTTTGGGCATCCTCTAGTTATGAAGACCGCTTTCTCCGCGATCATGCACCTATCAAGCTCTTTCAGCCACACCGACACCTTAGGCGGTGCCACTCCACCCCATCCCTTCGCCAGTTCCCTTTTTACTAGTGTGTATCCCAGCGTCACCAGTTGTTGTTCTATGTCAGTCAGGTCCGTGTCCTCCCATATATTGAGCAAACCCAGTCTGGGTGTCAGGTTCACTTTCTTCCCTAATGTAGATTGCATATGGTTCGTGGCCCTTTCCCAGAGATCCCGCACCAGCGGGCATTCCCACAGTATATGATAGAAAGTAGCTGGCTGCCTACAACCCCTCAAACACTGGTCATCTGGCCGAGACCCTATCTTGGCCAGCGTTATCCCCGTCATATAAGAGCGATGCAGAATCCTGAGCTGTATTAGTCTGAATCTAAGCACTATGGCCGCCTCTCTGGGTGACATAAGAGCCTGTCGCCAATCCTCCTCATCGATCGGTCCCAGGTCTTTCTCCCATTGCTCCTTGAGCTTGCCAAAGGCATCTGGCAAATTATTACTAAGTTTTTTTATAAGTCAATGATATCGCCTTGGACTGCAGTGGCCCAGCCAGCAGGCGATCCTCCAGAGGCGAGGAGTCCGGTATATTTTCGCAGCTCGGGAAGGCCGCCTGCAGGGCGTGTCTGATTTGCAGATACCTGTAAACCTCTCCCGGCGCCAACTGATAGCTCTTCTGGAGCTCCTCAAATTTGAGTATTGCGCCCTTTTTAACCAAATCGTTCACCGTCGAAATACCAATGACATCCCATCTGTCAAATCCTGGTTGATAGCACAGCATGCCTAGTTTCTGAGCATACCATAGTGGCGTTGCCTGAGTGAGGACGCCCGCCCATCCCAGCCGCGAATTCACCAAACGCCAGATTTGCACCGTGTGCAGTGTTGGGCCGATATAGCTTTGTTTCTGTGTGCGGGAATATAGGGCCCCCAAATAGCCCGAGCGGTCCATCTGGTACCTATCTAGGGCAAAGGCCGGAGCCGTTGGCGGGGCATACATCCAACAGTTTACGACCACCAGCTGGGAAGCCCAGTAATACAACCTGATGTCGGGCAGCGCTATTCCCCCATCATACCACCCCTTCGTTAGCTTCTGAAGCGAGATTCTAGGGGCCTTGCCATCCCATAACAGAGTGCGTATCTCCCCTTCAACCGCTACAAAATACGCGTCTGGAATTCGGTGTGGGCAGTTTTGGAGAATATACAAGAATCGCGGGAGCGCCAACATTTTGAAAAGAGCAGCGCGGCCCACCAAAGACAGAGGCAGCGACCGCCAATGCTTAACATCCGTTTTCAATCTAGCTAACGGGGGCGCCAAATTGCGGCTGTAAAAGAGAGCTGGGTCAGACGTGATAAAAACTCCTAGATACTTAAAGCCTTCTTCCGCTACCACTAACGCACAATCTCTCGGGAGACGGGGAGTTTTCCCATGTAAAACAAACAATACAGATTTACCCCAGTTTATTGCGTACCCCGAGTATTTCCCAAAGTTTGTGAAAATGTTCAGAACAGTGTGTTTAGACTCGTATGGGGAGGCCAGGTAAAGCAAGATGTCGTCCGCATATAGGGATATTCTGTCCTCACACTCCAACGACCATCGGAGACCTCTCACCCTCACATCCCGGCGGATCCATGCCGCGAGGGGCTCCAACATCAGGGAAAACAGCATCGGGGACAGTGGACATCCCTGTCTGGTGCCCCTCCTTAGCGTAAACGTATGCGACGTGTAGTTGTTAACTCTCACCTGCCCCTGGATGTCGGTATATAGCAGCTTCACCCAGCTTATAAATTTAGGGCCCAACCCAGCCCTCACCAGCACTTCGAAGAGATATGGCCACTCGATCGAATCAAATGCCATTGAGGCATCCAAGGACAGTATAGCCGCATCTTCTCTCAAAAATTCCCTTCGGGCCATCACGTTGTGCAATCGGCGTATATTAAGAGCCGTATTTCTCCTGGGCATGAAGCCAGATTGATCTGGGTGCACTAAGGAGGAAATTACAGTTCCAAGCCGTGTGGCAAGTACTTTGGCTAAGATCTTTGCCTCTACATTTATCAGCGAGATGGGCCTGTACGAGCTACAATCATCCACAGTCTTTCCTGCTTTATGAATAACAACTATGCTAGCCAGACGCTGGTCTACTGGCAGAACTCCCTTCTCACAGCTTTCCTCATACATTGCCCGCAGATGTGGGACAGCCTGAGAGGCCATAACCTTAAGGAACTCAATGGGGGTGCCATTTGGCCCCATCGCCTTCCCTGACTTAATTTGGCCAATAGCTTTCTGGATTTCACCGTTTGTCAGATCTTCCTCCAGCGCATCCCTATCCAGCTTCGAGAGAGTCGGAATGTCACTTTCTGCCAAGAGCTGGCGCGAGTCTTCTGCGGTATACTTAGTGGAGGGAGAATAAACTCCCTCAAAGTAGCCTGCAAATGCTTCCGCTATATCCTTGGGGTGATAGAGCACCTCTCCGCTAGGCGATGTTAATCGGGGCACCCACCTCGTACCCTGTTCTCTCCTTTCCAGCCAAGCTAATGTCTTCCCCGCCCTATCTCCCAGCTCGTACAACCTATGCTGGGCAGCCCCAAGCTTAGCCATCATGTGTTCACGCGCCTTAAGTCTATACTCGTCTTGTTTCAGCGTCAAACTATGTAGTGTATCTTCTGAGGGATTCCGTGCATGGTCAGCCTCAAGTCCCCGAAGCTCCTCCTCTAGTTGGACTAGGAGCTTGCGCCTATTTGCAATATATTTCGTTTTCAGTGAGAGAGCATATCCCTTTAGGACCACCTTATATGTTTCCCATATCGTTTGTGCCGAGTCCACCGACCCCAGATTCTCGGTGAAAAAATTCCCAGTTTGCACACAGAGCTCTTCCTTGATATCAGGTATTTTCAACAGCCACGGGTTAATCACTATAGTATGTCTCAGCTGTCGTTCCCCGTGAGTAAATTCAACCCCAACAGGGGAATGATCCGAGATACCTCTGGGTAGCGTCCGGGGGAGCCTAAAGTTGCCTACAGAGGCCGTATATGTTAGAAAATAATCAATTCGGGAAAGACTACCATGCACACTTGAAAAGTACGTATATTTGGAATCCGCTGCTTGCAACTCCCGCCCCACATCTGAGAGGCCCATTGCCGCGGTGAACTCTGCCATAAGTTCGTTTGGTCTGGCCCCCTGTCTCTGCGGGTATCTGTCAACCGTATCATCCATTGTCATATTGTAATCTCCGCCCATTATCAAGGTGCCGTCAGGGAGTCTAGTCAATGCTTTGCCCAGATCTGCTAAGGCATCTCTACCCAGTGCCGGTGGCAAATAAACAGAAACTACATTAAGCGCCCTCCCTTCCCATTGGGCTTCGGCCACAGCAAACCGTCCCCCCGGGTCTGTCCATGTCTTGTGTACTATCAAGGGTATGCCTTTTTTAATCAGAATACACGTTCCCCTGGAACCAGTGGTATAGTCGGCATGCACCAAGAGCCGGTACCCCCACCTGTTGAGAGCCCTACTTTTGTTGCCCACTAAGTGGGTTTCCTGCAGTAGAACAAGATCTGGGGACTGTCTCTTCAGATATTGTTGGACCGTCCCTCTCTTTATTTTATCACCCAATCCGCGGACATTCCAGGATAGGACAGAGAGCACTAATTCCTTGTCACCCCCCATCACATAGCACGGTTACATCTACTATCTGACAAGTCCGCATTATAGCAAAGAAATCCTGACTCATCCCACCGATAAGAGTAACACTTTCCCACCTATGTCTGCCATTGTTGAAGCTAGCCTGAAAGTCGCTGCATGGCCAAACATTACATTGATATTGTGACTTGTCACAGAAGCGCCTACTTGTCAGTGTGTCCATCTCTTGCCTGAGGATCGCACAACCACTTTGTAGTTCGAGAAAACAATAAAGAACTCCGAAACACCCCCCCTCCCCCAGCCCCCCCATCCCGACCCCCTCAACTCCCACCCCCCTCCCTGCCCCCCTGCCCGTGGATTTAAAACTACCCACCCCCAAACATGGCAGAGTGCCTCTCTCCCCCCCCAAAATGCTGAAAATGCACGGGGTAAACTGATCCCCCTTCCCGCAGGTACACATCACAGTTGACTTGTATCTTAGCCATCCACACTTAATGATAACTTATCCCTTTCAGATCACATCAATGAAACCCATCAACCTGTCTCATTACGTTAGCTCCACTCAGTTACACAGTCTCGTATCGATGGGTATTGCCACCCCTCCCCCAATTCCCCCTACTTGCGCCCCCAGCGGCTCCAGGACTCTCCAGTCTCGCAGCCCCGGTCCATCAATCCTGCTCCTTCAGCTGACTGTCTGCTTCCGCGGAGCCAGTATTCGCCCCCTCCGAGCGGACCCCTCTGTGTTGGCCACGGCCACCAGGTCGATCTCTCCTGTGGCTTCCCACCGTGCTCCAGCCTTCCATCCATTCCCAGACTGCCTCTGGTGAGTCAAAGAACCACGACTTGCCCTCGGACTCCACTCTCAGCCGCGCAGGAAAGAGCATCGCATATTTCACCTCCCGATCTCGCAGTTCCTTCTTCACCGCCTGAAAGCTGCGACGTTGAGCTTGAACCTTGGCCGTAAAATCAGGAAAGAAAGCCACTTCATAGTTATCTATCTTCAGGGGTGGATTCGAGCGTGCAGTCTGCAGGATAGTGTCCCTATCTCGAAAGTTGAACACCCGGGCAATAAGGGGCCTCGGAGGCGCGCCTGGTCTCGGTCTACCTCCTGGTACCCTGTGGGCTCTTTCAATGGAGAAATAGCTGGACAAGGTCTTAGGTTTAAGGTGCTTCGTAATGAGATCTTCCACGTACAGGTCAGCAGCCGGCCCCTCCGTTTTCTCCGGAACCCCTAAGATACAAATGTTATTGCGGCGGGCACAGCCTTCATAATCATCGAGCTGTTGCGACATTCTATCCTGCTGCTTCTGCATTTCAAGCATTTGCATTTGAAGTTCCGAGGTATCTGTCTGCAGGGCGCTTGTTACTATCTTGAGCTCTTTGACCTTCTCGTCCATCTTTTTGAGGTCGGCTCTGATTAGAGAGACCTCCACGGTGACAGAGTCCACTGACGCACGCACACCATTTATTGCCTCCATGACATCGTGGAGAGTCGGCTCCGGGCCTTTTGTAGAGGCGGCTGCCCCCCCTTCCTTCTCCGAGTGCGGCGATTCACCATTTTTGGACCATGCAAATTTTGCTAGCTGCTTTTGGGTGCTGGCCTTGGGACCCCTTCCCCCCGTCGCCATGGCTGCGCACCTCCTGATAGTCCACCGGGTGAGGGCACCAGGTGGCCCCGCAGGGGCAGCCCTGTGGTGAGATGGACCAAGCCCGCACGTAGTATTGTGGGCGCAACCGCTTCTTTGCCTCTTCCCTCAAAGCACGTGTTACTCCGAGCAGGACCACTGCCACCTGCACGCGGCGTCCTCGACCACTGTCCACGCCACCTAAGCTCAATATTCTCTTGTGTATGAGCTACGGCGTCCAACCCTTTTCCTCCTCAATATATGTTGAGTGCCAAACACTCTCCTGGCCCCCACACCTGCACTCGGATAGGTCGTCTTCCTTCAGGCGGATTGGGGCTTCCCCCACCTCAGTAGCAGCCCCGCACTACACACTTTGCCGCTCTCGTGGTCGCGCAGGAAGGGCTTGTGCCCTCTGCACCTCTCCGGTGCAAATACCGGGAATCTTTAGGGTCACTCTCCCTCAGTCCAGAACGCCCCTTGCAATTAGGACCTCAGCGTGCCCAGTCTGCACCTCCAGAGTCTCTCACTCGCAGCCACTCCTGCCCTGCCCACACGTCAGGTGCCTTCCACAGGGCCCAGCTTTCAGCTCGTCGTTGAAAGGCCTATCCAGTCCCGGCCTCAGCGTGAGATAATTGCTCAGGGGCCAGCTACACGCACTGTGTTCGTCTACCCTTGTGCCCCCCGGATCGCAGGTACAGCAGGGCAGTCGGGCATCACTTCGCCAGGACGGAGGCTTCTGCCTACTTTCCCCCTTCAGGCACCAGCAAGCAGTAGGTCTTTCCGAGGACCGCCCCCCTAGGAAAGGTCAAAGGCCCGGGCGAGGCCTCCTCCACTCACAGGCCCCAAGCCGGGACCTCGATTTGCCACGGTCGCGTCTGCTGGGCCCCGCCAGATCACCCTCCCGCGGGCCTTCACAGCCTGCTGCAGCGTCCACGCTCAGCCAGCTCAGTCAGTTGGGGCCTCTGACGCATCGGCTGCAACTCTGTAACCTCACCTCCAATCCGCCGATGTCCGCCCAGTGCGACCCGTTGTTCAGGCCGCAGAGCCGGGGCCTCCGGCCGTAGGGCGCTCGCTGGGGCTTCCCTTCTCCGTCCGCTCTGTCGGGCCGTTTTCCGTTTTTTCGCCGCCTCGGGCCCCCCCGCTTACTCCGTCTGCGCTGGGAATACCTCGCCAGTGGCCTCCGGGCCCACAGGGTGCAGTCCCCGTCCCGTCCAGAGGACACCGTCTACCTCACTCTGCACCCGGGAGCCTCCGTTGTCGCCCAGCACGGACCGCCGGGGAGGGCTATATCGCCCAGTACACTCTTCACCAGGAGCCCCAGAGTCGCCCAGGGGGTCCGGGGGTGGAGCACTCACGCTGCAATTTACGGTTTATTTGTGGATGGCACAAGTTAAGACAGGATAAACGCCGGGAAGGAAGGAGCTCGTTCAGGCTGCGGCCATTCTCGACGGCTGCTAAGCCACGCCCCTTCATTGGGATCTTTGATGGATGGCTCTGGTACTATTGCAATAGCTTTGAAGAGGACTCCGCTTTTGATGGGTAACCAATGAATTTGTTTTAATATAAGCGGAAAGTGTGAATGTTTTGACATAGTGGTGGCAGCATTTTGCACCAGTTGGAGTTGGTGTGTTTAGAGTTTCAGGGAAGGCAAGATACTGCATTTCAATAGTTTCATCTAGATTGAATTAACACATTGATTACCATCAAATAAAGTTGGCTGTCAATAAACTCTAATAAAGACGTTAGAGTTTTCAGTTGCCAAAACCGGATTTTTGATGCTTTGGCAACCTTTCTCTTCAGTTTAAACTGGCATTGATGTGCATGCCCATACTGTGAACAGAAGCTCCTTTCATAAAATTAAAGGCCATTCACCAACGGGTGAAAGATGCAGTCCACCACAGCTGACTGATTGAACCTTGGGGATCTGGTCGGTTAGCGAGATTGAAGATCAGTAGTGCGTCATCTGCATAATTATAAAAGTTCTGCCCCCCTGGCAATGGAATAATTTGGGTTCTACCCTTTAAGGTAGGAGTGCTAACGGGACTCTGGCCATCTTCTGAGAGCCTGGCGATAAGCATGGCATGGCTGATGGTGTCTAAGGCAGCAGCGAGATCAAGACCGCAATAGTGCCCCAATGCCAATTTTGTTTTGTTGCTTAGATTTAAATTTATGTTTCAGTAAAAGGTTGGTAGTGTCCACCATTTCCGTCAACGATTCAATGAAACATTTCAAAATGTTCTCAGTGTTGGGATTTAAAAACACTTTATAATGTATTGGATATGAGAAAGGGTAAAAAAAAAAAAAGAGAAAGAAAGGGGGGAGAGCCACGTATATGTATGTCTGTATCAAAGTTAATAGCAAACTCCCAGAAATCTATTTCCTACAGTAACTAGGTACTAACTATGACTGCGCATATTACTGCATAAAAAAAAAATCGCCAGTTATGGTTATCAATGGAGCCAAGACAGCCACGACATGAGATTTGTAAAGCGCACAGATACTCCGCGGGCTGTCATGGCGCTGGCTTGCAGCATATGACTTTTTTTGCGCTTAATTGTTTTTGGTTTTTTTTGTATGATTTAATATGCATCAACCCTGGCTGCAAAGGGTCCAACCTGCTGCGTTAGGTAATACCATGGAGGAAAGTGAGGAGGCGAAGAAAGTGTGTGCATTACAGCACCTTAGCATAGCGTATACTTTTTTGTCATCCAATAAAATTTCACAAGACAAGCTTTTGTAAATAAAATTAATCTATACTGAAGCTTCCATTGACAACAAAAAGTGCTTTAGCTTTGTTTAGGGGCTGTGAGTGCTCGCTTTTCCTGATATTCACTTTGTAAACATCTTGTACATTAGAACACGCTGTGTGTAAATTTGACAATAAAATCCGAAATGACTCCATGGTGTCAATGGAAGTACCAGCAGAGGCCTAAGACTCTCCCGAGACTTGTGGCCGCTGGCTTGGGGGCGCCGCGCGCCAGGGTGAGTCTGCGCGCGGCGCTGCCGGGCGCACAAGGGCTGTGGACCACAGCCTGTGGTGCTGGTACTCCGGCAAAGCCCGATAATAAACACACACTCGGTTATTTAACTGGGGGTGTCTGCGTCCACGGGGGTTCTCACCGTTGATATGTATTGGTTGGACGTTACTATGGCCCCATTCATCCTCCTCTGCCCCCCTGTTCTACTGCTTCTTCTCACAGTGGGCTGCGGTAAGCATTCCCCGGGACAGGTGTCTCTCCGGGGTGGGAGGTGTGCAGGGGGCGTTGTTCCTTGGTCTGCTTCAGAAATAGCTCGTGTCCATTTTCCTTCCCCTGAAGTCATGACGAAGCAGGGTGTATTTTTAGCGCCTTGCGCTCCGATCTCCAAGGGACCGCTCGCCAGGCTTTGCCCATCTCGTGAGGATTTTTGAGTAGATGTCGGCACAGTAGAGGCCTACCACTAAATAACCTTTTCTGCTTATACCCGCTGACCCCCCCCGTACTGATTGTTGTCCAGCAGTTCTTGATTTGAGCCGGGGACACTTATTTTTGGGGACCAACACTAATTTTTCTGCATCAGACAATTACAGAGGATAAGAGAGGGAAACATACACCAATCAGAAAGATGGAGGTAGAGAGAGACGGAAAAAACGTCAGGCAGTGAGAAAGCAGGAACCAGCAAGAGTGAGATAAAGCAGCAGGGAGTGTGTGGGGAATTTCACATTACTAACTAGCCTTGGTATTCGGGGCGCCGACGTTTAATTGCACTGGTTATAGGCTTTTTAGCAGAGCTTTGGGCACCAGAGCTCTTTCTTTTACAAATTAAGCACTGCTGTACATCTTGCGTCTAATGGAAAAAACAGCAGAGATTTACTTGAGTGAAAGATGTAGAGGTGGGTTGGACAACAGGGGGGGGCGCCTGGGGGTGTGAAGTAGGGGTGGGCCGAACGCGTTAAAAGCTCTGAGATTCCACGGAGTTACACCACAAGGCAGAAATAGGTACATTGCACTGTGATTTAGCGTCAGTAGCGCGTTCCATGCTGACAAATCGGCACGAATTACTCCACGCGGTGTGTCAGAGGGCGCAGCTTTACTGCTGCTCGAGTAGATTTTCTAATTAAGAGGCAACCGTCTGGCCGCGACCTCCAGTGTTAGAGAAATCTAGCTGGATGTCCTTCTTGTTACCAGAAATCAGGCTAGGGATGCCAAATCTCACTCACCAACTTACCATTCTGGAGCCGCATTCTGACACTCTGCGATTGGCGGAATTTGGCCAAAGCGCTCTCAACAAAAATTCCACTAATTCCGCTGGCGGAAAGGAAGATTCTGCCCACCTCTAGCATGAGCGTGGTTCCTCTTGCTCAGGGCGTGAACTGAACATGGATAGGTAGGTGCTCTCTCACCCCTGAGGTATGTGGTAGAAGCCAGCTCCCCTCTGAAAATCTGGTGTTGGCCAGTCAGGTTAGGAATAACATTATCTGTTCTAGCCAAATGGGTCTTTCGGAGGCCCAGCCTACCTAGCAAGTAAACAATTTCATAGAGATCAGTCCCCTCTGCCACAGTTCACAATGTTCTGCACTGCTGTAGATCTGTTTAAAACTTGGCGAAACAGAAGACCAAACTGCGGTGTTGCTGGTATTCAGCTTATGAATATAGTATAGGCATGTGGTTGCAGCAGGCCAAATCCTGCAGTTAGTCATTGAGTTTTATTGTATAGCTAGCAGTATGAATTTTGTTGCCTCTAGCCATGAGGCACTTGGCAAAATTGGTGCTGGTGAATGGTACAAAATTACAAGATTCTTCAAAAGTGGTGCACTTTAGACGTGCTCGGGCAGCGTGGCACAGTATTTGTGTCCATACTCCCCTTGGAGTCTGTTAAAGGGACTTCTAGTTTTTTTTGTTTTTTTTCCAGATGCAATCTTGTTTGAAGGAGCAACAGTAGGATGAAGAATCTATCTCAATGCCTTTCCAATGCCCACTGGTGGATGGGATCACTTGGTTGTGCCTTATCGTAGACAGAACTGAAGTTCTTCTCCTGGGGCATGTCAACCACACCCCCTTTGTCTACGCTAGCCAGAGTGAGTTCCCATCCAATGCCTGTGGATAAAGTTTGCAAGTGAAAGTACAATTTGATACCTCGTTTGTTTTAGGGATGAATGATGGCCACTATCAAAGACCTTAGTCCACCATCTCCACATGTTAAAGGGGAGGAACCTGCCTTTCCTACATAACTCCCAGAAAATCTCCCTAACCATCCCAGTGGTAGTGTCCTGTTAGGACTATTTTAAAAGCCCTGGCCTTCATGAAGTGGACCTTTCAGAACTTCAGAGAGTTTAAAACTACGATGCCTGTCTCTTGTTTGATTTGAATAGACAAGACCACTGCACTGAACTCTTACCATTGGGTCCAGTAAAGGAGAACCCCGAAACTGGTCCTAGGATGCTTGTTTCCGGTCCAGGGATGACCTGGCTTGGCAGTTCGGGCTGGACTGTTCCCATGAGGCACAGGGTCAAGACTGATTTGCATATGACCAGGTCTAAACTGGGGTGGCATGGTGAGCAAAAGAATGATGGATTTAACCCAGATCTCTTGACTGGGGGTGAATGTTTTGATTAGTTCTGCATTCCGTCCATCAATTGTATGTTTTAAGGAGAGGGCGACTACAAGACTCTGCACAGTACCTAAGGCACTCCACAGTCATGCACTGAGCTACCTCACAGAACTCTTCACCCAGTCTCTTCTGTCCAGGAACCTCAGCTCTGCTCACAAGAGACTCTTGTTAACATGCATGACCAGATGCAAGTAATATGGTGTCCAAACCTTGCATATGTGGGATCCCGCCTGTTGAGTTCCTTACCCTTGTAAATATCCATTACTCCTCATGCCTCCCATTGGTCAGTCATATCCTTTTTGGTCAGATGCCCAATATTGGCACACCATTCATCAGGCATAAATTTCTACTTTTAAAGACTTAGTGATATTTAGAAACCTATTTTGACAGATATCCTTATTATTTTATTCAATTGGAGTACCATTGACTATACATTGCCATGTTTTCAAAACGCGCAGCCCTGCCACTTTCCATATGTTCCAACACTGTTGGCATTCTGAGGCCACGGTTGAGTGGTTAACAGTGCGTTATATAAACATTAAATAAATATTTGATCAAAATATAACCATGCAACAGGGAAAATCTAAAGTTAGGGGACAGATAGGGAGATTGTAGGCAAGTGTTCTCTTGTTTAATGACTGTGTTATATGAGGTTTGAGAGCGCATAAAGGGCCTGATTACGATCTTGGCAGATGGGATACTTCGCCAGAAACTTGAGGGATATCCCGACCGCTGTATTAAAAGTTCTATAGGATATTATGGAATTGTAATTTGGCAGACGGGATATCCATCATGTTTGTGACAGAATAACCCTGTCAGCCAAGATCGTAATCAGGCCCCAAAGTGTCTAGTCATTTGAATGGGGACAGAAATCTACAGGACAGAACATTGTTTTCATAGTTCATCTGAACATTAACATTTTGACTACGTTTTTATGGCTAAGGGGGCCATTGATAATGCGCAGGTCTAAAATTTTATTGGCCTACAAGGAATGAAATGACGCAGCCAAGATCTGTGGCTAATCTGACAATGATGACCAAAGACTTGACATAGGTGGCAATGTGTAAAACCTGTGATTAATTTTCGCACATTTTAATGTGACATGTTGTCTCAGTGGGACTCCAGCACTGAGTGAAAGCTACGTCAATGGAGTCCGGTGAAGGCCAGACTCTCAAAACGAAGGGATATTGGTCTCTGACGATGGTGCAATAGAGCATATGTTTTTTGGCAAATGCACCCATTGGAAGCATTGAGCTGGTCTATTTTCCAACCTAAAATCCCTTGTGCCAGGAGTACTCTTCCACTGAAAAATCCTGCCTATTGTAGTATGTTAATTTCCTTTAGGGATGTTGTTGCCTGTATCAGTGCTCCACATCGCTCCTCATCTCCACAGTGTACATGGATACATTCTTGCTCCTCTTCCTGTGGGATGTGCAGCGTAAACCATAAAGCAGCCTGTGCATTATCTCCAGTTGCTCTCTATGCTGCTGGAATGCGGCATCTGCCACTGGTAACTGTACTGCAGATAGGTCTTTTAGACCAGAACGAAACGCAGTTCTCCATCCCAGGACTCTACGGTGGAACACTGGACTGGAGACGTGCAGTTGGAATTTGGTCTCCTTAAGTCATTGACCTACACTGTAGCCAGTGTGCCCTCAGGGATTGAACTTATCGCTGACCTTCATCATCTGTTTATTATTGCTGGCACAACTCCTTAGCAGTTATGCTGTAGACTTTCACACTTTGAAGACCCCAAAAGGGCTCTTAAACTAGGTGTTGTCAAAGAGTAGTGGCCTGGCTTATGCACATAGAGGCTGGATGAAGGCCAATCTCCTACGGCTATTCCAAGCAGAGGCTCTGCTCCGCGGGCCGGTGCGTCTCTGCTCTCCAGCATTCTTGTGGTTGCCCTCCAAGGATCCCACCTTGGTACCCTGTCCTCAAGTGCATAATCCCAGAGTTCATTCCTTTCACAATTGTTTAATTGAAGCTGATCAGTCCATCTGCCCACCTTTTAAACACCTCAGACATGTTGCGCTTCTTCGCAGTTGTGGTGTGCCTTGCTCCACAGCGACAGTACCAGGTTCTGGTCCTGAATACAGAACACTCTGTGGGGGGCCCAGAACTAGCCATCCATCGTCTTCATCTTGAAGAGGGTTCTGTGACCTTCCAGATCATTGAAAGTCCACAGTGACTGCAAGTATACCACTCATCTACCATGCCCCTGACTGCCCTACTACAGCGCCCCCTTCTGTCACCCGACCATACACTGAAGGTGAACCCCCAAAGGTGCAGTCTTATGCATGCTGAAGGGCACCCATTTGGGGAAGGACCCTTCATTTCCCAACTCGTTGCTTGGAAACACTACTAGCCCACCTCTGCCTCGAACCGCATCCTTCCATGTCACAGCACGGTTAAAAGCCCATCTGGGCGGCTCAATCAATATATGGTGCCCACATCACTAAACTTATATGTACCCTTTTGCGCACTTCTTTCTCACCATTCCCCTTTAGTCTTGATCTGACATTATCGGTGCTCCGAGGCAGCTACTCTACACCAAACAACTAAACATAAATAAAATAAAAAAATAACCCGTATAATCTTGGACCGGGCACAGGGCTCCAACCGAGCCCCCACCAGTGAGCGGGGTGGGCCAAGCAGTAGAGCCCCGCCCTGTCAGCGTGGGAGCCCTGTAGAGTACGACACATGCCAAGGATGGTGAGACGAGGCCCAGAAAATAGCCTCTTCCCGCGTCAGATGTTGAAGGTTCCTTCGTCCAAGCGCGAGGCACCTGCCGCGGCTGCCGGGCCCTCTCCTTGTAGGGTTACTCGGCCCGTCTTGGCGCTGTCGTCACCCCGAGCCTGTGGCGCTGTCAGTCTCCCCGCACTGCCTCCTCGAGAGAGAGAGTTTAGCCCTTTTACTATGTGGGAAGAAGTCTGGGGCGAGGCGGAGGAGCGGAGGCATCTCTGAGAGCGCGACCCCCCCCCCTTTCCAAGTCTGTGTGCGTACGCAGACCTCCTGCATGTCAGCAGGTTGTGTCGCTTCTGAGGGTGTGATGGCCCCCGCTTATGGCCATTTGTGAAGTCCCAAGGCCAGTAGCACTGGGGTTGGGGTAGTCCAGTCACATTACTAGCAAGGTTAAGGTGTAGGCTGATGGGGCTTGGGACTTGCTCGTCAGACGAAAAGCTCCCGTTTGGTGGCCTCGGCCTCCCCCGTGTTGGCCTCTCAGAGGCTCTAGTTGGTTGGTTAAACCCCCGGATTTCTTTGTGGCCCAGTTTTCCTCGGTGTGTGGCCCGTTAGGAGCAGAGCCATGAATATAGTGGTGCTGCTTCCCTTTATGACAAAGGTACACCTTTTAGGCAGGCGACGGAAAATTAAGCAATCCACACAGGGTCCATATCGACACGCATTGAACTTGTACTGTCGGTGGGGTCTGATAGTGTGCGTCTGGTGATTTCAGATTTTGAGTTTGCTGTAACAATTGGAATGAACAAGATTTATTTATTTTTATTTATTTGATGCATTTTTATATAGCGCGGACCTTACCCAAAGGTGTCAGAGCGCTTCACAATAGAGCCAGGTACGTTACATGAGGAGAAAATTACAAATTAACACGTTGCAGAAGAAAACGAGAAACCAGTACAGGTAAAATAATAGATGGCAGTCACTCAAAAACACACAAAACACAATAGGATGAGGATTGTACAGGCATAATAGATTACAAATTTACAATAATGAAAGAACTTCCTTGAGGGAGATGAGAGGGGGTGTATTAATTCTGGAAGTGTCTTTGGAAGAGAAGAGATTTGAGGTCCGTTTTGAAGATAAGGGTAATACAGGGTAATACAGGGTAATACAGGTGTAGAAACCAAAAGTTGAGCATTTTCATTTAGTTTATTTGTACAGCACTCTGGTACTCTAAAAACCGAGCACTGTGGAGCTACGGAGGGAGTCTTGGGTCGCAGAGCTTGGGTAGGGAGCCGCAGGACGGGATCATGTCGTGAGCAGCCAGTCTTGAGAGGTTTCCTGGCTTCCATAACGTCGAGAGACCAAGGCAGGGGATTCCAACGGCTGGCCCCCTGCACCTGAAAGGATATTCTGCCCCAGGGCACAAATCCTAGAAAACAAAAAGGGGGGGCTTACCAAGTTAGGCAGTATGCAAGTGACATCATGGCGCATGACATCACAGCACGTTGCACCGTACATGACATCACAGGAGGTGACATCACAGGAAGTGACATTAGATCTTAACATCTCAGACATGTGTAGCAGATCTATCACAAGTACATTGAGCGCATTACAAGATTTGGCAAGTGAGATTTTGCATTGGGGTTGTGCCAAAAAAGTGGCACAGCCCCGACAAAAAATCTGGGCCACAACTTATACATTTAAAAACTCTCCCTTAAAAAAATTGGCAGAAAGGAGTAATGCAGCAGTAAATATGTTCTGTTTAATTGGTTGCAAAGTCTGCATTTTAAAATCCCTTATGGAGTTAAGGCACCTGCTGTAGAGATCTTTGTGTGCCCAGTAAATCTTAGGGAATAATAGCAATGGTAAGATAACCATGGAGGTTAAGGCATTTTCTGTAGAGATGTTTTTTCTAGCTCGAATTTTGAATCAAAGTAGCATACAGGATTAATGCGTCTCCTGCAAAGCACATCATGTAACATGCAGATAACAGATTTTTGTTTTATTTAGCTACCCTAAATGGGTTACTGCTTTTAACACAAAGATCCTTTTTGTTACTTTCAATTCGTAAATTGTAATCCTTCTAATATAGCACAGTGAGCTATGAAGGACATGTGACTCCTACACCTTGTAACCTTCCCTGTCGTATGTAACACACTCTGTATATTGATTTACACACGTAAGATGTATTTTCAACATATAAAATTTACAAATGATGTAAAGCGCTCCGACACCCTGCATTGGGATTTGTAGTGCTATACAAGACATAAAACAAAATAGTGGTATTGACATTGTTAATTGTGTAAATATTGGAGCATACCAACACATCTGACATTCTTACAGTGCATGCATATCTCTCTTTATACAGGGACTGAACAAAGTCAAAAGCATGTCTCAAGTACCTGTGAAGTGATATACTGTGTGCCTTTGTTTCCCCTCCATTGCATTTAGGTGTGAGGCTCCAGATAGCTCCCAGCCAGAATAATCCAACAAAAGGAGGCCTGATGGCCCCTTAAATTCACCCCTTGTTTTGGACCCAGCAGGAATCTAAAACAAGCATTGGCATAGCCAATAGATCTCGCCTATGGGATCTTATAAGGGTTTAACCTTGGCTATTGCCTTTATCAATGTCTTTAAGCTATAATATAGAGCATTGTGACTGCTGTGCAGCATGTTGAAAAGTTATAATAAAGTGTCATAAGCATTTTTGTTACCTATATATATCCAAGAAGACATTATGTATAATTGTATGACCCTACTACTGAGGTGATGCTGCGTTGGTGCTGAGTGATGCTGAGATGGTACTGCACTGATGTTGAGGTGGTGCTGCACTGGTGGTGGTGCACTGATGACAAGGTTGGTGGTGCACTGATGACAAGGTGGTGCTGTGCTGATGCTGAGGTGGTACTTCGGTGTTGCTCAGGAGGTGCTGCGCTGGTGCTGAGGTGGTCCGGAGTGATGCTTTTGTGCTCAGGTGGTGCTGTGCTGATGCTCAGGTGGTGCTGCACTGATGCAGAGTTGGTGCTTCACTGGTGGTGGTGCACTGATGAGGGGGAAGTGGTGCAGTGCTGGTGCTGAGAGGGTGCTGTGGTGCTGTGCTGATGCGGAGGTGGTGCTGAGTGATGCTGCGCTGGTGCTCTGGTGGCACTAACTGGTGCTGGTGCTGAGTAATGCTGTGATGGTGCTGCGCTGGTCCTCAGGTGATGCTCAGATGGGGATGAATTGGTGCTGTGCTGAGGTGGTGCTGGGTTGCTGCTGAGTTGGGGCTACACTGGTGCTGAGGTGGGGCTGCGCTAGTGATGCTGCGCTGATGCTGAGGTGGTGCTGTGCTGATGCTGAGGTGGTGCTGATGCTGAGGTGGTGCTGTGCTGAGGTGGTGCTGCGCTGATGCTGAGCTGGGGCGGAGTTGGTGCTGCACTGGTAGTGGTGCACTGATGAGGAGGTGGTGCTGTGCTGAGATGGTGATGTGTGCCGATACTGAGGTGGGGCTGTCCTGATGCTGAGATAGTGCTGTACTGGTGGTGGTGCACTGATGAGGTGGTGCTGTGTGGATGTGAGGTGGTGCTGTGCGGATGTGAGATGGTGCTGTGCGGATGTGAGATGGTACTGTGCGGATGTGAGATGGTACTGTGCGGATGTGAGATGGTACTGTGCTGATGTGAGGTGGTGCTGTGCTGATGCAGAGGTGGTGCTGAGTCCTGCTGTGCTGGGCTGGTGCTCAGGTTGTGCTGAGTGATGCAGAGTTGGTGCTGTGCTGAGGTGATTCTATGCTGGTGCTGAGGTGGGGCTGTGCTGGTGGTGCACTGATGCAGAGGTGGTGCTGAGTTGGTGCTGCACTCATGAGGTGGTGCTGTGCTGGTGCTGAGGTGGTGCTCATGTAATGCTGAGTGATAGTGAGGTGGTGCTGAGTGATGCTGAGGTGGTGGTGCTGCGCTGGTGCTAGGTGATGCTGAGTTGGTGCGGCGGTGATGCAGTGCTGATGCTGAGGTGGTGCTGCGCTGATGCTTAAGTGGTACTGCATTGGTGCTGAATTGATGCTGAGTTGGGGCTGCGCTGGTGGTGCACTGATGCGGATGTGGTGCTGAACTGATGCAGAAATGGTGCTGAGGAGGTGCTGCGCTGATGCTGAGTTGGTGCTGCACTGGTTGTTCACTGAGGTGGTGCTGCGCTGATGCTGAGGCGGTGCCTAGTGATACTGAGATGGTGGTGTGCTTGTGCAGAGGTGGTGCTGAGTAATGCCGAGGTGGTGCTGCGTTGGTGCTGAATTGCTGCTGAGGTGGGGCTGCGCTGGTGGTGGTGCACAGATGCGAATGTGATGCTGTACTAATGCCGAGATGATGCTGCCCAGGTGCTGAGGTGGTGCTGCGCTGACGCTGAGGTGGTGCTGCGCTGAGGTGGTGCTGCGCTGACGCTGAGGTGGTGCTGCGCTGACGCTGAGGTGGTGCTGCGCTGACGCTGAGGTGGTGCTGCGCTGACGCTGAGGTGGTGCTGAGTGGTGCTCAGGTGGCTCTGAGGTGGTGCAGCGTTGGTTCTGAATTGCTGCTGAGGTGGTGTTGTGCTGAGGTGATGCTTCACTGATGCTGAGGTGGTGTGCTGATGCTCAAGTGGTGCTGCGTTGGTGCTGATGTTGCTATGGTGGACTGCGCTGGTGCTGATGCTATGGTGGGCTGCGCTGGTGCTGATGCTATGGTGGGCTGCGCTGGTTCTGATGCTATGGTGTGCTGCGCTGGTGCTGATGTTGCTATGGTGGGGCTGCGCTGGTGCTGATGTTGCTATGGTGGGGCTGCGCTGGTGCTGAGTGGCTGCTGTGTTGGGGCTGCGCTGTTGAGGTGGGGCTGCGCTGGTGCACTGATACGAAGGTGGTGCTGTGCTGATGCTGTGGTGGGGCTGCACTGGTGCTGAGTTGGTGCTGTGCTGGTGGCGATGCACTGATGCAGAGGTGATGCTTTGCTGGCGCTGTATTGCTGTGGTGGTGCTGATTCATGAGGTGGTGGTGCTGAGCTGATGCTCGGGTGGTGCTGAGCTGGTGCTGAGTGATGCTGAGTTGGTGCTGTGCTGGTGCTGCGCTGGTGCTGATGTGGGTCTGCGCTGATGTGGGGCTGCGCTGATGTGGGGCTGCGCTGGTGCTGATGTGGGGCTGCGCTGGTGCTGATGTGGGGCTGCGCTGGTGCTGATGTGGGGCTGCGCTGGCGCTGATGTACTGATGAGATGGTGCTTTGCTGCTGCTGCGATGGTGCTTTGCTGCTGCTGAGGTGGTGCTTTGCTGCTGCTGAGGTGGTGCTTTGCTGCTGCTGAGGTGGTGCTTTGCTGCTGCTGAGGTGGTGCTTTGCTGCTGCTGAGGTGGTGCTTTGCTGCTGCTGAGGTGGTGCTTTGCTGCTGCTGAGGTGGTGGTGTTGATTGCTGAGGAGATACTGCGCTGGTGCTGAGGTTGTGCTGAGTAATGCTGTGCTGGTGCGGAGTGATGCTGAGTAATGCTGTGCTGGTGCGGAGTGATGCTGTGGTGGTGCTGATTCATGCTGAGGTGGTGGTGCTGAGCTGATGCTCAGGCGGTGCTGAGCTGGTGCTGAGTGATGCTGAGTTGGTGCTGTGCTGAGGCTGCGCTGCGGTGGGGTTGTGCTGGTGCTGAGGTGGGTTTGCACTGCTGCTGATGCTGTGGTGGTGCTGAGTCATGCTCTGGTGTTGCTGAGCGATGCGGTGGTGCGGACTCATGCTGAGGTGGTGGTGCTGAGCTGGTGCTCAGGTGGTGCTGAGCTGGGGCTGCGCTGGTGGTGGTGCACTGATGCAGAGGTGGTGCTGTGCTGATGTGGAGATGGTGCTGATGATCTGCTGGTGCTGAGGTGGTGTTCCACTATACTGAGGTGGTGCTGAGTGATTCTGAGGTGGTGATGTGCTTGTGCGAAGGTGGTGCTCAGTGATACTGAGGTGTTGCTGAGTGATGCTTTGGTTGTGCTGCATTGGTGGTGGGGTTGCGCTGATGCTTAGGTGGGGCTGCGCTGGTGGTGGTGCACTGATGCGTAGGTGGTGCTGTGCGGAGATGGTTATGAGGTGGTGCTGCACTGATGCTCTGCTGGTGCTGAGTGATACTGAGGTGGTGGCTGTGTGCTTGTGCAAAGGTGGTGCTGAGCGATACTGAGGTGGTGCTCAGAGGTGCTGAGTGATGCTTTGGTGCTGCTCAGGTGATGCTGTGCTGGTGATCGGGTGGTGCTGAATAATGCTGATTTGGTGCTATGCTGGTGGTGGCGCACTGATGCGGTGGTGCTGAGTGATACTTAGGAGGTGCTGTGCTGATGCTGAGGTGGTGATGCAGTGATGCTGAGAGTGCTGTGCTGGTAGTGAAGTGGTGCTGCACTGGTGCAGAGGTGGTGCTGCACTGATGCTGTGCTGGTGATGAGTTGGTTCTGCACTGGTGGTGGTGCGCTGATGTGGAGGTGGTGCTGTACTGATGCTGAGGTTGTGCTGTGGCGGCGTTGTGATGCTGAGTGGTGCTGTGCTTGTGCTGAGGTGGTGCTGCACTGGGGCTGAGTGATGCTGTGGTGGTGTTCAGGTGGTAGTGCTGCTGAAGTGGTGCTGAATGACTGACTGGTGCTGCGCTGATGCTCAGGTGGTGCTGAGGTGGTGTTGCACTGTCTACTTGCAGGATATATTGTTAAGTAACCTCACATTACATGTCGTGTTTGGAGAGCACGAGGAGGCATCCCTCGATATTGGTTTTATTTCACCAACAATTGAAACCCAAAAGAAGCATCAAAAGTTGAAAGCGCGCAACTTAAAGCTGCTTCCATTTTATAAAGCGAAGCAATAACAGCGTGTTTACCGCTTTAATAGTATCCAAATAATCATGTTGTCAAAAGCACAATGTAAATAGGTTGAGCCTACTGTTGGCCATCTTCTTTAACTACAATTGCATCAAGTACGTATATTATTTAAGGTTTGGACATTTGAGTTAATGAAACCAATAATGTTATAGGATGAAAACCAACATAGACTCCAGCTGCAAAAGTGCTTGTGCAACCAAAGACCGTAGAATAAAAGATAAGGACATGATTTGCAGCCCTCGGCTGAGCACGTTCAGAAAGCCAAACGAGCCCAGGCAAAAGAAGAAGTAGTGCGCCAAAACTAACTTATATGCCCGAAATGTGAAATGATCTATGCAACGGGGGCCAGTCTCCAGGGCATCACCAAAACAGCAAAAAGAGGGACAAATGCACACTATTCACCAACAAAAACAAACTAATTTTGAAAGGCATATGAAGGAACGAATCGAAATGAATGGGCGTACTGAAAGTATAGTAGAAACAGCATATCTCGAGAGACTGCGCATGCCCTGCCTAGGTGAGGCCTGAAAACAAAGCCCCTTTGCCACCTGCACCTTGCTGCACAGAACAAAAGCAGACAACGTGCAGGCGCTGCTGAATGTGTCCCAGTGTTTGAAAATTATCCCAGGACGAGCTCAGCATATTTCAGTGGGGCCCAACTTCTTGGCATGGTGGACAGCGACTACCTGCGTGTGCCCCCTGACTTGTGCCCTGCCCCATGTCGTGAACTTTGATCTTTTTACTGCAAACTCAAGTTTACCCAAGGATCTAGGATGGGGAGAAATATAGGTCACCGATTATTCAGAGAAGATATTTGGACTATTTCCATAGAACTCTTAATATAGCTAGCTGGCAGATTTAAACTGAATTCTCTTCGTATGAGAATGTCACTCCGTTCCCAATATGCCCTCGTTACCCTTTTTCTTTCTTAATGTTTTCCTCTCTTCACCCCCACCTAATCCTTCTGACTCATTTAGCTCATATATATATTTTTTTTTTTGTGCAATAACGCAAAACCTCATGAACCCTTCATTTTCCTTCCATTCTAACCCTTACCCTTTCCACTCGTTTCTCCCGTATCACTGTGACTCCTACGTTCACTCCCTTCACATGCAGGAGCAACGTAGTTTGTTTAAATTAACATGCAGGTGTAATGGTGGGAGATGTTGCATATTGGGCCAATCGGGAGAAAGGAGGGAGGGTCAGAGTGTTGATAAGAGGGAGGAAGAAAGACAGTAGTGATTAACTACGGTTTTTTATGATGGCGAGAACGGAAGGCTTTTAACTTTCACGGCAGGTACGGGATGAGTTAGAATGTTTGTTGAAATGATGAGGATAATTAAGATTCAGGAAAAGGGAGTGAACGTATGAGTCACAGTGATACGGGAGAAACGAGTGGAAAGGGTAAGGGTTAGAATGGAAGGAAAATGAAGGGTTCATGAGGTTTTGCGTTATTGCACAAAAAATATATGATGAGCTAAATGAGTCAGAAGGATTAGGTGGGGGTGAAGAGAGGAAAACATTAAGAAAGAAAAAGGGTAACGAGGGCATATTGGGAACGGAGTGACATTCTCATACGAAGGGAGGGTGAATGATTGGTAAAGAGTTCGTCACATGGTGGGGTGGAGGAATTGACGCTTTATGTAAATAGCCTGTCTTGGGGATTGGTGCTGATAAAAGGTTGCACTGCGGGGGAATGAGGAATTTGATACTGTTTGTTGTTTAAAAAATTCTTTCACTTGTGTGATTAGATGAAGAAAAATGTATATTCGTGTTAAAAATATGAAGTGGTAATGACTTTTATTATTATTCATAGTGACCCCTGACGAAGGGCGCTTCGTGGCCCGAAATGCATTGGGACTTTTATTGAATAAAATACTGCTTGTGATGAACTTTGCACTATTCGTATTCTGTCAAGAGGTCTGGATGGGCACAGGTTGAATACTAGAAACTTGAAAAAAGGCAACATTTTCCGAGCGTGGATTCAAATTAAAAGAAGAGAAATGGAGGTTTAAGAAGATTATAATGGGTTTAAAATTGATTACATGGATAAATAATAAGGTACACATGATCGCCAAAGAAGGCGGCGTTTAGCTGTGCGTCTGTTCGGGGGCGAGAAGTCGCCCCTCTTCAAATAGTTGTTAGTTTCAGTGGCATTTGGGCATGCCACATTACCATTCTGCACGCATTCTTGGAATACTTGGATAAATATTATAAAACCTTGAACATATGGTGTGCATCCCACCCCCCGTGATTGAATAAGTTCCCCAAAATGCCAGAACTGGGTCCAGGTTTTCCTCTGCATGTGTCATTCCCATGTATCGGAGCTGGACTCACCCTGAGGTCCCTCCTTTCATCTGAGTTTGGCCCACCCGAGATTCCATCGCTCTCACCAAGGCCATTTCTTTAGCTGACAAGAGCCAAACCTTTTTCGCTCCAACTTCCATCTTGCGTTTGCAAACATGAAACCATGGTCTCAAACCCTACTGTCAGAGCCACTGGAATTGTGGCAGAGGAGGGCCAAACTATGCGGCAGGCTTGAGTAAATTATGCAGCAAGAAAAGGCAAATTGTGCGGCGTAATGTGGCACATTTTGTGATAGAATTACTTCATTTGTTTGTCATTTTTAAACGTGTTAACACTGTCTGGGTATTGCTTGCACCTCGTTAGTACTAGTTTAAATATAGCAATATGCAACCAATAAGCAACAGAAATGTGACCAGTCGACCGTTGCAAAGTTCCTTCCAGTGCACGGCGACACATGTCGCTGCAGTTTTAGTAACTTTTGAACCGTTTGAGCTAGACACAAATATGTCTTTTTTGTTAAAATCTGCAGATTATGCATCAGATGATGGATTATGTCGCAAATGCGGCAAATCGCATAATTCCAATGGCCCTGTCAACTGTGGAATAAAAAAATGCTGATATCCTTTGGGCGCAAAGTGGCCTCTGTCCCTCCCTCATGGAAGATTACGTCAGACCCACAGAAATACAAAATTGCATTGGTTAAAAAATAATCTTTATGGCCACGGGGTTCCTAGCCAGGACTCTTGGTTCAGAAACTGATATGCACATTTTAAGCCATCCTTTCATATACAAAAGTTTTAAAAAATGCTTCTAGTCCTCTTCAGCCAACCTCAAGATATCACTGTAAACAAATAAAGGATGGAAGGGTCCTTGGTTCTGTCCACAACAGAAGACGAAGTCCTCTCTTCACGACCTATGGGGATGGCCAGGAACTGTGCTCAGTAATTGCAGAGCATGCCTTAAGGCCCTGTGGGTACTTTGTGCATAGGTAACTAGGCCAGGGCATCACCTGTATTCCATGTCACCTGCTCTGAGTTTGCAAGCCGACAGGCCAGGCCTTCCTTATACTGCAGCACATGTAGTGGCACATGACCTGGCCATTAGCCATGTCATAAACTAGTAAACCTGTTCTGCTGTGTACCCAGGCCCACAGTAACCACAGAGAGTAGAGTTCAGCCATTCAGTATACCTTGCTCCAGGACCCATAAGGCACATGCGTCATATATTCCCTGTGGGCAGTGAGTGAAAGGTATGGCCAAAGGTCCTATCCTAAGCCAGGGCACGTGCCTGCAGTACCTTCAGTTTTTAGGTCGAACCTGGGCAGAGCATGCTCTGCTCTGCGAGGCATGCTGTATTAGAGTATGGACTTGTAGCTCCGCCCATATTTTTCATTGGCTTATGCCATTGTCCTTTGTAAATGCTGGCTTCTGAATCAGTAATAGGCTTGTTAGTGCCTCCTTCGTAGCGCCTTATCTTCATTTATAACCTTCCATGAGGACTGCCCTTTTACTTCTGTTGTTACACTGTATGTCGTATTTAGTCTGTAAGCACTATTTTCTTTAACTAATTTCTCCTACTGCAGGCAAGACATGCTTTCCTGCAACATTCAGTATGCCATGCGCGCTTTCACTTTCCTGAGCAGCCGCTTCTTTGAAATTAAATAGGTCTCGCAGTTACAAGAATTTGAGCTATTGCCATTGTAAATGACAATGCCTTTTATGTATCTGTTTTAAAAACAACACATAAATAAAAGGCATTGTCATTTACAATGCCAATAGCTTAAACTCTTGCAAATGTGAGACCTATTGCATTGCAAATGCTTGTTGGTTGTTCGACCTTGCATGCTGGCATGAGTACTAATCGGAGGGCATTGCTGTATCCTGGCATGGGTACTAATCAGAGGGCATACCCCAAGGCTCTGCTCGTTCCTAGGTGCTTAAATAATCACTGAACTTCTCATGGCACTGAACTGTTAACCTTTCAGTCCCTCGTTGTGACTAGGGCCCATCAACGGTGCCTTCCTATTGGCCAGCTCTGGGCGGACGAATACTGCTGTGTAGCAAAGTACTGGACTACACTGCTACATCATCCCACAACTGTCGGTCAATTGCTTTGCACCCTCCAGTCTAACCGTTATTCAACGCTCCTTGTTTAGTAGGTACAAGATGAGGAGAGAGAGCTGCAGAAGAGGACAGAAGCACACACTACGAATGAGCTGAAAACAAAACATACAGGATGTGTTGCAACACTGTTGGGCAACAGCGTTGACGCAGGAAATGGGTTGGTGCCACGCATCACAGCTCTGAGCAAGACTTAGCAAGGAACAGCTGCACACATAATTCTTCTGATCTACTCTGTCTTCTTCTAAGCTCCCAAAATGGATGCCTCATTTGCTTCAGTCATAACCTAGGGATGAGTTTTAGGCTGCAGGTAAATCCCATTTCCACTGAGAGGCCTGTGTATCTGAAAGGCTGGTGGGGCTATGGCAAAGTCGGTTGTGTGCCACCTTTGGGCAATAAATATTGTGCCTGAGGTTTTTTGTTTTTTGTTTTTTAGTATTACAGAGACCCTTCTATTTATGAATTTCACCCCCGAATTTAGACAGAATCAAATATACAGGAGTACACGTGATTGCAAAGAAGCATCCATATTTTGGCTTTCAAGGGAAAATCCTAATGTCACAATTTTAAGAGAGTGTCACTTAGTTAGAATGGATACCCTTCCAGTACAAAACATTTGCTAGACTCGCGCACACAATCTTGCAGTATGGCGCAAAGGAAGGTTTGTCTGTGGCGCTCTGCAGCTAAAATCTGAGCTGGCGCTAGAAAGAAGGGAGTGCCATATCTCTGTACCTATGGCGCTCTCCTGCTCTCTCTTTCAACGCAGCTAGCATTTTGGGCTGCTGCGCTGTGTTGTGTGAGAATTTGATAGATCTAGCTCAACCTTGTTTCTGGTCACTCTTCTGCTGTGGCAAATGTAATAGTTATGTGCAAGTTAAGCTGCAAAAAAGGTTCGGCGGATCCAGTGTCTCTCCTCTCGTCAACCTGTTCCAAAAAGACCCGGAACGAGCTCCCGATCAACATCAGACACGCACCCACTCTGCACATCTTCAGGAAGACCCTCCAGACCTGGCTCTTCGACTGACCGGAGCTGCTTCCTCCCTCTCCCCCAACCCCCACCTAGCGCCTTGAGACCCTCACGGGTGAGTAGCGCGCTTCACAATTCCCTGATTGATTGATTGATTGGAAAATGCTTGATATGTCACCCTCTCAAGGTGAACATTGATGCTGATGGGTTGACTGCTGGTCATGTTACCTCTGTTTGTCAAATGTTGGAACTGTTTAATTTACCCTATTGCCCTGAAGTATGGGCTCAGGCATCCAACAGCAGAATTAGGCCTCAAATTGCAGGTGTTCCCATGATGGCAGAGTCCACACGATTTAAAAAAAAAAAAAAAAAAAAAAAAATTTCAGCACAAATCTCCATTCCAGCTTCCACGCCGTCTTGCCTGTTCCACAGTTCCTCAGGATGCAATGATGTCCAAACCACTTTCAACACCTCCCAATTTACGGAATGTACTTCCAGTCTTTAAGATCAGTATCTTCTCTGGCCAATTAAAAAGATTAAGGAAATGATTTATGTCTTTATGCAATCATGATTGAGCCTTTATCATTGTTTTGTTTCCATCGTTTCATGTAGAATTCTGTCTGTTTGTCATGGACTTTGGAAAAAGGTCCTATAATAAATGAAACAATTAACGTACATAAACATCACTCGAAATATAAATGTAAAAAAAATATTCTCTGAATTGTTCTCCATTATATAAATCACACACTGCTATGTTAACATTTTCAAGTATGGTTCGGAAATATTTTATGGCAGTTAATGCCTTAATTTCCCTTGTAAAGTAAAGCAGTATTAATATCCCTGTTTTCATTTTGCCGATAATATGTAAAACTCACATTTGCATACATGCATCAACATTATCCCGACTTCTAAGCACTATTATCAGGCACCTTTTCGTATTGCCCTGGCAGGTAAACAACAATGCATGCTGGTATTGCTATGTTTTTGCTTACCCTTGAGTTGATGGCTTCTTTTTAATTCCTCAAATTATTTACATTTGCCTACAGAATGCGGAAAAGTATGTTTCCTGAATGTTCGATTTTTTTTTTTTTAAATCAGTTTTCCACTTGAGTAAGGCGTTTTTTTGTTTTACATCTGTAGTTCACCTATGACCGAATATTGACAAATTACCGCCCCCTTAGGTTTGGATTGCTTCACCAGCCAACTTCACTTTGCTGTCTGTAATCCTTTAGTCTCTATTTGGTTACTGCTTGTGCGGTCTGCTGAGCTGCGATTTCCATGTGTCGGGTATTCTGTGTAAGTGATCAGTAATATTCTAGTTTTTGGTATTGAACAGGGTGCGTCTCTCACTAAGAGTGTGTTGACCCTGGTGTGCCTCCTATGGGCCCATATGCTTTCCGGTGTGTGTCCCTATTAAGTGTCCTAATGGTTCACAATGGACTATTTTATATTCTTGCTTGATGCCCAGGGCTTTAAGTGGGCCGGGTCCTGCCGGTGCTCAGCACTGGCAGTTCAAAAAAAAGAAACCGGTGCAGAGATTGGTCCCCATCAGGCTCTTCATTTTTGCCCTCACCCTGAGAGTGAATAAAATACTTTAACTCTGCAGCAGTACCCACATGTTTAAGCCATGCCCCTAATTACATCTGCCACACCCCTTTGAGAGACCCCCGCCCCCCTGCAGTTTTTTCATCCCACCTGTTGATGCCTCCACTTTCGTGTGATAAATATCGGTTTTCCTACACTTTCCTTTGTTAAAGACTGAGGTCAGGATTCACCGAATCACATAAATTCTTGGAAAAAATATCTACTGTAATTACAGGAGTAAGTATTCTCTAAAATTGGAGTAAACCACACTTATGGAGCAAACTGTCAATTCAGCCTGGCCTGGTTATGATCAGGGCCAGTGGAATTATGTGGCTGCTGCGATTTTCGCATTATTATAGATTTGCCACATAATCCATCATCTACTGCATAATCTGGGCTAGAAACAATTTTTTTTGTTTAAAATCTGCAAACGGTCCAAAGGTTAATAAAAATGCAGTGACAAGTGTTGCTGCACAGTGGAAGGGCCTCTGCAAAGCTGGACTGATCACCTTCCTGTTGCTTAAAGCCATAGTTGGGTGTTAAACTAGTACAAATGAGGTGCAACCATTGCCCATATAGTGTTACCAAGTTTAACAAGCATTGGAAATGCAATAGGTCTCGCTTTTTTTTAAGTTAGAGCTATTGGCATTGTAAATGGCAATGCCTTTTACTTATGTTTACGGAGTGGATGTATGTGGTGTGAGGTGGAATTATGTGAGTTGGATAGAATTGTGTGGCGTGGAATAGTGTGGTGTGGAGTGGATTTGTGTAGAGGAATTATGTGGTATGGTGTGCAGTGGAATTATGTGGATAGTAATTATGTGGTATTGAGTGTACTTGAATTATGTAGAGTGGGATTGTGTGGCATGGAGTGTAAATATGTGGATTGGTATTTTGTGTTGTGGAGGGAAGTTTAATTATGTGGTATGCTGTTGAGTTATGTGGCCTGATGTAGAGTTTTGTGGTGTGTATTGGATACATGTGGTGTGTTGTGTAATCATGTGGTTGAGTTGAATTATGTGGTTTGTTGTTGAATTATGTAATGTGGAAAGGAAATGTGTGGAGCTGAATTTAAGGAGGGGGACGTAAGGGAACGGGGTGCTGGGTAGGTGGTAGCCAATCACGAGCAGTCAGTTGAATGCATGCATTGAACCAGGAAATCCATGGCCGTCTCATGAGGGGGTTAAATTCATCGCATTTGATCATCTCGTGAAACGGGTTACACAGGAGTGTACGTGCTCCAACTGGTGAAATGGCTCGGGGGTTCGTGCAACTGCTGCTAATCTATCAAGGGGCTAGCAGTAGAGATATGCACGAGGCCTGCACTTTACGGGTTCCAAACATAGTAAAACAGCACATACCACTCCCTAAGATTAATGTGCGTACTGCGGAGATGTGCATTTGTATGTGAATTAATTGTAATTGCAATAAGGTAGCTCTGCTTGTCGTTGCAAAAAATATGGCTTTAGTCTGCAGGTCAAAGGTTCCACTCCCGCTAAGAAGGCTCCCTGAGTAGATGTACGTGCTTCGGACATCAGTATAATGTGCAGACCTTTAACCCTTCGGCTTCCTTGCGACGCTCACTCAAAAGTACGTGCCCTAAGGTTCAACATATTCTCTGTAGTTCATTTTCTCGACGTTAATAGTCACATGTAATTGATCATTGTTAAGTTCTGACCCCAAGGTTAGCGGGAGGGGTGAAGAAGTTAGTAATGTCTCCTCGATGCTGCGTGTCTGTCAGACTACAGGTTATCAAGCACTGACTATTACAGCTTAGCAACCAAATCGTCCTTAAAAAAACATAGGGAACCCATATCTGGACTAGCCTTGTCCCGGTAACACCCAAATCTACATGAATGATTACTAATCTAAAATGAAAGGCCTCAAATATCACGGCCCATTGCATGACATATGGATACTCTTTCACTGTGGGGAGTCTCAGCAGAGAGGCAAACGGTTCAATGATCAGATTCTTAACGCCTCGATGCGATGCCCCCTATAGGATGGGCAAGGAAGCTCCTCTGCCTGGGAAGACTTCAGGCCCAGAGCTCTCCTTTCAGCACCAAAATCCACCCAAAGCGCTCTGAGGAGACCCAGATAACTGTGGGCACTTCAAAGGGAGCCCCCGCTCACCTTTCGTTTTATTTTGTCACTCGAAGGGGCATTTACCGTTAACTTTAAAGTTTTTCTCAAATAGTAACACGGTCTTCACATTTTTGTCTAAAATATGTCGGCGTGTTTGTTGCACGGTTGACAAATTTCCATCTAAATAGAGGACAGGCGTGAACCATAAACAGCCACATTTCCTGTAAGTCAACACGTCCTGCTTAAAACTTTAAATAAATGTTTTCCTGTAATCAAACAGCCAAGCCTTAAAAAACAACAACACAGTCAAGTTCCCCCATGAGACTGTGCCTCTGTTTTGAGTGGTGCTGTAGTTGAAAGCACTTGGCTGGAGATTACAACAAACGTGATATGTACCTTAAAGGTTGCTCTGTTGGGGACCCTCCTAAGATTATTACGTATCGCACAGTTTGCTGAGTATGTTTTATTAGTAATGTTTGTTATTCCGGCATCCCAACCCATCTTCACACCATCTAAGACGCCGCCATTGACTCGTCCTCGAACTCCCACGCCTAACCCGCACCACACCACTGCCCAAAAGCTACACTCGCTCCCCATCCAGAGGCGCTTCCAGTTCACACTTCTCACACATGAGTTCAAGTCACTACACAACACGGGACCGCACAACTCAATCATGGCTTCCCTTCCACCAACCCAACAGACAACTTTGCTCAGCATCACTCGCGCGCACACACAACCCGTATCCACAAATCCTGGAAAGACCTCCCCCAACACATCAGGGCCTCTTCCTCACTTATTGAGTTCTGCAAAAAGCTTAAGGCCTGTTTTTTTTTACAATTAGTCTTCTTGGGACCACTGAGATTGCCTGTACTCAGGTCCAGCCTCACAACACACCTACATTCACCTACTAAGCGCCTGGATACCCTCACCGGTGACAAGCAGCACTCTACAAATCCACCATACGTTCCATTCATCACTACTTTGCTTTCTATGTGGGGACGTGCCCTCTACCTGTATTTCTGCTAACTCTGGAATCTTCCCTGGCCTATAGCGAAAGGCCCTTTTAAATTATTAATTTCAGACGACAGGCCTGTCCCTATACAAAGAATGAGTGCATGTCGTTTTTGTTCAGCCCATTCCCGGCCTCCAGTTTTACTCTAGCCAACTGAACCCTATACCCAGCCTGTTTTTTTGTATCTTTGTCAGAAGCACAGAATAATACAACATATTGGTTTGCTGGTGCGTTTGGAGTTAAATGTACTTGACAGACACCGCCTAGCAGATCTCCAGCTTCACCCTTGCATTCTCAGTACTGTTGCTTAAGTTTCAGCCCATGTTGTAACTCATCTTAGTCCACGTGAGCACTGCATAAGTACAAAATAACTGAATATATTTCCAACCACATGATCGTCAGTTGACTCTCAGGCCCTACAATGTATCTTTGCCTATTTAATAACATCCGCCCAGGTGTCCCTTTCGCTTGCTCAGGTCACTAGAGCTTTATCTATACAGATTATGCATATTTGCCGATAGCGTATCACTTTTGGAGACAGTTTTACCAGCATACATTGACGTTCACTCTTCCCCATGGCTCTCAAAGGACCTGTCGCACAGACGTGGTGCGTACCAGCAGTGGTTTCCGGAACTCCACTTCTATGGCAGATGGATGCTGTCAGCTAGGGTGGCATACCACAGAGCCTCCTACCACCACTAACCCGGGCACACCCAGGCCGCACCACGTGCCTCGATACCGACCTCCCGAAACCCTTAAAGGGCTGGCAAGGGTTGGCGTCCGTTCTCACCTGCGTCAGGGCAAGTGGGAGCCACCAGCGAAAAGCTCAAGGACAGCTCCCTCAACACCCACTCGCCCGGCCCACCTCCCAATGTCTGCGGCGGTATAGCGGCCTACGAGGAGAGTGGTCCAAGATCTGGGTCATCTCTGGGCCCCAACGGACCTCACAGGCCACCCCTAGCTCTGTAAACCAAATAGAGAATACAAGAGTCACTACGGTAAGTACTGCGTGTTTTCTCTTACCGGGTTAAGGATCGGGTGTAGGCTCCCGCGCACCCCGCTCTCTGGGGGTGAGGCCCGCTCTGTTGTTATGCTTCTGGAATGTGCTGAGTTGTGAGCGGCGGGTTAGTTTCCTGGAATTACTCACTCCCTCAGAGAGATTCCTTCCATTCATAAAAACAGTCATGGTCTGACGTCACCGCCGGCCAATGGGAGAGGCGCAGGCTGGGCATGTGACTAGGAACAGGAGGGCGGGGTGAACCGTTGTCATCTTCAAGAGGGGCAAGGCTTGAGCGGTGATTCGACGAAGTGCCTTGCTGCGGCCATCTTTGAAAAGGGCGGGTCACGAATAACTAGTAACAGGAATAACCATGTTTGTGAAGGGCATGTACGCGATAAAAGAGGTCGCTTCGTGATTCGCCGCAGCCATGTTTGTTATTAGCAACGCGAGTATGTGAGCAGTATGTGAGCAGAGGTTTTATAGGATCCTGGAGGGCTAATTTACTCTTTTGCGACAGGACCGGAGGTAATGACTGTGCCTTCTATTTCTGGCACTTTATTTCCCAGCAGCTCATATCAAACCAATAACAAGCACGGAATAGAAACCTGGTGCGCGCGCACCACAGAGGAGCCGAACGCGAAACCAGTGGTGCGCGCGCACCACAGAGGAGCGGGGGCCAGGGAGCGCGGCAGCAAGGCGAACGCGCGCTGCTGCGCGTTCTGGCCACCGTCGGGAATGGGAGGAGCGAAGGCGGGACATGCGCCCGCCTTTGCCCAATCGCGTGCCGTTTTTTAAAAAAAAACGCACGCTACAGCCAATGTGGGCTTCTGAAAACAAAACCACACGCACGAGCGTGTGGGTCGTTTTCAGAAGCCCTTTCTAAAGGTCTCGCGCTGCGCGAGCAGGGCTGCGCACTGCAACGCTAGGCGCGAGACCTAAAAATGACGAAATAAGGAAGTAATATCATTACAAAACGTGCCGCATTATGCCACATAATTGGGCTTTTCTTGCTGTATAATTTACTCTACCCTGACGCATTATTTGGCAGTCTCTTGCCTCGTAATTCCCCTGGCCCTGGTTATGATGCTTTAAGGAACTGTAATGATGTTTTTTGAAGTGTTTCGCTGTACTTTCCTGTAGTGTACGGTAGCAGTAGGTGTTTGGGTCATCTAATAGGGTTCCAGAATCTATAGATGTGTTTTTAAGGTGAATTTGGTAAAACAGAGGCAGGCAAGTTGTCTCTTGACACATCTTTGCGGAATGTGTGACTACATGGAGATGTCTCCGTCCGACTCCCATGAGACTTGCTTTCCCATGTCTTAGGGAAAACGTCTTTGATTCACATCAAGCAAGCATTTACAATGCAATAGGTCTCGCAATGACATCATTTTGAGCTATTGTCATTGTAAATGGCAATGCCTTAAAAAAAATTAAAAGGCTTTGTTATTTACAATACTAAAAGCAACACCTATTGCATTGCATAGCGCGGTGTCCGTGAAGACGGCGCCGCGCTTATTAGATTGAAAAGAAAACTACAGTTGATTCAAAATGCAGCAACCGACCCGATTTGGGGCCTGAAAACGATGACAATATATTAGCCTTGCTTCGTAAATTCCTCTGGCATCCATTCATAAAATGTGTGTCTGAAAGCCATGAATTTGGCGCACAGGGTTATACATGCCACAGGGTTATATATGGAATAAGTTTAGCCTTTTAAAATGAGGTGATGTTTTCCATCCCTGGTCTTAAGATCGGTAAAGTAAAATCTTATGGGGTGGCAGGCTTCTCATTACTAGTGCCCAAATATATAACTGGTAGCTTTGACCCTCACCACCCCACCCATGTTAATAGTACCAGGTGTACCAGTAACTCTGTAGGTGTGGAGTTATTGACGATTATAAGCGAAACCCTGAGTTTCCACGGTGAAATTACAAATTCCGGGCAGAAGTGAGCACACTCTGAAAATCTGGCTTTTTTAATAATGTTTAGAGGGGGTGAGTAAAGTCTGTTGTACTGTTGAATATCCCTTAGCGCCAAGAAGCCTTGGCGTATGCGTACTTCAGGAGCAAAACAGAACATTATGTAGAGGAGCAGTGGGAAAAGATGGGGGGGAATATGAATTTTGTGGCACAGAAGACAATGGTGGTCAATGAAAAATGAAAGTGGAACAGAAGTAGGAAACCTAGTGAAGAGGAGGACAGGATAGATGAGAAAAGAGACAACTGCAAAACAGAGAGAGCGTAGGAGTGAGTAATTTAAATATAAGAGCATGAAAGAGATACAGAGGAGGTACACAAAAGGAGCGCTGACTTGATATTTTGGCGCTGCAATAAGCTGCCTGAAAATATCACTTTTTATATGCGTGAATGTCTGCAGTGAATCATATCTCGTAACATTAAAGGCAATCCTTTTAAGGATATTTTAACGTTCGCCCCAGTTTGCATCGCCAGATATTGTCGAAGATGCACATTGCTCATCCCTACGGCTCTCTTGGCATTTCTTTATTACACGATGAGAAAACACGACAGTGACATTTGCGGGGCTTGTGATTAACATTCGTGTTTCCCTCAGTGATGGGTTCGCTCGCGCCGCAATAGCATCTTGCAGCCCCGAGGGCAGCGGCGCCGCTGAGTGATTCCGAGCCCCGCCCCAGCGCGCGAGGACGAGCCGCGGACGGCCTGCGTGTCTCGAGCACAACAATGCCTGGTACATCGCGTGCTGTGACATAAGAAGTGCTTGAGAAATGATGATAAAGATATCTTGCAACGTGATTATGGATTTGCAACAAAAAAAACACCGGATAAGAGGTGCACAACACTGAGGCAGGTGTTAGATGAACAGTTCCTGGCCGACCCAAACATAAAACAGAACTTATGAGAAAGCAAATTCATTTATCACGGTTGGATGTGAAAATAGCTTCAATTAGCACGTCTCTTCTGTCGCCCAACGTTTGGATTTTTATCAAGAGGAAAATCGGTGCAGCTGCCGTCCTATTATTCAATTATGCAGGTACCATTACAAAGGCAGACAAGCTGTCGCCATTACGCAAAGAGAGCCGCGCGGGCTCGCTCGCACGGGCCTCAGTGTGCAGGGTAGTGCCTGCAGACTTTCTTATCTTTAGGGGGTGCCATCTGTTTCTAATTAGCATTAGTGATCTTGATCGGGTTTGCTTTACTCGCTTTCTTGCGTTTTTAAGACATTAAGAAGCCGGCTGTTGCGCTAGATACACTACACGCCCATGAATGTGGCAGTGTCTGTGCCCACATAGTATCATTTTGCTGAAGGAATTGTAGGGTATCAAATGGGGGAGAATCCTGGTTTATTGTAAGCTAGACATGTGCACCACTGAAACCCCTTCTATTCTTTCTCTCTATAGAAACCGATTTAGTTCTGGTTTTTAGTTTACACTCAAAGCTCGTTTTGCAGCATTGTGTATAAGAGGGTGTGGCCTAGCGGCTAGAGCGGTCGACCTCGAAGCCGGGTTGAGTCTCGGCAGAGACGCTCAACAACATCCTGTGATTCTGGGCAAATCACTTAGGGCCATATGTATCAAAAAGAGTTTTGCGATTCTCAAATTGCGATTTTTAGCGAATCGCAATTAGAGAATCGCAAAATGCAATGTATGTAGGATTTGCTAAACATTTTGCGAATCCTACATATTCCTTATTTGCGAATCGCAAATTGAGATTCGCTAATAAGGAATACCTTCCCATTCATTCCTATGGGCTAGGAGGCCCATAGGAATGAATGGGAAGACATTCTCAATTTGCGATTACCTATTAGAGAATCGCAAATTGAGAATGCAATTTCAAGGTTGCAAGGGTGCCAAAAGGACACCCTGTTGCACCCCTGAAATATGCATGTGTGCACATTTTGCGCACATACATGCCCGCATGTATGTGCGACATATGGCACTTTAAAAAAATCAAAAAAGTTCTTTTTTTAAAGAAAATCGCAAATTACCACCAACTTGAAGTTGGTGGTAATTTGCAATTCCTTAAGGCCAAATAGCAAATTTCTGGTGCTTCCAGAATTGCATTTAAGGAATCGCAATTTGCAATTCCTTAATTGCATTGGCAAAATAGAGAATCGCAAATTTTGCAATTCTCTATTTTGCGATGGCCTTTTGGGATGATACATCCCAAAAGGCTTCTTCCAATTCGCAAACGGGCCGATTCTGAGAATCGCCCATTTGCAAACGGGAAAAAGGCTTGATACATATGGCCCTTAATCTCCCCCTGCCTAACATAATAAATGTGTCCATCTGTAATGCAGCTGGTGCTCGTGTAAAGCGCTCTGATACCTTAGAGTCGAGTTCACGCTCTATAAACTCCCAAAAAAGAAATAAAATAAAAAAAAGGTCTGCGAACTGGTGGCGAGGCTCACTAGACCATTAAAATATTAAAATGTCCGTCTCCGGACTGTAGACACGATATCCCCTAGCCGTCACATCGCTTCCAGTGGTCCTCGCATTCTGCAGCTCTCTCGTACCAAAGGAGTGGGCCGTGTTTGCAGCTTATACTTATCCAGACGGCATCTCAAGACGCGCTGTAACATGCCTGTTGTTCTCCGAGCCACCACTAGAGGGAGATCGCTGCACACCCATTTCATGGCCCAGTAACCTGACCTGGCAGTACACACCCAATACGATGCAGCAGCATACGATTACTTTCTGGTATGTCTCTCAGTAAACGTGCATTACCAAAGTGAGGTTGTATATATTTTTCTTTTCCATTATCCGAAGACACTAATTACGTTAAGGAAACGTAGCAGCTCTTTATCGTACATCTTATTGCTGTGTAAAGGCTTTCTGACCTGGAGGTGCGTGTCGGGCATCTTTAGCTCTGGACTTTGGGTGCCTTGCCCTGCGTGGACAAGCAAAGGCAACTTGTGCTGCGTAATGCAGCACATTTTGTGATAGTATTTACTTTATTATTTTGTACTTTTTACACTTATTAACACTGTCTGGGTATTGGTTGCACCTAATTAGTACCAGCTTAACACCCTAATATAGCATTAAACAACAGAAAGGTGATCAGTTAAGATTTGAAAAATGCTTACCACTTTGCAGCAAGACATGTCACTGCTTTTATAGTAACTTTGGATCTGTTTGAGATGGTAACAATGTTTTTTGTGAAAATCTGCAGATAATGCAGCAGTTGATGGTTTATGTGGCAAATGCAACAAATCTATAGTTGTGCAAAAAACGCAGCTGTTGCACAATTGAATAATTCTAGTGGCCCTGCTCATAGTTTTCACCCAGTTAAATGTGCATGTTCTTTTCATCACTTAGTTTCTGATAGTCTGTAATTTTCTTTGAAGTGTCTCTAGCCGCATGTCTCTATCCATCAGTGGTGGCTGGTAGAAAACGGGGTGGAGGGGGCCGTGCGGGGGCAAGAGGAGTTGGAAAAGGTAAGTAGATTGTTTTTTATTTTTTTCAGCCGTCTCTCGTCCGTCTCGGCTTCTCTTCCTTACTCCGAGTAGGAAGAAGCAGGAAGCGCAAAGGCTCCCCTAAGCCAATCACAACGCTGCAATGCAGCGTTGTTTGGTCTGAGTGCCATTGTTCGGCGCTCAGACGGGGACATTGATCCTGTGCATGTTCCTCACCAGGCTGTGTAATGCAGCCTGGTGGGAAATATGCAAAGTGCGCATGAATGTTTGGCTGGCATAAGAAGGTCTTAGCGATACCAAAGGGGATGATGGACGGAGCGCTTGAGCTAATCAAACACTCACCCCCAGTCAACTGATCTGGGTTTAATCCATCATCATTCTTTAGCTCACTCCACCACCCCAGTTCAGACATGGCCATATGCAAATCAGTCTGACCCTGTGCCTCATGGGAACAGTCCAGCCCGAACTGCCAAGCCATGTCTTCCCTGGACCGGAAACAAGCATCCTGGGACCGGTTTCTGGCCATTCAGCCGTCATCAGCCAGGCTAGCTTGAATCCAGTGGCAAAGTGAGCAAGGGACCAACTTAGGGCGAACAAAGCGATACCAAAGGGGATGATGGACGGCCAAACAGTTATGCACACTTTGAGTGTGCCCACCACTCCTCCTCCCTGTGCCACCAGCCCCGCCCGCCCCTAACCCAGCCACGCAGGAGCAAAAAATCAAATGCTAAAAATTTTATTATCATTTTAATTTTTCTTTTTTCACTGCTCTGAGAGCAGTGGGGCACACTCCTCTACCTTAGCGGAGGAGCCACCCCTTATATCCGTCCCATGGTTGCTCATACCTTTAGGCCAATATGGCTGCTCCCACTACCGACCAACACTCTTGAATGCTTTGTGAGTCTTGAACTCTCTTGTTGCCTTGAAGACAGTGAAGTATTAGACCAGACACAGGTGAGGGTCAGACCATCGCCTAGCACAGACACTGCCTTATTGGAAGTTGCTCATAATCTCAGATTACTCCTGTCCAAAGGGAGTGCTGCCTCCCTCACTTTATTAGACCTGTCGGCGGCATTCGACACGGTGCGCATTCCATTCTCTTGGGATGACTGTAAAATGCAAGGATATGTAAATGGCTAAGATCATTCCTAACAGACAGATCTTGGTCAGTATTCTTGCATCCTTATTTTTCCAAACAAGCTACACTTCCATACATCCCCATGGACCCTCCCGAGCCCATCGTTATTCAACATTTGCATGCCCCCATTTGAAGCGCTAGTCTGCTGTTTTGGCTTCAATCTACTATCCCACATGTACAGCACTCATCTTATAATATCTATTTAAGAAAACTTCACCATACAACAGAACTTTAGATCCTGGAAGTCTGTGGTGGCTTCATGGATGTCTCAAACAGAATGTTGAAAAAACACAGAGGTTATATTGTTTGACCAACAACCACCACCATGGTCCCACCTGTGGTGGCCTGTGGAGTTGAGTATCTTCAGCACACCTACGGTATCCGCTAGAAATCTTGGCATCAGATTCGATAGCAAACTCTTTCAAAACAGTTCTCTTCAGTAGCAGCTGCCTTTGTATACACTCTTAAAATGCTCTTAAAATGCTCAGACAGGCCTTTTTCCTTTTGCCTTTGCAGTGCCGAAAAATGCTAGTCTATGCACTAAAACCATCTAGGCGGACTGTGGTAATTCATAGTACATAGGCTTGCCACAATATTTAATCATAAGGCAACAGCGGGTACAGAATGGGGCCGCCCACCTCATTGTAAACCATCAGAGGAGAGAGTCAATATCCCAACATCTTTGGAAGCTACATTGTCTCTCAATAAAAAAACATAAATCGCATTATCTTCAAAGTCTTTTGTCTCACTTTCAGAGCCAAGCATAAGAAAGGCCCCATCCATCTATCTGCAAAAGCTCATCTCTCCATGTATTCCAGGCAGGGCCCTAAGTCCTTGAGATGTCTGCCTCTTGAGGATTCCAGTCTATCGCAAAGCCAGATTAGGCGGCAGGTCCTTCGTCATCATGGCAGCTAAACACTGGAATGCCCAACCTATAAAACCAAGTCCAGAATCATCTAAACCTCTCTCCAGGTAAAAAAACAACACTTGATTCTTTTAAAACTGTCCCCCCTCGTAATAGTACACTAGTCCCTTTTCATTACTGAGCATTGGGCAGCAGCACACTTTATAAATTAACGTAAAATAATGTATTTGGTCATTATTTTCCTGTATTTTGTGTTTTTTTGCACTTAGTCGGTATCTGCACGGTAATGGCCCCTGCTCGGTGACTAGTAGCCTTATATTGTCTAGTGCCCTCCTCTGATTTTTCCAGGAGTTAGTTATTACGCTTTTTATGCCATTGGATCAGATATACTTATTTGGAATTCTGGCCCCCTGGTGAGTGTTTTTGGTGTTTAAGTACAGGCCCCAGTGTGACTTTTCCTGAAAGCCCTTGGATTTCCACAACATTTTCACACATCAAGCAATCATAATTATCTGCCAAATTCTGCTCAGCATGCAGCATTATTGGTATTTTTCAGTTGACTATGGGGACCTATTGTAGAAGAGTTTATGCTTGTTAGGTTTGGTTTTACAGTGCAGCTGTCTACAAAATCTATTGTTACCAGTTCTTTAAAATATAAATGGAGCCGCCATTTGCTTCACCCAGGTTATATCTCTGTCACCTTATACAATTGGCTCTTTGGTGTATCATTCCACCTCCTATGGAGTGCTTGCATTGCAATGCATGAGGGAGTAATTTACATCTCAAAAGTCCACTGATTCATCACGCATTAAATTCTTTGGCTCATATTTGCATTGCACATAGAAAACAATCCCTTTTTTGTTTTGTTTTATCACTGCACCAGACTTTTATTTAAAGCGTTTTGGCTTTGTTAATGTTTGTATTTCTATTAGGATCATGTCCCACTTAAGTTCTTAGACCCGAGTAGATAACTTCGCTGCCATACATAACTTGCTTAGTTATCTAGTCAAATAGTGCTAGCCCCAATCTTGCAGTTGAGTTGATAAAGAACACTTTGGTTTGTATTGTGTAACATGAACACAGTGCTCTTTCCTGTAGTGCTTCGCGGCCTGTGTAAACTTTTCAGAAGCAGTGAAAAGCACGCGTTTGGTAGTTGTCGTTTAACATATTTCAGCGGTGTATTGTCAAAATAACAAGGGAATGCTTATTGAGGGGTTGGGCGTGCGCAGGCAATGAAGTCCAAAAAGTCAATATTTAGTTTTTCAAATGAGTCTTTATTTTCAATTAATTAGTTCTCACAGAATTGAAGATTTTATGGTCAGCCAACGCGTTTCGTTCTCATGACGAGAACTTCGTCAGGGCTCAGTACAAGGGAATGCTAACTGTTTCAAGACTATTTTTATTTAAAGAAATAGTATTTTGGTTTTTAATGTGTTTATTAATGGGAACGAAGAAATGCAGTACCTTGTGAGAATGTCCACACTTTACAGTGATTCACTATAAGAAGAGAGAAGCCCCGCTACCCCGAAGGGGATAGTGTTTCTAAAGCCACTCAAACATGTATATATTGCCCCTCCGATTTAAAAACCTTACCGATCTGGAGTAGGTTTCTTTCATTCTCTGTGTTGTGTATGCTGCATGTTACAGATCACTCTTCTGTAGTTTTTATAAAAAATATAATATTTGCTTTCAGTGCAACATAATTGTACACTAACGAGATTTCCCCGAACCACATATCATAAATACATACATGCTAAAAAGACATTGCATAAACAAACCAGAGTACTTCCCATCTCACATAAGTTCATTATGGCTCACGCAATTAATCTTTTCCAATAAATGTGATGGGAATAGAAGACGGGTGTAGATGTGATCTCTAGTTCAGCTTTTCGAAATAATCTATTGATTTATGTAAAATCTATCTCCCCAAGTTATAGGTGTATTATTTATTTGAGTATTGTGTGTCCCTTGTGCTGCTCGTACAAACGACACTATGGCACCAGCAGGAGAGAGAGCTTGCGGGCTAAAGGCAGCAATTCTCTCAGCTGACACCTTCAAATGCCCTGGAATATACTGAAGCTCCCAGACATACTCCCAGACCCTCATCCCGAGTGGTGCTAAAACTGCGCATTATCTTGGGCGCAAGCTGTGCACCCAATAAACACCATGAACGCATGGTATGGTCTATCACTGCAACGCAGTTTGCACTCCATTCTGGTTTCCACACCTCAGAATGAGGGATAACACACTAACAGCATGTTATCCTATTTTCTGAGAGATCTACCTCAGAGTTGAGCGGAATAGAGACGAGGATAGGCACAAAACCAGGTTAACCTTGATAATGAATATATAGAGGAACAGTACTTTCCTGGTAAAAAACTTTAACATGACATGCACCATAATATCTTCTATTGGTCACAAAAAATAGTGTTCCGTACAAATATTGGGTAATTCACTGGTAGAGGTCCACATATTGCAATGTCAACAGCATGTCGACCCAGGGAAAATGTCGTCATCAGGTTCAAATATTTTCCCTTTTATATAATTTAAAACTGTAGGAAATTGCCCCTTTTTGCATGGTCACCCCTACTTTTTGTTGGATGTTTGTGCTGGGTTTTGGACACTGCAACACTACTGTCCAGTGCTCAGTATATGTGCTCTGCCCCCTAAAAACATGTCAAATTGGTATACACCTGATTGGCATATTTATTTCACATATATATCTGTTGTATATGGTACCAAAGTGTACCCAGGGTAGTGGGCTGCAGTACATATTATGCCCCCACTAAATTGACCATGCAAAGCATGTCTCCAGTTCTGCACCTGCAGACTGGGTGTGCAGTTTTAAAACTGACGATCCGACCTGGCAAAATAATTCTTTTGCCAGGCCTAAACCTTCCTTTATAATATTATAGGTCACCCCTAAGGTAGGCCATAAATGCTTATAGGGCACTGTCCATGGTATTTAAAAAGTAGGACATGTATATTTTGTGTTTTACATGTCCTGGCAGTGAAAAGAAACCCTGAACCGGTTTTCACTGTCATAAGGTTGGCTGTTCCATAGGAAATTACTAGGTTTCTTTATATTTCCTTATAATGCCTAACTTCGGTTTGGGAGTAGATGGAAAAATGATTTCAGGACTCATTTTAATAGTAATTTAAAATACAACTTGATGATCACGTCAAGTTTTATATTACTATTTTGAAAATGACACTTGTAGAAAGTTGTCATTTTCCTTCCTGATTCAAAAGTGCCTTTCTGCCAATGTTCAGTGTCACCTGACTGCTGAATGGATCCTTGCTTAGGTGTGAAGTGGCTTCCCGAGCTGAGCTAAAGGAAGAAGGGTTGACTGGAGCCTGATAGGATGGCCACCTGGGCCGTGTCCAGGAACTTAATTAACTTCTTAGGATTCCTACCCTGTCACAAGCAGATGTAGTTCACACCTGAGCTTGCCCCTTCTATTGTGCTGCTAGCCAACCAGGCATCAATCTCAGCGGGAGAGGAACTGCCCCCAGAACTGGTTTTGATTGACTACAAGGGAGGATTTGCCCATTATCATAACCACACCTTTGGTTGGGCACAAGCAGCTCTGCATAGGGGTTCTGCCATGTAGGTTTTAGGTAGAGCGGTGCACTATGAAGTCATTTACACACAGGAAGTGCTGCAAAAGTGGGTAGGGTCACCCCTGGGAACTTAACCCCATTGGTTAGGGAGCAGCCAGGAGTTCCCCCATCTGTAGGCTGGCACTGGTTATAAAGGTGGCATTTTTGTTGTTTTGGTGCCATTTTGTTCATCAAAGTATTCTACATTTTGCAGTGGGATTTTTATTGTGTTCTCGAATTTTTATCTGCTTTGGTACTTCTAAATGCTATGCACATTTTCTTAAGTTAAGTCTGTCTGCTCTATGTCATAGCTACCAGGGTTTGAGCTCGGGTTTAATTTACTGAAACATTTACTGGACCGAACAAGAATAGTAACATTACTACTTGTGGTGGACTACTATCTACCCAAACTAATAATCTCCTTTCTCACAAAAACACTGTATGATACATCTTCCTAAGCACTCGGCACTGCCAGTGAAAATGGATACCTTTTTTTTGCAATTATTGGACAGTTTATGTTCCTTACTAAATGTGCTAAACCAATAACATTTACCTACTGGCGAATTTTTCTATGTGTTTAAACTGCTTACAAAGGGACTACTATTGGGCTATACACAATATGCAACATTTATCTGCACAATTTGTGCCAGGTTTTATCTTGTGCAAATTGTGGAGGCACGTCCCGCCCCTCCCCCCGTCCCCCACCACTACCCCACAGGTGCAATTAGCGCCAAAGTTTTAATCCAAAATCTAGAATTCATATGCTGTCACTAGTACATACCGGTGCTGGAAGTTTCCTCTGTGTGTACGGAACTCAAGGCACATGTCTCTTCACCTCCCCATGCTGGCGTCTAGATTTCACTTTTCTGTTCCCTACTGCACCATCTCATTATTTGTTGCTCACTCTTTCTACAGTTCTTTGTCATACAAACCACCATAACAAGTGGCAAAAGCTTCTGCTAAGCGTGTCCGCTAATGGCCAAGATGGCATCCGAGTAGAGTCTAATTTCCCCTCTGCTTGCCTGGGGAGATTTGATGTACTGAAGTAGGTAGTGTGAGAACCTCGCACATGACAAGCCTCCGGACCCTGTACCATCAGTATGGCACCTTTTACCAGCACCAAGTTCATCCGTTCACCTAGAGGTGGTTATATTCTCAGTAGGTGCTATACTAGTGGCTTATATTTGGCCTATCGGGTGAGCATTGCCCTCTTTCCACTCAAAGTCCCTGTTAACCATGTGTATTTTGTTTGTGCTGCCCTGACAGATCACCAGGCACCCCATCTAGCGCGGAGTGTTATTGAAGTGGATCATCTGCAGTGTCTGGACGTCAGTGCTGGGTGGGCTCTTGGCCATTGCTGGAGATGTAAGTTTAGTCTTTGGGCTCATGGTGAGCCCTGAGACTGAGCTCTGGGTCTTCCTCCCTCTGTACACTGGTGGTAATCTCCTGTCAGTCCTCTCTTGGCCGCTCGTAGGTTGATCCGAGTCCTTGGGTGCAGACCTGGGGTGTTCAATATGTTTCTGCTATGTGCCCGCTCTCTTATTTCTTCGTTGGGTGTTTGGGTCATTGGTCTGGAACTGTCAAATCCGAGCTTCCGGCTAAGGGTGTATTGAGAGGTCCGTGTTTACAGGCATTCTTAGCAGGGCTTCTGACATCGGCCTTCGCTACAGTTCAGTGGCCACTGCCTCTGGACAGGGGTGGTGGGGCAGGGGGTTAAAAGAAAAATTGTACCTTCTCCGATGCCACAGCACGCCTCTCCTCGTCCTTGCTCTTCTGCAGCCCCGGAAGCACCCAGGCTTCTGGACTCTGCCAGCCAATTGGTCCTGTTTGGACGCTCATGCAGTGCCTGGGGAGGCTGGGCATGTTCTCCACTGGGCTGTGCAACACAGCCCAATGGAGAACATGCAAAGTGCGCATGACGGTTTGGTCGGCCCTAGAGGGCCGTTCAAAGCGTCATTGCGCACTTAGGAGTGGGCAAACCACTCCTTCTCCCTCTGATGCGGGGAGCCCAGCCCTGCCCCGCTTGACCTGGCTGGAGTCTTAAGAAAAATAAAATGATAATAACTGTATGTTATCATTTTATTTTTCACTGCTCAAACGAGCAGTGGGGTGACGCTCCTCCGCCTTAGCGGAGGGGCCACCACTGCTACAATGTAAACAATAGTGCACATTTACTTCTGTATTTTAAAGCCTCTGGGCTGCACCAAGATCGAGCAGGTTCTTGATACGCAGGCGTGGTTTCATTTGCTACAGGTGCTTATACTGCCACCATTTTGTCAGTGCAGTGTCACACTGGAATGGGGAAGTGTAAAGCAACCACATAAGGCTTCTAGCAGTATCACTGAGCTATCCAGTGGTCGAAGTGGGGGAAAAAAAAGTAGGGGAACTGTGGGCAGAGAATCAGAGGGCGGGAATAACATGAAGATTGGGTCAGTGGGCTGAGTCAGAGGTGTGGCCAGAAAAAGCAAAACATCCCAATTTTTAGTATTTGCCTTTTCACTGACCAGTTCCAGCTTATTACATTATTTACTGTAAACCATGGATGAACATGTTTTATTTAAGGTTTAATACGAGTTAGTAACATTAAAATACATTCACAAAGTGGGATATGTTTCCAATCATAGAATGTCTCACATACGCTTAAAAGTGGAATCACAAGCCATTTGTCTTCGAATTATGCAGTTTCTGTCATCAGCAATTCTCCCCTTTTCCACAAAAGCAGTTCCAACATGAATGGCAAAATATCCTAGTTTGCTATTGCCTTCCACATAATTAAGCTCCGCCATATTTGTCAAATAATGCATAATCTGCTGCATAATCGGACTATTTTAACAAAACAATTGTTGCTCAAACGGATCAAAAGTTACTAAGCATGTTTGAATTGTGTTGCTGCGAAGTGGAGTGGCTTTTGCAAACGTTGACTGGTCACCTCTCTCACTGCTGCATTTGCATCTTACACTGGTACTAATGAGGCAAAATCTTTGCAGAGACTGTTAGTATGTCTAAAAATGTCAAAATAAAGTAGCAGAACAGGTAGTGCATTACTCTGTAGCCTTTTTTTGCTGCATAATTTAGTCAACACTGCAACATAATTTTGTCCTCAATTGCTGCATAATTCCAGTGGCCTCAAAGCAGGCGGCACATGTTAAAAGTGCTTGTGCATGAAGAAGAGAGACCGTGAAGTCTGCAAACTTAGATTGGTGTGCATGCAAATCCTGCATTGCCGATCCCAGGTGAGTTTCACTTCTACTGCTGAAACGAGGGCAATGGAGGTACCAATGGAGGTACCAATGGGTGAGGCGGACTGGCCCCAAGGGTCTTGTGACCTCAGTGACAGACACTGTTGCTCTATGGTGTGCTGCTTCGTAGGCCTGCCCGCAAGACTGGAGGTAAACTTCAGTATGGATTGTGGTGGACAGGCTTTCAAGGTTAACCCACACTTGTCACCGCTAGGGTCCTCCTGCTGGTGCTAAGACTCCAGGGCTTCTAAGGTCTAGCAAGGCAATGTGCTTCCTCAGGAGAGTGGTCTGGTGGATTGGTCAAGAAGGCTGAACCTGGTTCCCCAGTTCCAAATTCAGCAGCTCTGACATAGTGCCACATCCACTCCCCCACTGAACACCATACTGCCCCATTGAGCGAACCTCCCACTGCCTACAGCTACAACTCAAACACCTGGATACAACTCAATTCAAATGATGCACTAGACATGAGTAATAAGCTGCCTGAAAAAAAAAATAACATCCTGGAAAAAGTAAACACTCGTAGGGAATGCAAGAATTAGCATGTGAAATGTAAGCAGGAACAACATGGTTACCTTAACATTTTTACACTCATTATTCAGAAATCAATTAGTGTTTTTAACTGAAAAGTTAAGGACAGGACTACAGAACCCGAATGGGACCCGTTTCAATGTCCATTGCTTATGTCCTTACAATACATAAGCAGTATGGTTTAAAAAGACCACATCCATGAACACAGAGATGCGGTACACATTTTATAAACTAAAATAAGTAAAACAACTGATAAGGATCACATTAAACGTTTTCTAATCCACACATCAACCAGGTATTGCAGTAAATCCAGGAATGGTGCACTTCCACACCCAGGGAAAACAATGTTGTTCAAAGAAAGATGAGAAAACGAAATTAGCGCATCACTGGCAAACTCTGTAAAGTGGCGCTAATGTGTTTGGGTGTGAATACAACCAATCTGGCCACTTTGCTAACACTCTGTCTTACTTTATTAAGTTATTTAATTATTTTTCATATTTTGAACCTTTTTTCTCTCTGTCCCGAGGCTGCACTTTGGAATAGAAAAATGTCAGAAAAAGACGACATTTCCAGCAAAAGTTTTTTTTAAATCATTTTTTGGACCCATTTCACAGGGGAACGGATGAAGGAGAGGAAAGAGGGTGAGAGCAGTTTATTGAAATCAGTTTCATTCAGCAAGCGAGGAGTAGGGAGACAGACGGAAAGAGAGGGAATAAGAGGAAGAAAGAGAGAGGGCGGGGCAGCTGCCAGCAGCAGAGCAGGAGAAGTTGTCCTTGTCGTCTCTGGGCAAGAAGGAAGAGACAGAGTCCTTTCCCTTCTCTGCTCATGCCGCCCATCCGCGAACGGCCGAGCCTTCTCTATAGGCCTTGGCTATTTCGGCCATCCTGTGACGCATTTTTAAAATAAAGTAGGGGAATGGATTCTATTAAATTGAAAAAGTAGGGGCACACTGTGCCCGCCCGATCCCGCCCACTTCGACCACTTGAGCGATCAGAGTCTGCGTGACCTCTACAAATGCAGCAACTGAGGCTTAGCCTCGTTTGGGTTTGTAGGGGTTGGTTAACTACACGACGTTTGAGATGCAGTCGAGACATTTGTCCAGAGACTGGAGGAGGATGTGCGTGGGCTGTTGGGCAAATGAGAGTGATACATGCAAGGACATGGAGGATCTTTTCAATACCCTGATGGGGGTTGTGCAATACAATATTAAATCACTGGAATGTTAGGAGCTCAAGCAAATACAATTGAGTGCCAATAATGCCTTCTGCTACAAAATTCCAACATTTGCCTTGCATTTTCTTCTTGTTTAATTTAGAACAGTCTACCCTCAGTGGGCCGAATGTTTCAATAGCCCTTCTGTCTCCAGCAATACTGGTAGTTTAAGCCCCTCTCCTTCATTCTAGGCCCGCTTCAGTGGCTCAGGCCCTTAACGACTGGTATAGCCCTCTGCAGCTTTTATTTATTGTTATCCCAGGTAGAAGTGGAGTGCTTTCTACAAAACATTTATTGCAGCATGGACTGACACTTGGGACTTGAGGAGCCTGTCGTGTAAGGGTTCCTTGATGCTGGAGAACAGACATACGATGTGGTGGCTAAGGGGCAGTGCAAATAAGTGGGACTGTACAGCAAGGCACACGGAATAGCTGCTATTATATACATACCTGCAAGACACATGTACTTGTACTATACAATTTAACATTGTATACATCAACAGTCGCGCACAGTCAGATAAGCAATCTGCCTGGAAACTCGCAATCAGTTTGAAGGGTCAAGTGTCTGAACTGGGATTAGAAGTGACATCTCTGAGTCTGAAGGTCTGCCCCTTCACCCAGTGAGGTGACGTGGAGATCACAACTGGTTGCATTGTGACCCCTGCATTCTGTCTTGTTGTCACAAAGTTGACCAGTTGACCACGCAAGTGCAGCAGAACCTACCAACTGGAGTAAAGATGGAAGGCAAAGAGCTGCTGAAATCCAAAAATAGAACAAGGATGTGGTCACAGTAGAGAGGGACGAAGCTAAGATTTTTCTGTCTCTGGAAGAAGATCTGCAGGCAAAGCCACCTTTTACAAGATCCGCAGACCGGGGTAGTGCACCAGTCCACTGTAGTAAATCAACCACTACTAACTGGCCAGGAATCGAATAATTGAAGAGATCTGTCACATGGCCCTGGCCAGTGGAGGACTTTAATTTAGTCTACCATTGCAGGACTCAACCAGCTACATACAAAGCATCATACATGGGATGATATTAACAAAGTCCCTCCCAGCAGATCTCCCCACAACCTCTCTTTGTAATCTGCCTGCTCAGGACCATAAGCTTAAAACAAACTATCTGAGTGGACACCCCAGTGCATTAACCAGCTAAGTGTACTATGATCATAAATACCATAAAGGGGCCGGTAGAGGTGCCCAAAGCTGCCAGCCTACTAAAAACCATAGACTGTTCTTCCTCTTTATAGCACTTCTTCGTCCATGACCCTGTTAAATCCCATCACATGGTAAATGCACATCAGTGGTCATCCCACACGACATGGGAACACTTCCCACATAGGATCAATACAAAGGCATGGAGGTGGCGACGTCCAAAACGCACCCTGTAGGTATAGCATACTGTCACTGTAGGCAAGCACTTCAGCACCCCTCCTAGAGGCAGTAAGCAATATATAAATGCTGCAATACAATACATGCAGGTAAGAGAATTGCATCTCATTGGGCCACAGATTACTGTGAGACTCCCTATTACCAGCCACTCTGCCCATACAAGCGCTTAGCTGCTTTTATTTATTTGAGTTTTCGATAGCGCTGGCTAGACCCGAAGGTATCGGAGCGCTTTACATTAGGATACACATGTTACAGAAAAAGATAACAATTACACATTACGTAAGAAAAAAATAAGCAACACATTGAAAGAGGGAAGAAAGGAGAGAGAAGTAGGGAGAAGGGGGGAAGGGGGAATTGAGAGGGGGGAAGATGAGGGAAAAAAGACGGCAGGAGAGACGAAGGTGAAGTCTGACCAAAGACCGACTGGGTAGGTGACGACCGAGGAAGGAGTCCACAGCCCGTCTCCCCTATAGCTAAGCAAGGTAGCTCCATCGGGCATTAGTCACATGTCTAGGTCTCAAACTGACGAGGGACGGTTCACGTAAGAAAGTCCAGTGGATAAACAGGGTGGGAACTGGGAGCAAGGACGGGTGAGGACAGGGGTCAATAGCTGGGAAGAGCTGCTTTTGCCCACTCTACATCGGATAACTGCAAGCAGTCCAAGGAAGTGTGGTCTGTTCTTGCTACTTTAATTACTTACCCAGCACCTAATCAAAATGTCCAAACACAGACCCAGTATTGATTAGTAGAAAGGAGGCTAGTCCGAATTGCTGAAAAAAACCTCCCTTTCTATATAATCTGATTCCACCAATCACAAGCGGCTTTGTTTAGTCCATTCCGACTCATTTCTAGCGTGTCGAGCAGAATAGCTGGGAGGAAGCCAGCAGCTTCAGCGCCATTTTTCCAGTCCTTGGAGGCTCTAGCAGCCCACGCATGGCCAGTATTCCATTTTATGGCACAGAATCTGTCCAGTTAAGTCCATCAGTGCAGCAGATGTTTGTGCTGACACAGACTAGCATGTCCACCGCTCAAATTAATTTCATATTTCCCCAGACTAATTCACCAATAATCCTTTTTTGGTTCCAAAGTATCGTGCTATTCGCTGAAAAGCGCTTCAACATCTCATCAAGGGTAGCAAGCACTATATAAATGGAAACCTTTACCTCTTCTATCCCTCCACTACCCTTCTCAATCGAAATAACAGACTAACATATCCACCGCTCAAATTACTTCCATATTTTATATACTAATTCACCACTAATCCTTTATGGGTTCCGGAGTAGCGTGCTACTTGCCGAAAAAGCCAGGGGTAGTAAGCGCTATATAAATGCAATTAACATACAAGAGTAGTCACAAAATGCAGAATCAAATACCATCCTGGATGCACCCTTTTGGAAGAAAATATTGCTATCGTCCTGCTACCTTCTGCCCCTTCAGTTACACGATTTGAGTGTTTGCATCCTCCTCATTGGCTAATAAGATACCCAGTCAGCGACAGGAAAAACTAGAAACACAAAATAGTAATAAGACATTCGTCCAATGTCTGTTTCTGTTATACTGTGAAGGGGTCAGGTCGTCTGGAGGGTAACAGTCTAATCTACGACCTGGTGGGTGGTTGGAAAAATATGGGGAACCAGTCTCCATTTCGATAGATTGTTGCACAGAATGCTAATTTGTTTTTACCCCGGTCTAAATAGGGATATAAATGCTAATGGTGTCATTTCTGGTACTGCTCCTGAGTAGTAGCGTAGGTTGAAGTAAATGAGGTAATTTTGAAGTAAAGATCATTAACTATTCCATGACGAAGGCTTCTATGACGATTGTTGCAAGGAGTTGAGCCACTTACTGAACCCACTTCTATAGATAATTTTAGTGAACTTGGAACTATGTGTAACTGGGCCCTTTTTAGGTGGAATGCCTCTGTCATTTTGGCCCACTAATCTGTCACAGTGACATTTCTTCTGTATTGCCATAAATCAAGGGGCATTGGGGCTGGGTGGAGCTGAGGGAGTTGGCTCTACTATTGGCAGAGTTCGAGCCATCATGAATTTCTCTAGGGGCTTAGATACATTTTGGCGATATAATCGCGCTCCACAAACTAAATAGTCAGTGGCAGATGTTTAAAAGAATAGGTCTTTGTTTACATGTAGGAAATATAGGCCAATGAACGGTGCTTAAGTTTTTCATTTTTAAAATGAGTGTGAGCGCTCTCGTCAGGAGGCCACTACAGCTTGAACCACACATTGCCCCTGCTATGCTGCCAATGTTAGAAACAACACAACTACTAACCATCATCACACTCCTACAAATGTTGCAATTCTGACTATTTCAGGCCTCCAAAGCTATGAGAATGACCTGGGTGGCAGGTGATATTTATTTTAATGTATATTGAGTTAATAGTTAACTGCTGTTGTGGTCATCTCTAAATTAGCCAGACAGCGCCACCTTGTGGCAGACTGTCACAAGCGCAAGTGCTGACAATTAAGTGCCGTGCAGAGCACCGGAAACCACCGGCTCAAATTAAGCACTGTCAAGGAAAATGATGACCTTTTCCCATTAGCGCCAGTATTTTCACCAATCTTTGTACTGGAGACTTTTTAAAAATGAAAAATCAGGGGTTTGAGTTCTCAGCCTATAAGGTTCATTGGTACCCCGAATGATAGCCAGCCAGGCTTTCATAGATTTAACACCCCTGTGGAGCCTAAATAGGTTGACCACAACTGGATTGTTAAATGTCTGGCTAGACAGTGCAGCTTTTGCCCAACAATTACATGAGAACCACCAGCAGAGGGGCTTTTGCTACGTCCACATGTTGGGAGCCTGGAGTACATGTTTTGATTGGGCAGAAGTTGTGTGCTTCCACAAAAAATTGCATCCCCTCCACACAGCTTTGATATTATTGTTTATTATTCCAGCTTCAAGAGCCAGACTTATGGGCATTGCCAATGCTTGTTTTAGTATAGGGGCCCCTGAAGGTAGTGCACAACTCTGAAATCTTAATGTAAAATCGTAATAGCTCAACAAGCAAATTGAGCTTTTGTGTTCCCTATAACTCTATCTGACAATCATGAGCCACAGGAGGGACATAATGCCTGTCTTTGACCCTGTATAGCACTCTGCTGATTCTTGGCTAGGTTCATGCTATAGAAATACCATGTACACACATACATACCTATTATATAAGGGAGGCTCTGGTCCACAGGTAGACAATGCAGATTGCTGGCTGTCATCTTTTGCATAAGGCCAGTTGCCACCCATACATTGTCCGAACCCATTTTAGTGGACTTTTGGCCAAAAACTATTTAGCCGAAATCAAACTTCCCGAGCAGCTTTGAACCTCTCTTGGACTGTCACAGTATGACTGGCCGGCATTCTAAGATGCTTTGCAAATATTTAGTGCTGTCTATCATGCAGTAAACACTCCTAACCCCTAAAGACTCCAGCACTTCCGACTGCCCTCAGGAAAATACCACCGATGGAAGTATGAGTAGAAGACGGCTGTTTAGAAAAGTTATTGCACTGCTTTTTCTACTTATGTATGGATTTGCCACATAATCATACATCTAATGCATAATGTGCAGACTTTAACATTAAGGTTTTTGCCTCAGCAGAACAAACATTATTAAAATTACTGCATAAGGGATGCAATGAGCATTTTACATTTTAGAATAACTGACCGCTATGAAACGACCAGTTAACTTTTGTATTGAGGCTTTCTAATGATATGGCAAAGTGTTCTCTGGCAGTGTAGTACTAAAAAGCTCTTCAAATAAGGCATTAAGAATGATTTCTTCTTATTCGTGTGTGGTGTGGAATTATTCAGGAAAGTGCACACACGAAGAAAAGTTTCCAAAGAGGTTTATTTCCAGATACAGGACCCATGACAGCTTGCCACAAGAGCAGCACAGTAAATGCATCACAAGCCCCACGTTCTAGAATACCCCAACATAATGACCGAAGTCCATTCTAATGTTAAAGGCACCAATACCTTATAATAACCCCCATACTACATATCCCCCTATTATAAAAATAAACCAAAATTCTACACAATTAATAATGCACATAATCTCTGAAACGAACAGGAGCTGTTCTTTCCCTACTACTACTCCTATGTGTACTATCACCATTACCACTTGAAATGTCACACCTCCCTCTTTGCATGCAAGGTATACGAATGCAATCTCCTCTATCAGCATCTGAACCCCAGGGACTTCCATTATGTGTATTTTCAACATTCGTTTGAGCAGAACAAGTTAAATCGCCAACATCAAACCAATCATCACTCACCAGCCCTTTCTTCCTTACATCACCCTGATTGTTTACTCTCTCACCAATTATGGCAGCCTGTTCTTTACTCAACTTGACCAGAGCATTTCTGTTCCATCACCCTCTGTCTTGCAACAAAACTGCCATCCTAGAAACTCTCCCCACCTTAACAGGGTTTGAAAATCTAGATTGTCCTTTACCAACTTTGACAGGTTTTTTAACTAAAACCCAGGAACCAGGTTTCTTTTCTTCACATGTATATGTCTGTCATAATCACGTTTGTAATTAGCTTGCTTCTCTGTAACATGCTCACGCACCTTTTCTAGATTGAGATTGCCCAACCCTATCACATCGGACTCAACATGGACATGGGTTTTCTCCCTCTTAAAAGTACATAAGGAGAAACATTGGTAGTGCTATGAGGAGTGATATTATAACTCCAGACCTTGTGAGGCAAATAATTTGCAATGTTCAATTTGTTAGCCACAGCAGTTTGTACACCTTCTTTTAACATTCGATTCGCCCTCTCAACCAGTCCATTGGATGCTGGACTATACAATCGTACAAGAGTATGTTTGATATCATTTTCCCTAAAAAAAAAATTCCCATTTCTTCAGACACAAAATGCGACCCATTGTCTGTTACAATTTCATTCGTAGTCCCCTCAATACAAAATAAGCACTCCAAAAGGAAATGCCAGAACTGATATCAGCATTTTTAACAAAATCTTTCCTCCACTGACATACTCCTGTCACAAGGCCAACCTTCAATCAAAAATTTCTTCACTTTATTCAAACAATCATCCTTCTCACAATTCTCAAACCATTCTTTGTTAGTAATCTTAAACTCTTGCATAACATCACCCACAGTTAACACAAACTCATCATTCCTCTCCAGATCAAGGTTATCTCCACACTCCACAGGTCACACTCCACAGGTAAACGTGACGGGCAATCAGACCTAACATTCTTTCCTTGAGGCAAATACTTAATGTCTAAATTAAATTCTTGTAATCTTGCCAGTAATCTGATAAGTCTTGAAGATGCCTTGTTGGAACAACTACCTCCCAACATGTAAATGAGCGGTTTGTAGTCAGTATATAATTGGAATTTTGTCCCCCAAATATACATTTTAAATTTCACTGCAGCCCATGAACACGCCAACGCCTCCTGTTCTATAGTACTATAATTTTTCTCCGCTTCTGTAAGCTTTCTTGAGGCAAGAGGTATTGTCCATTCTTGTCCCTTCACAATCTGACTCAATACTGCACCCAACCGTCTAGAACTGGTATCTACTGTTATAATGCTTCATTCACCATAAGTGAAAGGTCTGATAGCAGGTGCATTCATTATCAACTTTTTAACAGAAACAAAAGCATTCCGAGTCTCCTCAGACCACACATATTTAACATTCTTCTTCAACAAATTCATAAGTGGCTGCACGTTTAACAGGGTAACCCTGTACGAATCTGGCATAATACTCACGTAGGCCAAGAAATGCCCTTAGAGAATCCTTGTCCGCTGGAATGGGTGCATCATTAATCTCCATTAACAAAGAAGATTTTGGCTTAATACCCTCACCTGAGATGTTATGACCAAGATAATCCACCTTTTGTGTAACAAATCTACACTTATTCAAATTGACAGTCATACCATGCGTTTCCAACCTATTCAACACTTTTTCTAGCAGAAGATAATGTTGGTCTAAAGATTCAGTGTGAATAAGTATATCATCCTGAAAGGCTTGGATACTAATTTCTCCACCAAACATTGGATCCATAAACCTCTGGAAAACACTGGCAGCCGATGCCAACCCGAATGGCATCCTTTTGTACATGTACACACCAAACGGTGTTATAAATGTTGTCAAAGGCTGGGAATCTGACAGAGGAATTTTGGTGGTACGCCAATTGCAGATCTATGGTGGTAAAATACTTACTCCCTCCTAACTTAGCCAACATCTCATGATTCCTAGGAAGGGGGTGACAGTCCACCATAATGCTGCAATTAAGAACTCTTAAATCTGCACACAAACGTATATCACCGGAACTTTTGCGTGCGACAACAGCAGCGGAAACCCACTCAGAAGACTCAACAGGTGTTGTTATCCCTTGAGAGCACATCTGATCAAACAGCTTTTTGAGATCGTGCCTGGCAGAAAGATGAACTGGTCTGACTGTCTGTGCAACAGGAGTAACATTACTTTTCAATTTGATAGTGTGCTGAAATCCTTTGACTGCCCTAACTTCATTGCTGAAGACACTAGCAAATTTAGAGAATAGATTGCGCAGATTTTGATCATGCTCATTGCTTTGCTCAACAGACAAAACAGGCAAATCTGACTCCACAGGTTCAGAATGTCCCGGTCTAAGTATTCTACCTATACTAGCTTGATCTTGCCATCCCAAAACGTCACGTCCATTGATTGCAACATATATTTTAGTGTATGTGATAACTTGACCCACATCTATAGCATGCCGCATTAGGTTTCCTTTCAAAAGTTTTCCTTGTTTTGTTCTTATTTGAAACCACATTTACAGCAGGCCACACTCTTGACCTAATCTTCTCTAATATCTCAACCATGAGAGTCGAGGTCCCTCAATGTCTCGTTTGGACGGACCACTTTCTGGTCCCTTTTTCATTCACTCTGGGGAATAGACTGCTGGGGGAGGCAAACATTCGGTGTTGAGTAGGAATTGGAAAAAGGCTACAGCAGACAGCTTAGGCCCTGCGCGCCTAGCCAGAGGACCATTGAGTACTGGCAATCCGAATGAGGACGCGGTCGCGTTCAATTTAAGGATTACCTCTGCCCTCGATACAGTGGCCCCACTAAGATCTGTTAGGGCCCCAAGAGAGTCTCCCTCAGCCCCCTGGTTCTCGGCGGACCTCAGAATTGAAAAAAGTGGGTGTAAAAGACTAGAACGGCTATGGAGGAAAGATTACTCCCCGGAGGCCAAGCTGCATATAAGGAAGCCTTGAAGCTTCGTAAATTGATGAGGGTAGCCAGAAGAGCATTCTGTGTTAAGTGTATTGAAAGTGCGGAGAATTTGAGTAAAGAGATTTTTAGGATTGTCAGATCCTTCACTTGCCAAACTGTTATTGAGGGAAAGATTCTGCCCTCTCCTTCTGTGTGTACAAACCTATCCAGCTTTTTGAGGAGAAAATCCAGAAAGTCTATGCCTCTTTCACAGATGGAGAGTCTTCGGCGGTACCTCTGCCATCGGAAAATACTAAACCCAGTGGCACATTTTCAGAGTTCCGTCCTATATCCTTAGAGGAATCTGTGGCTGAAATCTTAAGATGCAAGTCGGACTCCCCTTCGGACCCCTGCCCACCCAAGCTTTTTAGATCTTTGGCTCACTGGATTAACCCAGTTTTAAACCACATTTGGAACATGTTGCTATCTTCCGGCACCTACCCTGAGATTTGGAAACATGCGTTTTTACTACCCCTGCTGAAAAAGCCGAATGTTGATCCCATGGAGCTTGGCAATTACCGTCCAGTCTCACTGCTACCGGCACCCGCAAAAATTTTAGAAAAATTGGCTCAACGTCAACTTGCCAACTTCATCGATGCACAGGACATCTTACATGATACTCAGTCTGGCTTCCGGTCAGGTTACAGCATTGAGACTGCATTGGTGAGGTGGCGGAATCAGTTAGAATGTCTGTGGATGCAGGAGCATCAGCAATGCTGATCCTCTTAGATTTGTTGGCGGCCTTCGACACGGTTGCTCACCACATTCTTCTGGACAGACTCCAAAAGATAGGCCTGCAGGGGGCAGTTCTTGCATGGATCCGGTCCTACCTCACGGACCACTCTCAAAGTGTTTTTCTCCAACCGCATCAATCTGATCCCAAGCCATTATGGTGCTGTGTGCCACAGGGCTCTGCCCTTAGCCCTCTGCTTTTCAACACCTATCTGGTGTCACTTTTCACTCTCATTGCTACCTGGAAAGTGAAGGCAGTCTCTTATGCAGATGACACCCAGTTGGTGTTCTCTTTCAAAGACCACTCTGAGGGCTCGTTTTCCAGATTAAAGGGGTGTCTGAAGGACATCGCTTGCTGGATGAACATCAACAAACTTAAACTAAATGCGGATAAGGCGGAGGTCCCATTTTTTTGTCCAGGCCTCCTCCCTGTCCGTAGTGTTATGGTGGCCAGTTGGACTGGGCACACCATCAATTCCAGCAAAGTCTGCAAGGAATTTGGGTATCAAATGGGACTCTGATCTATCCTTTGAAACTCAAGTCCGGCACTTCTTTGTCCTGCTTTGGGAAACTAAAAAAACTTAAGAAAATTGCTGCACCTCTTACCGGAGGAAAGCCGCAGGTTCGTAGTCCATGCTACTGTGACTTCTCAGCTGGACTATGCAAACAGTTTGTACCTTGGGCTACCTTCATATCTGATCAACAGACTTCAGATGGTACAAAACGCGGCAGCGAGACTCTTCCGATGGGTACCGTTCCGCCACCATATCTCCCCACATATTCGGCAACTGCACTGGCTCCCAGTTGCAAAAAGGTTTGAATTTAAGTCCCTGACCCTAGCCTTTCGTGCCCTACGTAACAAATAACCTAGGTATCTCAGACATAGGCTGTGCCCATACCAATCTAAACGTACACTGAGATCAAACTTCCAGCACCTGCTCTGTGTACCTCGTTTTGCTAAGTCCGGAATGGGAGGAAGATCCTTTACAGTGAGGACCGTCAGGCTATGGAATTCCTTGCCATTGCATTTGCACTTTGTGGAAACGGAACCTGAGTTCAGGAAGATCCTGAAGACCTTGCTCTTTAGCCAGGGATAGCTCTGGGTCCAGTTTCCGTACCTGATCTCCGCTCAGCGCCGGGACACCTCTGTTGAGGTAGCTATTGCGCTTTACAAAATGCCATTATTATTATTATTAAACGCAGCTACATGCATTACACTGGCACTATCCAAAGGTCTGCTGGCACCACCTTCAGTTAAAATCTTAGAAGAACTCACAGAACGCTCAATACTTCTTGCTATATCCATAACCTCCGCTACTGATGGATTCTTACATGTCAATATGCGTTCCTGAATTTTCTTATTAAAACAATTAAAAACCAGCTGATCACATAAAGATGTGTTCAAATTAGTGCCAAATTCACACTTAGCAGTTCTGATAGTGTTGGCATCTAAGTAATCTTCAATGGACTCCTCGGGCATCTGTTTACGTTGAAAAAAAACATGTCTCTCAACCATTACAGATGGTTCATCGACATATTGCTATCCCATGTGTGCTAAAGCTTCTGAAAACACATTGCAAGTTTCGTCACCAGCTGGTGCGGGAACTACCGGTAAATTGTCAAATATTTGTTGGCCAGCACTTCCCAAATGATTAAATAACAAGGCCTTCTTTCTAGATGCAGAATATCTAGTAGCATCTCTAGCCTCTAGATAATTTTCAAATACCCTATACAACTTGTGCCACGCAGTAAGTGGTTTGCCTGGGTTCTAAAGAAAAGGTGTAGGTTGCAAAACGTTATTTGAATTGGCCATAGTCACCACTGTGAAAGCAACAGTACGACGTGTGCCTGTCACAGAAGTTATGCGGAATAAAGTACACCAGAATAGAGGAAATGTGTGCTCGTCACGGAAACAAGCAAATCAAAGGTGCCAAGAACATCGTATTCCAATGAAAGTCCATGTAAAACTGCCCAAGCAATAAAAATGGCTGCCGAAAACATGTGTTGCGTGCTTTTCTATGGCCGATAGGGGTAACAATTGCAGTGCGTTGAAGTGAGAATCTCCAGACGGCAGGCGCAGACGAACTTATAGCTCGAGTAGCTCCTTCGATGTCCCGTGAGCTTGAACAGGACGGCGGGCGCCGAAGAACTTTCAGCTCCTTCAAAAGGAAATACGAGGGCGAAGATCCAACGGTCACATCGGTGAGCCCAATACAGAAACGTAGAAACTGTTGATAGAATAGTACAAATGTGGTAAATGATGGAGGCAGACCCGGCAGGAAAACTTGGAGACTTTAATCAAGTAGGAAACTAGATGAGAGCGGACTCCTCCAAGCTGGTCAGGGAAACAACTGACTTGGAAGAGAACACTCAAGTTTGAACAAAGACATGGAATACATAAACAGGTACATTCTTTAAAGACTAGACCGCAAAGCATGTACTACACATCTTCTCCCTTCCCAAGGGCCCAAAGAAAAAGAAAAACAAACAAAAAGAAAGTAAAGTGCAGGGTAAAGCAGGTGAGAAAAGGAGAAAAATGAAAAACTAGAACTAAGGAGAAAACTTCAACAGACTAAGTTCTTGAGATAAACAGGCACCTCACCAAACGTGAAGAACATGAACCCTCAGGGCCAAGTAAAGAACCACTAGTTTGAGAAGAACACAAACCACCTGAAGAACCACCCACAGGCATCAAGGAGTCGCCACAGCCAATGGCGGCACCTGAAAGGACCGGACTTGGAGCACCCTCAAACTCTTGGGCCAGGACATAACCACTGCTGGGAGGACTTTCCTGTCTGTGAAACCCATCACACCTTTGGTGAAGAGCAACACGACGAAAATTCCATCGCTCACCATTATCCAGAACAACACCGTGATTAAAAACCTTTCTGACTGTGTAGGGCCCCTTGAACTTTGAGAGAACACTCCCAATTCTACCACTCCTCACCTTCACCAAGTCACCCACCTTGAACCGACACGGGATAAACCAAATTTGTTTTAGACTCCACCGAAACTCCACCCGAAGTCACGAACTCCCTCATCCGTGCGGGAACCAATTTAGAGCCAGGAGCTTTACCCCTCATCAACTCAAAAGGAGATTTATCCCCATCACCAAGTTGAGTGGTTTGGTAGGCCCAAAGCATTTCATCCACCATTTTATGCACAACGGAACCATTAGCAGAAGCCATCTGGATGATTCCTTTCACAACTTTGTTGGCCCGCTCACATAAACCATTCCCTTGAGGGTTGTACAATGAATTGCGGTGATGGGCAATTCCACAATCCTTCAAAAAACCTTGCATGTCCCTTGATACTAACTGAGTACCGTTATCCGTGATAAGAACAGAAGGAATGCCCTCATCCATAAATAACTCTCCTAGAAACTTGATGGTACTCTCAGTAGTGACATCCCTCACAAACTTAACAGTCGATCACTTCGAAAAACATCCACAACCACAATGCCAAACCTGTCCTTTTCATGTAATTCTCCCATCGGGCCAATAAAATCCAGACAAATGGTGTGCCAAGCCGTACCAGGATTCTCAATATGTCCAGCACCTAGCTTACTGCCCACTTTCAACCTCTTTTCGCCCTCCTTGAAAGTAGGGCAGCTTTCCACCCAATTGACCACCTGACCATCCAAGCCAGGCCACCAAAAATGGGTTTTCAAACGACGTTTGGTTAACGTTTGACCAAGATGTCCCTCGTGGGCCAAAGCTAATAACTTTTTCCTAATGCCAAAAGGGGGAACAAACTTCTCACCCCTCATCAACACGTCATCCCCACACAGACAACTCGTCCAAGATTTTGATATAAGGACGAACAGAGACACAACTCTCTCTCCTGGATCCCGCCTTCAACATATTGACAACCACACGTAGAGTGTCATCAACCTCCATCTCACGAGTCCAATCAACCGCATCAAATGCACCTTCACCCACAAAAACCACATCTTCCACCGAGGCAAACGCAATGTCCTCCTCCCCTTCCATAAACGCAGGAACTTCAACCAACTTCCAATCCACAGACATCCTAGACAGTCAGCTTGGACATTCCTCCAACCATGAATGTATTCTACCTCATACTGAAATTCTTGTAGTTTGGAAGCCAATTTCGCAAGCCTTGCCGACCCTTTGCCAGTAGCACCGGGAGAAAGGATCTTAACCAAGGGTTTGTGGTCGGTTCGAAGTAAAAACTTGGTACCCCAGAGATAGGTACAGAAATACTCCTCCCCCCCCCACCCCCCACAAAGATGCCGCAAGAGCTTCCCTCTCGATGACTGAGTAATTTTGTTCAGCTTGGGTCAATGTCCTAGAGGCAAAGGCTACCGTTCCTTCAGACCCTGCTTTACGCTGAGATAACATGGCACCTAACCCAGTAGCACTGGCATCCACAGTAAGGATTGACTTACGGTTTACATCAAAGGGAGCTAAAACATTGGCTTCACAGATCTCTTTCTTAATGTTGTCAAAACAATCCTGATGTTGTACATCCCACACAACTCACCCCCTTCTTGAGCAAACACCTCAAACAAGCAGTTTTGTCAGAAAAATTCTTTACGAACTTAGCATAATATTCAATTAAGCCCATAAATGCTTAATTGATCTTTGTCTAAGGGGGGAGGAGCCAAAACGATGGTACTGCAAAGACTTTTTTTTTGGTTTAACACCAGAAGAACTAATGGTGTACCCAAGATATTCAATCTGCTCGACCAAGGATTTACATTTCTCTTTGCAAAGTGTGAGACTGACATTGGACAATCTTTCTAAAACCAGTTTCAGAATAACATTGTGCTCCTCCACAGATTTCCCGTATATTAAAATGTCATCTTGGAAATAAATTGTGTTGTTGATTCTTTTAAAAATGTCAGTAACCATGCGCTTGAAAACACTAGCGGCTGTAGTTAACCCAAACGGCAACCGTGTGAATTGATAAGTACCTTCAGGGGTAATGAACGCTGTGAGATGTTTAGAGTCCTTATACAGTTTAATCTGGTGGTAGGCGCTCTTAAGGTCGAGTTTTGAAAAGACCTTAGCATCTTTAAGAGTAGACACCAATTCAGAGATATTCTGAAGTGGAAATGTGTCAGCCACAACGCAATAATTCAAAGATCTCAAATCCACACAGAATCTCAATTTGCCAGCGGCCTTCTTCGTAATAACCACGGGAGAAATCCAGGGAGATGCCTCCACTGGTTCGATCACTCCTGCATCAAGCATTTCCTTGATCAGAGTCTTAACATCCTCCTTCACCACAATAGGGACTCGCCTGACCTTATGTTGTACAGGTACTGCGTCTTTCATTAACAAAATGCGATGTACATAGCCTTTAAGCTGTCCAAGCTCTTCTCTAAAGACCGCATCTGCCCCCTTAAGAATGCACTCCACACTCTCATCATCAATTGCCATAACTTGCACAGGCGCTCTGGGATTTACAATAATCCACAAATCATACTGGTGCACCTACCCGAGGATGGGAGGACCTTGCTCCGCCACATACACTTTACCTTGGATTTCCCTGCCAGAAAATATGATGTGGGCATCAAAGTACTCCAATATATCGATGGATTCGCCTTGGTAACCACCTGGGGAAATGTCTTTTGGCAATAGCCCTTTGTCAACCCACAGATCTTCAAACAAACTCTTGGGATTCATAGTATAGTTGGATCCAGTATCCACCATCAGACACACCTTGCATCCATCAACGGTAAACGTAGCTTTGGGCCTATTCTTTCTTCTGTCATCGCCATTGGACACATCCACACCACCAACCACTAAGATTTTGTTCCCATGAGAACCATCTACCTCTTCTTCTCCCTGAACATAGGCTATTCTAGAACGAAGATTACTCTTACAAACCCCAGCATAATGACCCACTTGACCACATTTCAAACATTCTTGTTTGGCTGCAAAACAACATTTTGAATCAGAGGAATGCGCAACACACCCACACCTATTGCATGTTTTAAGACCGGAGTTCTTTGAGGTGAAAGGTCTCTTGAACAACTTCCCTTTGTTTTTAATGGCAGCTACAACACTCAAGTCATCATCACTGCGGTCATTGTCTCGATTGTTGCGATCTGACATTTCAGAAACATCATGGCTCAGATTTCTCTTTTCCAGTTCCCTCATGCATCCTTCAGATTGTTCAACAACCTTAGCTAAGTCAATGGCTGTTTTAAGGGAGGGATTCTTTGCTGCCCAAAGTCTTTCCTGTATTTTCTTATTATTGCATTGAACAATAAGCTGATCTCTTATTAGCTCGTCCGTCATCAGACCAAATTTGCATTTAATGGACAGTTCCCCAAGTCTCGCTATGAATTCATCTATGGACTCGCCCTGTTTCTGATGTTGGGTACAGAATTTACACCTATTCATGACCAGAGTCTCCTCCTTTGCGTCCCTGGCTTCCAATGTGCAAATGGCTTCTTTATACTCATCAGGCATGGGTTGACCGTTGGCCTGTAAAGCTTGAGGTAAGTAACGGAAAACGCGTTGCCCTTCTTTACCTAAAGTGCTGAGTAAAAGTGCTTTCTTTCTTTTAGCAGAAAACTCTTGACCATCAAGTGCATCAAAGTAATTCTCAAACATGAGAATCCAGTCCTCCCATGGTATGCTGGGAGAAGCTGCTTGTGGCAAGAAATCAGGTGGCACGACGACAGATTTGTGCAGAAGCCAATAGTGCAAAAGATATGCAAGACTGAAGAGCAAGGCTGAAATAACCACAAAGATAAGGGAAATGTAGAAAGTACCTTTGAAACAGTCGTAAACAGGTGTGTATATCACCGAGGAGGTAGATGCCACAATGTGATATACAGCTGGTGTGTATATCACCGAAGAAATCGTTGAAGTCCCTTACGAAATGCCGAGATGACAGAGATAGTCTCCGTAAAGCTGTTGCTGGGATATGCAGTGTTGACTGGCAAGCACAAAATGGCCGACGACGTGGGCACGCAAGTGTAATGCATGTTGACGCGAAGGGTGTTGCTTGGCAACAGCGGAGGAAAGCAACCACGTAGGACGTCAGCGCAACGCTCTTGACTCACCGCTTCCGTTGCTGGGTAACAGCTGGTGACTACAACAGCGCTTCCGTTGCCTGGAGACTGCTTGCATTGCGCCGCTTAGGAACGGCTTGCTTCACCAGGATAATGATCAGACTGACGTCACTTAAGGGAACCGCTTTTCATCCGACTTCATCCACTGAAACCGCTATACCTCTTCATTTAGCGGTATCTTCACACAACTTCACACCAAGGAAACGAAGAGACACGCCCTCTCCTGATGTTTCGGCTGTCCGCTCTCACCTGAATTTTGCTTTCGTTAAACGCGATGCCTCGGATGCTGACTCTCAAAGTTGAAATTTCTGCGTGGTGGCTGGAGCAGGGATATGCACTCGAGGTCCACATAAGATCGTCGCCAAAATGTGTTACATGATGGAGACAGACGGCAGGAAAGCTTGGAGACTTTAATCAAGCAGGAGACAAGATGAGAGCGGACTCTTCCAAGCTGGTCAGGGAAACAACTGACTTGGAAGAGAACACTCAAGTTTGAACAAAGACATGGAATACATAAACAGGTACGTTCTTTAAAGACTAGACCGCAAAGCATGTACTACAACTCACGTGCCCAAAATTGTCTAGATGTGCAGCAACCGAACCACGAAGTAGATCCAATCGAGAGCCTTTGAGCAAACAAAATACGTGATTTTTAAGGCTCCGAAATGTTCCCTAAACAACAAAGACACAGAAGATGCTTGATCCGTGGGTCCCAATCCACGAGAGCCGATAAATCGTCGTCCATAAATGTGGTGTGGAATTATTCAGCAACTGCACACAGAAGAAAAGTTTCCAAAGAGGTATATTTCCAGATACAGAACCCACGACCGCTTGCCACAAGAGCAGCACAGTAAGTGAATCACAAGCCCCACATTCTAGAATACCCCAACATAATGACTGAAGTCCATTCGAATGTTAAAGGCACAAATACCTTATAATAACACCCATTCTACATCGTGAAATTATTTTACTAAGCTAATTAGATAAATACATGTTTAAATCACAGACCATGTTTACAAAACAACAGCCATGTCAAGAACACTTCTGATTTAGAAGAATCACAGAACTGTTGTGTCTTTCTTTAAGGCCCAGTGTTTTGATTCCTAAATTACCTGGTGCTGAGACTGGCGCTTAATAAGTATGAAATCAATCAGGGAATTGTAAGCGTGCTACTCACCCGTGAGGGTCTCAAGGCGCTGAGGGAGGGGGGGAGGGTCCGCAGATCTGTTTAGCCGAAGCGCCAGGTCTTGAGGGTCTTCCTGAAGGTGTTCAGGGAGGGGGTGCGTCTAATGTCTGCCGGTAGCTCGTTCCAGGTCTTGGCTGCAATGTGAGAGAAGGATCTTCCGCCTGCTCTGGCTCTGGATGCGCAGGGTTTCGGCCAGTGCGAGGTTGGAAGATCGGCGGTTTCTTTTGGGTACGTGGAAGTTGATTCTGTCGTTGAGGTATTTGGGTCCGTTGTTGTGTAGGCATTTGTAGGCGTGAGTGAGGATTTTGAAAGTGACTCTTTTCTCCACGGGGAGCCAGTGGAGACTTCCTAGGTGTTGGCTGATGTGTTCGTGTCGGGGGTTGCCGAGGACGAGTCTGGCGGCGGTGTTTTGTACTGTCTGGAGTTTGCGGAGTAGGGACTTGTTGATGCCGGCGTAGAGTGTGTTTCCATAGTCCAGTCTGCTGGTGATGAGTGCGTGGGTGACTGTCTTCCTTGACTCCGGGGGGATCCACTTGAAGGTCTTGCGGAGGGTGTTGAAGCAGTTGGAGGTGACGGCGTTGACCTGTCGGTTCATGGAGAGTGATGAGTCTAGTACGATGCCGAGGTTCTTGGCGTGGTCTGAGGGGGTAGGTGGGCTTCAGTGTTAGGCAGGGCCATTGCATGATGGGAAGCGGCACCGTAGTGGCAATAAAAGGTAAACCTCAAACTGAAGACAACTTTTACAGTGTATCTAGATGTGAAAAACAAACCAGACACATTTTTCATTAGAACAGAATGTGCCTATGGGTTTGTTTTCAGTGCCACGTTGCATATGATATACACAATATTTTCCCTACTTGTTTTAAAGAAAGGGCGGTCATTTGCTTTGCTACCATGCAAGAGAAAATTATTAACTGTTCATGAAAAACATTTTTGATTTGTTGAATGCGTGCAAGTTTGTTTTAAGAAACCTATGCATTTTGTGCTGCATTCACAAATTTCTTGCATCAATGTGTTTTAAAATGCCAAACTAGCTGCATAATCATGCCTCAAAAGGTGCGGCATAATTTGTGTTTATTGGCATAATAGGCCTCATGATTGTATCTTAACTTACTGTGCCAGGAGCCCCTGCACGGAGGCAGCCTGGGGTTACTGGCTCTCATTCCTGTGGAGTAAGGTCGTGTATGGCAGGTCCACGGTGCTGTGGTCCTCCACTTTAAAAGGCCACATACTCCGTTTGGAGCTTGGCTCTCTCAGGGTAGCAAGGATGAGCAGTCGAGGCTTACTCCGCGAGGTGGGGAGATCTAGAAACCTAGCATGCAGTGTAACCGTTAATAACTTGGATGGCCAAGCAAACCTTTAGGCTAAGTCACAGGACTTTAACTTTGCCAAACTAGGATCTGCAGAGTAAAATGGAAGCACCTAGCACTTTCTGGGCCAGAGAACCAACTCCAAATCTTTTTATTGCTCCTACATACCAGGAGCCAGAAATACAGTTAATGGATAACCCTATCGCTAATGTTATCCTGGGGGTATGAGGGTTGTTGGGGTTATCTCAAAGCTTCTGGGGTTACAGTTCTAGTCAGGGGAGCAGAGATGCCAGAAGGGGAAAAACAATGTACCATCTTTGCAACTGACATCCCTGGCCTTCTGAGTCAGGGCTGAGGTAACAGGCTGTGAGATTTGAGGACAGTGTCCGAGGGTCTACTGTCCAGTCACTGAAGTCTAAAATCCAGTCGCCTATTAGCCTTTGTGTAGAGGGCAGTGACTGGTTGTTGGGCCAGAATCACAAGGTGACCATTTAGATGGTATATGGGATATGCCGACCTACATCTTGAGAACCACTGTTACGCTCAAGACTTTCCAGTGGTGGTGGGATCCAGAGTCCAGGGACAGCCAGAGAAGAATTTCAGCAAACAGCTGGGTTTGTAAGTATTTTAGGCACGTTTATTCCTAGCAATAGCAGGGGAATGACTGCCCTCCACGAGAGAGCATGCCAACACGTCTGCTCATAAGATGCACATTTTGGGGTGTATTCATATAGATGTTTGTGCTCAGTTAGCAATATGTGCGCTTACACAAAAATTAGATACAAAGTACAAGGTTGAACACTGTCTTATCACTGAGAAAAAGCGGACTGTATTTCTTGGAGGTTAAGCATGCACCTCTCAGTAGAACAAATTGCGCCTGCCTTCTCTGAAATGTATAGGAAGGGTAAGGACTGGATCTTCACATGTCATTCTCTCCCACTTTTGCTTTGGTTCAGACTTGGGTTATTTAAGTAACAGGGTGCAAAATCTGCTTTCGGCACCAGTACATTTTCTCTACTTCCAGATTTCCCCCTTTTTGTGCTATGAAGCACAATCATTGAACATGAATGACCTTATCTCTTCCTTACATCTATCTTTCTCCCTCCACTTCTCGTGCATAATTTCTTCCAGAGGCCTCGGACTCCTTCCTCTAAATACCCTTTTGGCTATGCAACAGGAAGAGCCTGTTATAATCCATACTACCGGTATGGTGCAAAACATGATGGAGATGTATCATTTTACAGGAGTCGGGGACGCCCCTCCCCACAATCCCCAGGAGAAAATTGAATAGCACCATATTTCCTTCTCTAGTGGTAACTACAGTTTATCCTGTGTTGTATTGCTCAGTGAAATATTCTTCTGGTAACTTTAAAGAGTGGTTCATTATTATTTAGATGAGGGCCATAGCTGTTAATTTAATTCCAACCTATGTCTGGCTTCCCCACATTCTTCCTTCCTTGCCTTCCTTCTCCGTTACTTCCTTTTCTAATTTATTCCATCCCACTTTCACTGTATAGAGAGAGGGTTGATAGAAATTTGCAACAAGGTCTTGGTACCAGCCTGGGGAAATGGTACAAACCACTGTCCTTACCCATAGGGGGCCTTTGGCCGCAGGCACAAATCCATTTAAATGTTGCAATACAGTACATTACCTCGCATTCCCCCCAGGTCGGCCACAGTCTTTTGTCTGGCGAGTTCCCACAATAGGTGCGATTTCCCAGTGCCCACAACTGGTTGTGGAAGTCTTTGAAATCCATGAAGCATACTCCATCAGTTCTTTATTTCCACTACCTCCGCTTCTGTGATCGAGCGATAGATGCATCACAGTGTTAAGAAACAAGTGTGGTAGCAGTCCACGGGTGTGGCGGAGAGGAGTCTCCACTGTTCCTTCATAGTATTGACTAGTAGCTTCAGGTTGACTGCAAGGTTCAAATGTGGCTGGTTACCCTGGAGGGAGACCGGTTCAGAGAGTGCAGTCAAGCCATTCAACCCCTGGAGCTGGGGTGGCAATTTAAATATACAGAGAGTACTCTGAGCCGAGTTATAGGGTACTAGGCCATCGGCAAATTCAGATAGCGTGTGGTGCATGAGGCTGAAGAGCACATTAAAGTCATCCCACCATTCACATAGTCTGGTTTGTAACCGTCTTGATCCTTTCAAGATGGTGTCTAATATCCATGAGGGGGACTACAGATGCAGATGGTCTGTTTCATGGAACAGACGAATGAGCCTAAGGTTCTGTTCCTGGACATTAGTCCAGGTCAATTCACTACCCCCTTTTGCCCAAGAATTTCTCTTCCAGCTAGCAGACCCTGATTGCCCTGATGCCTATGCACTGCCTCATTTAATTCAATAGTGTTCACAATGAAGTTGGTCCTACCAAGCACTCCCACCAAGCTCCACGTTACCCAGTGAGAATTGCTAGTTCCATACATGCCTCCCATTCTGGCCTTCTCCTAACCTAGTAACCCTGAATGATGTGAGCAACAGGTTTAATTTTTCATGTCAATATATGCTATCCGCCTTAAGGTTACATAGGTGGCAGATAATGATATTGTTCCAGGCAAGAAATGACTAATGCACCAAAGGAACAAAGATATGTAACTGAAGGATGTCTGGTTTTACCTTCTGTAGTTCCTCAGTTGGGGCATTTATGTTTGTATAATCAGATACTGGGGCATATTGTATAGCCCACCATCCAGGGTCTCATACAGATACTTCCCTCTTTTGAACACATTGTCCAAGTATTGCTGCATTAACCACCTCCTTCATGTCAACCTTGAGGCTAAATCTACCAGAGTAGTTATTTTGTATAGTGAAGGTAATATCTGATTAAAAAAATATATAGGTTCTGTTTCCAGGGGCTGACTGTCCTAGTGACCGTTTTGAGGCTGGCTCATGTGGAAGTGTAATGGCTGTGTCTGGACAATCATTTCAGAAGAGGGATGTATGTGACAAACAGGAAAGGGGAAAGGTGGGTTTCACTATGAAAGGGGCTGACTGACCTCTACCCATCCACCAGACGTACCTAGTTTCAGGGAGGGAGACACGAGAAGTGTACATGGGGACCTGCATGTTCAGAAAGAAACCAGCTGACCTGCATAATTAATATCACTCTCTTGTGCAGACTCTCGTGTTGAGCTACACACGTTAACCTTCATCTCCCTCATTAGAAATCATCGTGCTCCCAGTGTCAAACCCACAGAGAGGGCACAAGTCACTCTCAAGAAGGGTTCACATCGGGTAGCCCCTGAGATCTGAGCACAGCTCTGATGCCACAAAATTGTTTTTTCTCCATGTACAATCTGGTTTCCCCCGTTGCATATTATTTTCCTTTATTGCTGCATAATTCCAATAACCCTAGAGGTAGCGGCCATTTGTGGTATATTATACTCTGGGCTGGTGGAAGGACATCAATACATGGCCTGGTGTTTTTCTTAATTGTGGGATTGCCCACCATCTGCTGTATACTTTGCATATTACAAGACCAGTTGCTTCTAGTTCGATCTGATAAGTAGTTACTTAAAGCATTTCATATGGATAGCAGTGCAGCCCCTAGTATTTAACAGTTTACCATTCACCTACTGATTGGTGTATTTGAGCAGTGAGAGTTTTGATAAGATGTTGCTACTATGCGCCAGATGAATGGACTGGTGGGAAAGACCTTTGTTCGAGGCATGTGAGCTGCAGAGCTCACACTTTGCATTAGATCGCATCTGGTGTTGGGCTCGGATGCTTGCACTTTGTTGTTGTCTTCGAAGAAGTCTTTTGTAGTCATGTGATGGGTGACTCCTCCTTTGGACAATAGTGCGCATGGGCATCGACTCCATCCTCAGATTGTTTTTTTCCGCCATTGGGTTCGGATGCAACTTTCGACGCTCCCGTTCGAAACTTTACTTTCAACCGTTTTTTCATCATCAAAACTTCTATCGACATCGAAATCTCGACGCGCCTCTTCTTCGATTCCCTTTCCAGCCGTCGACGCGGGCTGTTGGGCCCATCGACGCCGTGAGGCCTACAGCTAATGGAAAGGACGCCCTTCCGGAAATGCCCCCAGTGTGGAGCAAAGTTCCCCCACAGTGACCATCACAAGGTCTGTAACCTGTGCCTCTCGCCAGACCACAACGAGGCTACCTGCCCAGCTTGCGCCTCCTTCCGCTCGAAGAAAACCATTCGGGATCGTCGAGCTCGAAGACACGTCATGGCGCAGAGGTCCGCTCCAGAACCTGTCGACATCTTCAACGAGGGCCCCGATGTCCCAGAGGAAGATTCCGAAGATCTACTGATCGTGTCTGAGGCAGAGGACTCAGACGGTTCCATCACTCCTGGGCAACGAGTGAGTACGACTGCCCCTGCCCCAACCCCCCCACCAAAACAGAAGGCACCGGTCAAGACTTCGCCTGCTGGCCCCAGTCGCGACCGAAAACATGCTTTGGACGCCCCGCCTTCCGGCTCGGCACCGAACAAAAGACTCAAGCCTTCCAGTTCCTCGGCACCGACCAAGCCGCATGTTTTAGTTCCACCGGCACCTTCGGCGCTGAAGCCAAAGGAACACTCTGCTCCGAAATCCACCTCCGTTCCAAAGCCCGCCTCCAAGCATGGGGATAAGTCGGCGTCGAAACAAAGACTCCACGACACAGCCCCTAAGCCAAAGCTTTCGGAGCCGATTTCCAAGACTAAAGACTCTTCCACGCCTTCTAAGCCCAAAGAGCACACAAAACAGCCATCACCTCGATCGGAACCGAAAAAGTCGGCACCGAAGCCAAATCTCCTTGAGGAGGAGCTTTTTCGTCCGGATCCTGTCGATCCTAAACAAGCTAAACTCCACATTAACCCCAAAACTGGACATATCACTACTGTGCCACGCCACAAGCCCGTCCCTGTGGAAAAGGACTGTGCTACTTCACCTATGCCTCCTTCTCCTTCCCCCTAACACCCCTCCTCTCTACATCCCTGTTACACCGCCTCAGCCTGTAACATCTCCACCACATGACTATCAGGACGACATGGGGGACGGTGGTGACCCTGATGACGCATTCACTGACCCAGATGACCCACCACAAGACGATTGGGGCTACAACGAACCCATAGATCTTCCAGACCTCCCAAGCCCTCCACCATATCCAACAAAACCATCTCCCCCAGATGATAACATTGGTTTTGGGCAACTCATTCACAGGGCTGCTGTTTTTCATGGGGTACATAAACACACCAACCCACCAGAGGAAGATTTCCTCTTAGATACCTTCGAACAGTCTCAAAGAACTGTACAGACGTTGCCCATGATTAAAGGAGTCATCAAGCATGCTCCTGAAATATTTAAAGATCCTGTACGGGCCAGAATTCTTAACCCTAGGATCGACAAAAAATATAGACCTGCCCCTGATGACCCTGCCTACATCAAAGGCCAGCTCCCTCTTGACTCCTTAGTCGTATCCAATGCTCGTAAACGGGCTAATTCTCAGACTTTACGGGACGCTCCGCCCCCTGATAAGGAGTCAAAATTGCTGGATGCATCTGGCAAACGAGTGGCTGCGCAGGCCACCAATCACTGGCGCATAGCCAACACCCAGGCACTGCTGGCCAGATACCATAGGGCCCACTATAACCAGCTAGAAACCCTATTGCAACATCTACCTGACCAGTATAAGACGCAGGCAAATGATCTCATTCAGGAGGGCAAACTCTTCTCCAATGCGTCCATTAAGTGTGCCCTTGATGCAGCCGACACCGCCGCTAGGTCTGTCAACACCAGCGTACTCATTAGAAGGCATGCATGGTTACGCATTTCAGGCTTCAAGCCGGAGGTTCAAACCACCATTTTAAACCAGCCGTTTAATCAGAACCAACTCTTTGGTCCGGCTGTAGACACAGCACTTGAGAAAATGAAGAAGGACACTGACACTGCCAAATCAATGGGAGCATTGCAGTCTCCACAACAACGTGGCTCCTTTACGTCGCTCCTTCTACAGAGGAGCCTCTAGAAACACCAACACAGACAGTTCCTCTTCTTACAGAAATACCACCCAAACATCCCCCAATAGAGGATACTTTAGAGGTGGTTACCGAGGCCACAACAGTAAGGGGAGAGGCCGAGGTAATACCAACACCCGTACCTCCCCCACTCCTAAACAGTCATTTCCCTCCACTTCCCCCTGACCATTCCACTCCTGTCGGGGGACGACTAGCACAGTTCCTACCTGTCTGGAACTCCATTACAACGGACAGGTGGGTGAGACAAATTATCCAACATGGTTACTGCCTAGAACTTACAGCTGCCCCCCAAACATACCACCCAAGCAGCGTCCAATGTCCGTAGAGCATCTCATACTTTTAAAGCAAGAAGTTTTTCCCTGCTTCAAAAGCACGCCATAGAGCCAGTCCCTCTACTACATCAGGGCACAGGGGTTTACTCCCTGTATTTCCTAATCCCCAAAAAGGATGGGACTCTAAGGCCTATTCTAGACCTCAGACCCCTCAATCAGTATATACATTCGGATCATTTTCACATGATCACTCTCCAACAAGTGCTTCCCTTACTACAACAACAAGACTTCCTTGCCACACTAGACCTCAAGGACGCCTACTTCCACATTCCCATACATCCTGCTCACAGGAAGTATCTAAGGTTCGTACTCGATGGACAACACTACCAGTTCAAAGTACTTCCATTCGGAGTCACCACTGCTCCAAGAGTGTTTACCAAATGCCTTGCAGTAGTAGCAGCACACCTACGAAGACAGCAAATACATGTCTTCCCATACCTGGACGACTGGCTCATCAAAGCCAGATCATTCAACCAGTGTGTCCAACACACTCATCAGACTATACAAACACTACACAACTTGGGGTTCACAATCAACTACACCAAGTCGCACCTCCAACCCTCCCATATACATCAATATCTGGGAGCCACAATAAACACTTCCACGGCTCTAGCTTATCCCAGCCCAGCCAGGATAGCCAGTATACAAACCCTCATCACCAGGTTTCAAATACAACACTCTCTCCCAGCCAGAGTGTTCATGCAACTAATCGGCATGATAGCATCTTGCATTTTCATCGTCCCTCATGCAAAACTTCAAATGCGTCCCCTACAGGAGTGTCTAGCGCACCAATGGAACCAGGCTCACCGACAACTTACAGATCTGGTGTTGGTGGACAGCCGCACACATCGCTCTCTGCAGTGGTGGAACACAAAAAATGTGTCCAAAGGGCGGCCGTTCCTAGAGCCTGTTCCACAAATAATACTGACAACGGACGCATCACTCACAGGATGCGGAGCACACCTGTTAGATCATACAACACAAGGCAAGTGGACCACTCAACAAAAGCTGCTCCACATCAATCATCTAGAGTTACTAGCTATATTCCTAGCTCTCAAATCCTTTCAGCTCCACGTACAAAACAAGGCTGTCCTGATCCGAACAGACAACATCACAGCCATGTACTACATACAAAAACGGGGGGACACACTCTCCACAACTGTCCCAACTGGCACAGAACATTTGGAGGTGGGCCATTCCACAAAACATATACCTTCTAGCCGAACACCTACAGGAGTTCACAATCAGATTGCCGATCTGTTAAGTCTACAGACACAACAGATTCACGAATGGGAACTACATCCACAAGTTCTTCTACCTTTTTTCCAGATGTGGGGCCAGCCATACATAGATCTGTTCGCCACACACAAACGCAAAATGCCCATCCTTCGCCGCCAGGTTTCCACACCCGCAGTCCAAGGGCAATGCAATATGGATGAATTGGTCCGGCAGATTTGCGTACGCTTTTCCACCACTACCACTCATTCCACTTGTGGTACGCAAGCTCCGACAACAGTCTCTAAAAATGATCCTAGTAGCTCCCACATGGGCACGCCAACCGTGGTTCACCACACTGCTGGAACTATCAGTAGTCCCATATCAAAAACTACACCTCTCCCCATCAATGCTAAAGCAGAGCCATGGAGAGATAAGGCACCCAGATCCATCTCAACTGAACCTTGCGAACTGGCTCCTCAAATCCTAGAATTCGGTTATCTTAACCTACCGCCAGACTGTATGAACATTATTAAAGAGGCTACACGCCCTACTACCAGAGCTTGCTATGCAGCAAAATGGAAAAGATTCGCTATTTACTGCACTAACAATAATATCCAGCCATTACAGGCCTCCACGCAAAACATCATTTGCTACTTACTACATTTGCAAAGATGTAATCTTGCATACTCATCCATACGTCTGCATCTAGCAGCCCTTGCTGCTTACTTACAAAACAGGCAACACTTATCACTCTTTAGAGTCCCCGCCATTAAAGCCTTTATGGAAGGCCTTAAACGGATCATACCTCCCAGATTACCACCTTCCCCAGTGTGGAATCTTAACATGGTACTTACCAGGCTCATGGGACCACCATTTGAACCCCTGCATAAATGTGAACTTCAATTCCTTACATGGAAAGTTGCGTTCCTAATTGCAATCACCTCTCTCAGGAGAGTCAGTGAGATCCAGGCTTTAACTATACAAGAGCCCTTCTTACAAATACATCATAACAAAATAGTTCTCAGGACAAACCCGAAATTCCTTCCTAAAGTCATTTCGCCTTTCCACCTTAACCAATCTGTAGAACTACCCGTGTTTTTCCAAAACCCAGACTCTGTAGCAGAAAGAGCTCTCCACACCCTGGATGTCAAAAGAGCCCTAATGTATTACATTGACAGAACCAAGTCATTTCGCAAAACCAAACAATTGTTTGTAGCTTTCTCTCCACCACATAAGGGTAATCCCATCTCAAAAGCTGGGATTGCAAGGTGGATCGTTAAATGTATCCAAATATGCTACCAAAAGCCAAACGCACATTATCAATTCCCCTAGAGCGCACTCAACACGCAAACTAGGGGCTTCCATGGCATTCTTAGGGAACATTCCCTAGAAGACATATGTAAGGCAGCCACATGGTCTACAACACACACCTTCACTAAACCCTATTGTGTTGATGTGCAAGCCAAGCAACAAGCTGCTGTGGGCCAAGCTGTCCTTGGAACACTTTTTCAAACTACTGCAACACGTACAGGTGACCACCGCTAGGGGAGATACTGCTGTACAGTCTATGCAAAGTGTGAGCTCTGCAGCTCACATGCCTCGAACGGAAAATGCTACTTACCAGTATGCATCTGTTCTTGGCATGTAGAGCTGCAGATCCTCACACGCCCACCCACCTCCCCGGGACCTGTATGTGTTCCAGTCCTATCTTATTTAGATATACACACATGGACATCCTTTTCTACTAACTCCATCACTCCCCATTATGGCGAAAAACAATCTGAGGATGGAGTCGATGCCCATGCGCACTATTGTCCAAATGAGGAGTCACCTATCACATGACTACAAAAGACTTCTTCGAAGACAACAACAAAGTGCAAGCATCTGAGCCCAACACCAGATGGCGCTCTAATGCAAAGTGTGAGGATCTGCAGCTCTACATGCCAAGAACAGATGCATACTGGTAAGTAGCATTTTCCTTCTGCAGTAAGTAGGAAAAATGCTACCTGTATAAATCTACTTCAAATAGGGTGAAAAGAACGAATTTTTCTTGGTCATAAAGTTTTGTTATTAGAACAAATTCATATTTACATCTCAGTGCTCTTAATGCAGAAGTTGTTTCAAGTGGGTAAGAAGTATACAAAATAGCAAAGTATTCTGCATCTTTTTAAAGGTCTGATGTCTTGAATCTTAATGTGCCTCCCAGTGAGAGACGCACAATAAAAATATGTAATATAAAACACCGTTTGCCAAGGCTTGTTTTGTAACGGAGAGATGTGCCTCTAGTATGAACACGGGGTAATCACGAAACTGAAGTGAAGATTTAAAATGTAGCTGGGATGAGCGGAGTAGAGTGAGACACACATTTAAGTACAAGAAGTGTGTACATATAGGCTTGTTTTTAGCTAAATCCATCCGTGCATATGTTTTACACAAAATGTTTTACTCTGGGAGATGGACAAAAATGTACTAATAAAATGGTCTGGTTGTCCATCGAAGACAAGAACTTTAACTGCTGGTAAATAGCATTTTGAATAGGATTAGCTAAATGGTTTTCATTCTCAAGAAAGCTATTTATGTTCAATAGCACTGGGATCCATTTTAGATCAACCTGTGGTAAAATGTGACAAGAGATGGGCACAAAATGTGCCTCATTTTTCTTTGATTACATAATATGCCAGATAATTTGCCCTTATTTGATGTATAATTTAGTAAACCCTGCAACCTAATTTAATTCTCAATTGCCGCACAGTTCCATTAGCCCATGTATTAGTATTAAAACCTGCTTGAGGTTGAATCACAGCAAGTGTTAGTGCCAGGCACTTATCACTTTTGTGTCTCACTTTAGTTGAGTGTTATTCTTTTTGTGTATTAAACATGCATTCTTTTTCAACGAGATAGCTCTGAAATTGATCGTTATTGAGTCTGATAACTATTATATTTGTGACCAGCACTCGCACCACCTCCTTCAGGAAGCCTTAACGGCTCAAATGCAGGGAGTGGTGGCTAACCTTGGCAAGCAGTTTCATCAGCGAGCTTGGGACGGTGGGGTGAAGCCGCAGTACACCCCATCTGCTCCAACAAGTGTCGCACATGTTTCCCCAGCATGGGGAATAGGGCTTGGAGTCTAGGTGGGCCAGCAATGACGCGGGCTATGGCGGAGCCAGGGTACTTCCAACCAGAGGTCTTCAGGGCTGGCTTCTCCATTGGAGCGGAGGAACATTGCCCCACTTAAATCACTCGCAAAGCCCCAGAGATTAAAAATAAAATGGTAATTAATTACCATTTTATTTTTTTATCCCCCGTCTCGAACAAAGCATCAGGACGGGGGCTGCTGCTGAGTGACAGTAGTTCTGACAAAAGCACTGTTTAAAGTGGGCATGTCTTTATGGCCGGCTGGCTTGCGACAGCCAGCCACGCATGCGCTCTTTAAACCTCTCTAGCCCAGCTGTCTTAAGACTGCTGGGTTAGAGCAACTGCAGGCCTCCAGAGCGCTGTGGAGCACTGTGTGAGGCCGCTCCCTCCAATCACTGTGCTGTTCTCTTGATGTGATATCAGTGCTAAAGTTGGTCAAGGGAGTTTCCTGGTGGCCGGGCAGCAGAGGAAGCAAGTGGTCAGATGCGTCTCGGGAAGTGTTAAATTTGATTTAATTTTGTGCTCTCGTGGGCACCTGTGCCCCCTCACCCTTTTTAGGTCTTGGCCTGCACCAGCGCTTGCGCTGGTCTGGCCGAGAGTTTTAGTAGGCGGGTTTTGGAAGTGCAAACCCACTGGCTTTCGGCTGGCGACCAGCTTGCGTTCACAATAGCGTGCACGCGCGCAGCTGCCATCTGGGTTTCCTATCTCTTCCTCATTTCCTCGTCATGGCTCATTAACTCTCTGGACTCTGATGTTTCAATCGCAGCAGCAGCTCACATTACCAACTGACGGCCCTGGACTACAGTCACATGAAAAACAACAGCGATTAGCATTGAAATGCAAGCTTTTTTTTGTCTAGTTAGAAATATTGCTTCGGTGGGTTGATTTCACCTTATATCGCTATTTGTTTTATATTGGGAGTCACAGCCTAATTACCAGTATTTTTGTCTCACTCTGTTTTTTTATATTTATTCGCACAAAGCTATATTTAAGGTTACTTTTTCCGCGTCACTTCTTCACTCTATTTAAACTCCACACCCCCCACTCTTATTGTCTCTCTCCTTCTCTCCTTCTCTCTCTCTCTCCCCTCTCTAATTCTCTCTCTACTTAATTAACTCTCCCCTCTCTATCTTTTTTAGCCTTTCATTCTCTCTCACCCCTTTATCTGTTTCTCTTTCAAACTCCTTCATTCACTCTCTCTCCCCTTCTTTCTCTCTATCCCGCTCCACTCTTTATTCTATGTACACCCTTTCTCTCTCTTTCTCTCTCACCACCCTCTCTAATTGGGCATTATATCTTCACTCTACATCTCACTCTGCATCACCACAGCATCACTCTGCATCACAACAGCATCACTCAGCGCAACCACAGCATCAATCAGAGCCAGCACAGCATCAATCAGAGCCAGCACAGAATCACTCAGCACCATCACAGCATCACTCAACGCCATCACAGCATCACTCAACGCCATCACAGCATCACTCAACGCCATCACAGCATCACTCAACGCCATCACAGCATCACTCAACGCCATCACAGCATCACTCAACGCCATCACAGCATCACTCAGCGCCATCACAGCATCACTCAGCGCCATCACAGCATCACTCAGCGCCATCACAGCATCACTCAGCGCCATCACAGCATCACTCAGCGCCATCACAGCATCACTCAGCGCCATCACAGCATCACTCAGCGCCATCACAGCATCACCCGGCAGCACCACAGCATCACCCGGCAGCACCACAGCATCACCCGGCGGCCACCACAGGATGACTCGGCGGCCACCACAGGATGACTCGGCGGCCACCACAGGATGACTCGGCGGCCACCACAGGATGACTCGGCGGGCCACCACAGGATGACTCGGCGGGCCACCACAGGATGACTCGGCGGGCCACCACAGGATGACTCGGCGGGCCACCACAGGATGACTCGGCGGGCCACCACAGGATGACTCGGCGGGCCACCACAGGATGACTCGGCGGGCCACCACAGGATGACTCGGCGGGCCACCACAGGATGACTCGGCGGGCCACCACAGGATGACTCGGCGGGCCACCACAGGATGACTCGGCGGGCCACCACAGGATGACTCGGCGGGCCACCACAGGATGACTCGGCGGGCCACCACAGGATGACTCGGCGGGCCACCACAGGATGACTCGGCGGGCCACCACAGGATGACTCGGCGGGCCACCACAGGATGACTCGGCGGGCCACCACAGGATGACTCGGCGGGCCACCACAGGATGACTCGGCGGGCCACCACAGGATGACTCGGCGGGCCACCACAGGATGACTCGGCGGGCCACCACAGGATGACTCGGCGGGCCACCACAGGATGACTCGGCGGGCCACCACAGGATGACTCGGCGGGCCACCACACAGGATGACTCGGCGGGCCACCACACAGGATGACTCGGCGGGCCACCACACAGGATGACTCGGCGGGCCACCACACAGGATGACTCGGCGGGCCACCACACAGGATGACTCGGCGGGCCACCACACAGGATGACTCGGCGGGCCACACCACAGGATGACTCGGCGGGCCACACCACAGGATGACTCGGCGGGCCACACCACAGGATGACTCGGCGGGCCACACCACAGGATGACTCGGCGGGCCACACCACAGGATGACTCGGCGGGCCACACCACAGGATGACTCGGCGGGCCACACCACAGGATGACTCGGCGGGCCACACCACAGGATGACTCGGCGGGCCACACCACAGGATGACTCGGCGGGCCACACCACAGGATGACTCGGCGGGCCACACCACAGGATGACTCGGCGGGCCACACCACAGGATGACTCGGCGGGCCACACCACAGGATGACTCGGCGGGCCACACCACAGGATGACTCGGCGGGCCACACCACAGGATGACTCGGCGGGCCACACCACAGGATGACTCGGCGGGCCACACCACAGGATGACTCGGCGGGCCACACCACAGGATGACTCGGCGGGCCACACCACAGGATGACTCGGCGGGCCACACCACAGGATGACTCGGCGGGCCACACCACAGGATGACTCGGCGGGCCACACCACAGGATGACTCGGCGGGCCACACCACAGGATGACTCGGCGGGCCACACCACAGGATGACTCGGCGGGCCACACCACAGGATGACTCGGCGGGCCACACCACAGGATGACTCGGCGGGCCACACCACAGGATGACTCGGCGGGCCACACCACAGGATGACTCGGCGGGCCACACCACAGGATGACTCGGCGGGCCACACCACAGGATGACTCGGCGGGCCACACCACAGGATGACTCGGCGGGCCACACCGCAGGATGACTCGGCGGGCCACACCGCAGGATGACTCGGCGGGCCACACCGCAGGATGACTCGGCGGGCCACACCGCAGGATGACTCGGCGGGCCACACCGCAGGATGACTCGGCGGGCCACACCGCAGGATGACTCGGCGGGCCACACCGCAGGATGACTCGGCGGGCCACACCGCAGGATGACTCGGCGGGCCACACCGCAGGATGACTCGGCGGGCCACACCGCAGGATGACTCGGCGGGCCACACCGCAGGATGACTCGGCGGGCCACACCGCAGGATGACTCGGCGGGCCACACCGCAGGATGACTCGGCGGGCCACACCGCAGGATGACTCGGCGGGCCACACCGCAGGATGACTCGGCGGGCCACACCGCAGGATGACTCGGCGGGCCACACCGCAGGATGACTCGGCGGGCCACACCGCAGGATGACTCGGCGGGCCACACCGCAGGATGACTCGGCGGGCCACACCGCAGGATGACTCGGCGGGCCACACCGCAGGATGACTCGGCGGGCCACACCGCAGGATGACTCGGCGGGCCACACCGCAGGATGACTCGGCGGGCCACACCGCAGGATGACTCGGCGGGCCACACCGCAGGATGACTCGGCGGGCCACACCGCAGGATGACTCGGCGGGCCACACCGCAGGATGACTCGGCGGGCCACACCGCAGGATGACTCCACACCACAGGATGACTCCACACCACAGGATGACTCCACACCACAGGATGACTCCACACCACAGGATGACTCCACACCACAGGATGACTCCACACCACAGGATGACTCCACACCACAGGATGACTCCACACCACAGGATGACTCCACACCACAGGATGACTCCACACCACAGGATGACTCCACACCACAGGATGACTCCACACCACAGGATGACTCGGCGGGCCACACCACAGGATGACTCGGCGGGGGGGGGCCACACCACAGGATGACTCGGCGGGGGGAGGGGGGGGGCCACCGCAGGATGGGGGGGGCCACCGCAGCAGTATCACTCGGGGCCACCACAGCAGTATCACTCGGGGCCACCACAGCATCGTCTCGGAATCTGGCATCTGTTGATTCTCCCCTAGCGTCTGGCCGCTGCTAGTGTTATAATACAGGTACTAGTTCCCAACCTTCACCCTCCGATTGTTTATGCCCCCTCAAAAAAAAAAAAGCTTTAACAAACAACCATTGCAATAGGCAGAAACAAGTTGCCAGCATTGCAAGAAAAAAAGAAAACTGAGAATTTTTTATTGTATATACTTTTTTTAATATGGTCGTTCAGTTTTATATAATGCCTTCTTGGTCATATATAAAGTAACAAAAATGCTTCTGACACTTTTTTATTATAACTTTTCAGCATGCTGCACAGCAGCCACACTTCTCTACAGCACATCTTGAAGACATTGGCAAAGTCAATAGCTCTGGCTAAACACTTATAAGGCCCCAAAGGCGAGACCTATTGGCTATGCCAATGCTTGTTTTCTGTAGGTTCCAGTTTCTGCCAGATGTAGGGATTAGCACACGATTGTGGGGCTGGGGCAGCTGCGGGAAGGTTCTAAAAGCCGTCATCAAGGAATTGCCGGCTCGTCTGGATTGCAGCCCACCAGCACCAGAAGTCTTGTAATCTTGACTGTTGCCTAACATTTGTTCTTGATGGTCTTTTTGGGTGGACGTGGGTATTCAGGAACAAGTACCAATTTTAAAAATGGGTCTTCTCTCTGGTACTGGGAGTTGGAGAAAATTTTTGTTTAGGCACAATTTTTGTTTTCAACAAGAAAAAGAGTACCCCATTATTGAGATAGAAATGGTGATGCTAACCATAGGATACATGAGTTTTGAAAATGTAAATTCCCATAAGTGTTTCTGCTGTCACAAATGTAATGTATTTTCTTCTTAGTCACTTGAGTGAAAGAATATGACAAAGTGAGTCATAAAACAAGCACCGGCAATGCCAATATATCTGGTTTATAACTAAAAGTACCTGGATGCTTCCATACATGCAGTCTGTCACCCACCCGTCCCTGCCACCATTCATCCATCATTCATATAATAATTAATTCATCCTTGCACTCATGTATCTAGTCATCCACACATTGGATCATTCTAGTATTCACGCACTAACTCACCCACAATACCATAGACATAAACACACTACTGAATGAAGAGGCACTTTCAGTTATTAGCCAGACCTTATTGGCTTGTTATTTGTTTGTGAGTGGTGTGAGTGCTTGCTGTTGTGTGTGGCTTCTAGTCTGTATGGTTTGTGAGACTGCTGTGTTTGTAAAGTGAGATTGCTGGTCTCTGAGGGGTGTGAAACTGCTGTCGGTAGTGTGTGGCTGCTAGTCTGTGAAGGGTATGAGAGTGCCTCTGGTCGCATATGCCAGCTACTCTGATAGATGTACGAGTGCTGCTGGTAGAGTAAGACTGCTAGTATGTGAGGATTTTAGGATTGCTTTCAGAAGTCTGTGCCTTCTAGTCTGTGAAGAGGGTGAGACTGGTGTTGGTTTTTGCGGTGTTTCGCTTTTCTACCATAAGTGCTTTAACTATTCTCCAGTTTTTAAAGTTTAAGTTGAAGCAGCGGCTGAAAACAATTACATATAGATGCTTGCGCACAATATACCTGGGGCCATATATACTAGGAATTGGCGGAGCATGTCGTTAGCCTCCTTGGCTTAACGACGCGCTCCGCCACTTCTGAAACGCAAGACTGCACCATATTTACAAGAATGTGGTGCAGCCTTGCGTTTCCCCCTGCGATGGCGCTAAGTTTAACAACTTAGCGCCAACTCAGGCACACTTGCACCAGAGTGCATGGTTGTCTGCGTGCAGGGGAGGATTGTTTGTGTAGGAAGGTGTCCCTTCCTGCACATAAACAATCCTAAAATTCAATTCTGTCACTTTCATGTGTCAAAATGGCATTTTTTTAAAAGATCTGTTTATGTACAGGAAGGGACACCTTCCTGTACATAAACAAGCCATGGCATTTTGCTTTTTCCATGTGTGCTGCACAAGGCAGCACACAAGGATAAAGCAAAAACGAGAAGAAATAATGCATTTCTCCTCGTTTTGCCAACTTAAGACCAGGGTTTTCCTGGTCTTAATTTTGGCGCTGCCCCCTATGTACGGAACCCTTGTACATAGGGGGCAGCGCCAAATACAATGGGTGTTGTGGTGGAACGCCCACCACAACACCCACTGCACGCCCCTTTCACGCTAACCATAGCGTGAAAGGGTGCCTTATGTACAAGGCAGCGTTAGGCCTCGTTAAGTGGCTTAACGCTGCATTGTACATAAGGCGCAGCCCCTATTGCCACCACAACGTCCATAAAAGTGACGTGGTAATGAAAGGGGCTTGTACATATGCCACCAAGTCTTAGTTATTTATTTCACTTTGAATGTTTCAAAATTGTGATTACAGCAAAAAGTTTAATCCAAGTTTATTTGGCATACACTTCCTTGCCAAATATTCCTCCTTAACAATAGTCCTCTTTGTTAACTTGTAAAAACTTTTCATGCAGCCAACACGAGGATCCTCATACAGGCATATGACCTTATGACTTCCTCAGCACTGGAATGGACATATGAATATCATTAACATATTGGTCTAAAACATATCATGGTGTCCGAAATCCAACACCACAATGTGTTAGAAAGTCACACAAACCTTCACCTAATATGTGAACAGAGGGCTGTATGTAGTGTCCTGAATTATCCGTGTCAAGAATAGCATACACATTAGTAACATAATGTGTTCATCAGTACTAAAATACAGGAACCAAAATCTTATGAGATAGCGAATGTTTTGGAATCCTGAAGTGATACCCAGCCCGACCCAAGCAAACACATATAAAGAATTGAGAAAAACTATATTATGTGAAGAGGGTGTATTATCTACGCAAGTAAATATCGTTGTGGTATACTTTATCGATGCTTAAAATGTGTAGTTGTAAATGTCTGTAAAGCGCAAAATATTTATATCTTGAAAAATGCCTGTGATCTCAGAATTGCAATTGAACAGTTTTGTGGAATTAAATATAACAAGCATCTGCAATGCAATAGGTCTCGCATTTACGCGAGTTTGAGCTATTGGCATTGTAAATGACAGTGCCTTTTATGTTTTGGTTTTTAAAACATAAATTAAAGGCATTGTCGTTTACAATGCCAATAGCTTAAACTCTCGCAAATGCGAGACCTATTGCTTTCCAAATGCTTGACGGCATCGCTGAGTTGCCCCCTTCTGTCTCCCATGGCTCCTGAAGAGCTCCCAGTTTGCTACGAGTTAAATAAACAACCCGGTGGCCACAGCTGCGCACAAGAGACCCTCCTGCCCTTCTGCAGTAAGAGAAACCCATTAAAGAAAATCGTGCTTACAGACTATAGAAGACGTACTGTGTAACAACCAAAGTGAAAGGGCCAGTCCTCCTGGGAGGTTACAAGTGAAGACAAGGCGGTACTAAGTAGGGACTAACAAGCCTAATAACAAATCAGAAGCCAGCATTTAAGGAGGACAATGACACAAGCCAATGACAAATATGGGCGGAGAGTGGGCGGGTCTTCAAGTACATACTGCAATACAGCATGGCTCGCAAAGCAGCGCATGCGCTGCCCAGGCTCGACCTAAAATATGGTAATTCCTATAATGTTCCAGTGAGATACGTGTGCCATGTTAAAATAATATTTTAAATATTTACATCAAAATAGTAAAACCATGCTCCTTGACTGCTGTTTTAAAGCGCTAAGTATAGGTGACATGTTAGTAAGTCACGTTGTCGTGATGTGGCAAACGTTGCAAGCATTGCAAAGTGAGCAGGCTGTCCATCTATTTACTTTCGAGAACTCTTGCCCCCTGCCCACTAGCAGGCTGCCGCCACCCACCAACCCCATACGTATTGTTGACCTCTACATCCTATACAGGACATGTTGTGCTTCCTGCGTCACCAAACAAAAGTTACAACATTGAATAAAGTCTTTAACAAAGACAGATGTACAGAGCACACTGGCATAAGGGGCTTTTTTTATATCCAGAGTGACTTCTCTTAATAGACCCAGATACACAGGGTGCCCTGCGTTAAAGGGCTGTGCTTAAATTGAGTGCAACCTCTCCAGAGCAGCTGTGCAGCACACAGAGGGTTAAGATGCTGCAGTCGGGATCCCGAAGGATCGCTCCTAATGGAGTCCAGATGCGCAGGACACTGCTGCCAGCAAAAGCCTTCCACATAGGCTCTGCCCGAGCTTTTCTGTCCCTTCTCCCCTCTCTTCACGGTCCCTCCCTCAGGCTCTTCAACTTTGTGTCTGGTTCTCTCCCTGTCCCACTGTTGACTGTTCCCATTTCCTCCCTTTTCTCTCTCTCCTTCTATGACTGCGCATTGATATGGTCCATTAGGTCTTGTTGCTTCTGTGCGGGCGGAGGGGGCGGGGACGGGGGTGAACTCGTGTGAGGAGGACCTGCAAGGTCAGTGAATACAGCATGTGGCAATGCAGTGATGCGGTGGGATCACCTCGTTGACATGCATACTGTACAGAAAGCGTGCTGCCTGGAGGCTTGATGGGAACCGGAAGCATTCTCACGAGACACAACCCTACTTCCGGCCTGCATCTCTCACAGAAGAAGGATCAACAGAGGGAAAGGAGTCTCGAAACTAGGAAACCAAGAATACATTCAGGGACTGGAAGGACCAGAAAAGAGACAGAAGAAGTTGAGGTACAGTTGAAAGCAGCAGGAGAACCAGGGATAAGAATAACCGGGGCCAATCTCGCGAGGAGGAAGGGCAGACTGGTTGTCCCAAAAATGAAGGCATCCAAAACCCACCACTGAAAATGAATAGGAGTCCTACACAAGTCAGTAAAGTGTTTTGGGTGTATTTGAATGGGGTACGAGATTTAATTCAGGGACGAATGGTAGGAAACCAAACTAGTTGTAGGTTCAAAGTTAATTCAGAGCCTCTGCTGGCACTGAAATGGGGTTAGCTCCAACTTAGATCCATCTGAGGTGACAAAACTTCAAAGCCCTTATCACAACACTAGTAGGATTCTGTAAGGGTTTCCCCATGGCAAAGGCACTCTGGAGACCGAATACCCACTGATTCACCAGTTTGAACTATTACATGCACTTTAGAGTCTCTACAACCTTTCGGGAAAGAGGTGCACGGTAAATCCGCCCTCCACACAAGATACTACAAAAAGGAATTGGTAGCACAACTGTATTAAGATACACTAAACATCTGGAAGGGGTGTTTATCCAGGTAAAGGCTCTCACACAAGTCAGTGGTATTATGGGGTGATCCTGGGATGGTTTAGGGCGCCCATCAAGCAGTCTTGGAATGCTCTTTGACGATCACTTACATGATGATGCAGACATGATCTCTTGCATCTTGAGAGAGCCACCAATAGGCTTTAAACCCCTGGAACTGTTTTCGGCATCTTCCTGGTAAGGGCCCTCCCTGCTCCTCGGCCCACCTGGCTACACTGCTTCCCCCTCGTCCTAGGCACAGCAGCAGGGCTGCCTTCTAGGTTCTGGTCTTGTTTGTGGCCCTGAGGACGTACAGCAAGATAGTCATTTCCCTTGCAAATGTCTCTGTGGAATGGAGGAGATGTGTCCGAGCTCCAGACTTTGGAACTGGGCAATCAGGGGCTGAGATATATGAAGCCTTTGCATTGTCCTTTAGTCATGCATGGTGAAGCAAGGACCACACAAAGGCTTCAGTAATATTTACAAAGCTACGTAAAGGGTGATTTGTGCCGCCTTGCCTGACTTTGTAAAGAAATGTAACGCAACACAGCTGCCTGTGCTGCATTGTGGGTTTTTTCAAGCTGGGAGGTGTGTCATGGCTGGAGCATGGGGTTTTCCATGCATCCACCTATGGATTTTGGCGCATTCCCAGATTTACTAAGGCTAGTAAACCTGGGAATGTGTCAAAATGCTACGCCTTCCACAGTGAGGCGTATGAGGAAAACCATAGTTTTCCTCGTTATTTCCTCTTTCCACGTGTATTGCACACATAGAGAACAAGCATTTGCAATGCAATCGGTCTCGCCTTTGGGAACTTGTATGTATTTTGCTGTGCAGCACATTATTCTGGGTGCTGAAACATCTACTGTTCTTTAACATGGAGGGAAAGTAAGCACCAAACGGCGTGACACGCCAGGTATGGGAACACATGGAGAGAAATATTGCCTTTCAGCAGGAAATGGTATAGTCCAAAGCTCTGTTTTTAATATAAAATCAGGGCCTGCAGTGGTCATATTACTGAAAATACAAGATTTGAAAAAAATATTATTGTCTACGGGTGCTTGTGGAAGACCATTTCTATGGACTGGAATCTAGAGAATGCTAAAGTGATTCTGGTATTTTACTGACATCAGCTGGTCGTTTTCTATCAAGAAAGTTAAATAGAGGCAGTTGCCAGAAAAATTAAAAAAAGAAAGTCTCTCAGCAGAAAGCAATTCTGGTATTTTACTGACCTCTACTGGTCGTTTTCTATCAAGGCAGTTGAACAGAAAAAAAAGTCCCGAAGCAGACAAGTCCTAGGGCTGATCTCCAGACCCCACAAAGTACATACACATATAAGTATATACTAAAGTATATACAAGAGGTCTCGAATGCTCAACCTTATATATGCCTCTAAAGATTGTTTTGTGCAGGTAGGAAACCCTGACTGCACAAAAACAATCTTGTCTGTAATGCAGGCACGCTTGCACTATGGTGCAAGGGTGTCTGCATTGGCGCATAGTGCACCAGCGGAAGGAGAGGGCAGAAATGCGTCTTATCTTTGCAAATTTGGATCATTTTTGCTCTTTCCCTTTCACACAATGCAGCACAGCAACTTTGCTTGCTGTCCTGTGTTGTATGAAAGATGAGTAAATATGCCCTCCATGTTTGAGTCCATCCTCTGCTCAACATCCTATTATTCTGGGCATAACACGTAATCATCCAGTGACTAAGAGAAATGTTTTATGTGTGCAATCTGGTGCTCATGTAAAGCACCCAAATGCCCTGCTCCAGGTTTGCTTTATATAAAACTGCCAAAAAAAAGGAACCAAGAAGCTTGAAGTCATATGATGTATGAAATATTGGCTGAAATGGGCCAGTATTTATCCCCCTTTTGGTACTCTGGCTGGGAGTTGGGGCTAACCAAAATGCAGGTTGCTTTTTAGGATTCTAACATTCCATTTTATTGTTTGGGGATTTGTATGGTGCTCTCCTTCCTGGGCAAGCTCCTAAGCACATTATGGGTGGTCTAGTAAGTAGCTAATTCATCGGTATCATTTATATATACAATTTCTCACCCCTCCAGTCGATACAGCAGTCCAGTTTGCATCAGGCTTCTGGGAGCGCTTCGGGACCATGTGTGTTGGCTGGCCTGAATGTGCGTAGGAGGTGCATGGGATTTGAAGATGTGGATTAAGCGTGATGCTGTAGGCATTGTATGCTGTTGAGAATAGACACAGTTGTGCATTCAGTTATCTAACATAGATTCCTTTTATCAGACATAGAGACTGAGACTGGTGGGCGGGGGGGGGGTGTCATTGGGAATACTGTATGGAATGCGCCCAGGAGCAACATTTTTTTTTTTTTTTTTTCTATTTTACAGAGTTTTATATAGCGCGAACTTGACCCGAGGGTATCCGGTATCAGAGCGCTTTACACGAGCACCAGTTGCGTTACATGAGGACACATTCATTTTTTTTGTTTTTTTTGTTAGGCACGGGGAGATTAAGTGATTTGCCCAGAATCACAGGCTGTTTAGGGTCCTTGTCGAGACTCGAACCCGGGTCGCCTTCTTCGAGGTCGACTGCCCCAGCTGTTAGGCCAACTCCTCTCCCCAAACTCAAGCTCTGGTGGTATGGTTAAGCCACCAGAGTGCTCACCAAGGAAGAGGAGATGATTAACAAAATATACAACCCGTGTTAGTATAAGGAGTGAAAAGTATATTCAGAAGTGGGAGAAGCAAGTCATGGGAATGGGCATTCTATGTGAAGGTGTGATGAAATGGCTGAGAGGATGACAACCCTTTCAAGTGGGTGGCATTAAGTAAACCAGTTGGGAGGGGGCAGCCAACGATTTCAGGGCCAGAATGCATGTATGTTACTGAATCAAGTAAGGGGAGGAAGTAAGAGAAATAGGATGAAAAGGTATGCAAACTGGGCAGAGGCTCAGGATCTAATCCGTGGCCTTCCCTGGCCCTAACGGTCCCAGACAGGAAAGGAAAGACATTCTAGGAAAATTCACTCAACCTCTCCACCCTTTACCTGGACACCCAGTCTGAATGCCCTTGGATGCCCAGTAGGCAAAAAGCTAGCAAGTGTGAATGAGTGTGTCCATTCGCTGGCCATGAAGTCGCTTAGTGGGATGGAAAGGGCGTGAAAACTCTTAATATAAACCAGAGGCATTTTTCAAAGGCATGCTTTATATGAGAATGTAATCATTTTGACTGTAAACTGTATTTATATAGCGCGTACTACCCTGATGAGGCTTTGAAGCACTTTGCAGAGAGTAGCATGCTACCCTCCTATTCAGGAAGACCGCAATAAACTAAAACCTACAATACCAGTTCAGCTTAAAACTATGCAAAAACAACAATTGATGGACAGAATGCAGAACAATGTCGTACATTCACCCCAGTACAGAGATCTGGGCCTAAATCCATCGTTTTTTTGCTCACCATGCCATTCCAGTTTGGACTCAGCCATATGCAAATCAGTCTTGACCCTGCGCCCAATGGGAACAGTCCAGCCCGAACTGCCAGGCCAGGTCCTCCCTGGACTGGAAACAAGCATCCTAGGACCGGTTTCGGGCTTTCAGCCCTCATCAGCCAGGATAGCTTGACTCCAGTGGCATGGAGAGCACGGGACCCACGTCTGGGCATACCCGTCCCACTCGGGGTGACAAATGCAAAAACAACAATTGATGGACAGAATGCAGAACAATGTCGTACATTCACCCCAGAGATCTGGGCCTAAATCCATCGTTTTTTTGCTCACCATGCCATTCCAGTTTGGACTCAGCTATATGCAAATCAGTCTTGACCCTGCGCCCAATGGGAACAGTCCAGCCCGAACTGCCAGGCCAGGTCCTCCCTGGACTGGAAACAAGCATCCTAGGACCGGTTTCGGGCTTTCAGCCCTCATCAGCCAGGATAGCTTGACTCCAGTGGCATGGAGAGCACGGGACCCACGTCTGGGCATACCCGTCCCACTCGGGGTGACAAATGCTGGATTTAACCCAGATCTCTTGACTGGGGGTGAATGTTTTGAATTGTTCTGCATTCCGTCCATCAAATGTGTGTCTTTTGCTTTCTCGCCCTAAGTGCGCTGGGTATGCCCAGACGTGGGTCCCGGGCTCACTGTGCCACTGGAATCAAGCTATCCTGGCTGAAGAGGGGTGAAACCCCGAAACCGGTCCTAGGATGCTTGTTTCCGGTCCAGGGAGGACCTGGCTTGGCAGTTCGGGCTGGACTGTTCCCATGAGGCACAGGGTCAAGACTGATTTGCATATGGCCAGGTCTAAACTGGGGTGGCATGGTGAGCAAAAGAATGATGGATTTAACCCAGATCTCTTGACTGGGGGTGAATGTTTTGAATTGTTCTGCATTCCGTCCATCAAATGTGTGTCTTCAGCTTAAAACTATAACAGGAAGGTAATGTGTAGGCAGCTGCCCCACAGACTTCCTACTGATTACCAGTGGACACCGTTGCAGCAGTGGAGAGAGTGTAGCAGATGGCAGCAGATACTTTTTGGGGAAGCCTTTGCCAATAGTTGATGCTGTCACGATGTGCAGCAATTCTGAGGACGTCTGGAGATGAAGAGAAGCCCAGCTTGAATATTGTGGGCCTCGCATATTTTACACTACTTTTCATGTACTCTGGGGTCTGAGATAAATCAGTTGACAGTGGTACCACAATTTATCTCTGAAAGACTGGGTAAGGCCGTGGAGGTCAGCGTCCATCTTTCCTTACTTTCCACCTTATTTCTGAACTTTCCTCCTTCCTGGGATTTTGATTGAAAGTCCGATGCTGGCACCAAATGTAGTCTGGAAAGGGGATTGATCTACCCTAGAGAAGCAAATCTAAGCCTGATCAATCTCTTTTTAGTCCATGCCCTACAAGCATGGGGAGGAGAGGGGAGCAGGTACCCATCGATGGCAGATGCTATCATAATAAGGGTTGGATGTAGATTCCGCCCGCTCGCTCTGCAACAGTCTCTTACAGGAAGTCGTCCACAAGTACAAAGGCAACCTAAGTGGGAACCAGAGGTTTGTACAGCAATCACACAGGTAAAGAGTCACACACCCCTGGATTACAATCATCTGCCAGAGGCTATTCAGTCTCTCCACAGGATAGGACCGAAGGCTCCCTAGACTAGGATTGGCGGGTGCACTGTGGGTGTGACAGTCCTGGAGGCTGACAGTGAACGTCACCATATTTGTGAAGCACCTCCAGTGGTCTTCCAGATTGTCAAGCTAATGGGCAGAAAAACAAAGGACAAGCCAGAAAATGTTGAAGAGGGCGACTCTGCTTCCCTCGTCATTTGAGGACTTTGCTCCACACCATCATTTATCATTTTCTGCTACCAGCCTGTGCGAGGATACAAGTTTGAGCTATAGCTAGACTGTCTCCATTAGGTTTCATATCCGATGTAATTGGGCAAAAGGGGCTCTTGCCGTGGAAGGAAGCCCGCTGACAAATTACAGTTGCAGCTCATGGTAAAATAATGTTCTCGCAGGCTGAATAAATGGTTGGAATAGGACATGGATTGATGTGGGATGGTAGTGAGGGGTACAATGCATAGATAGATGTATGGGTGTGTAGGAAGGTTGGATCTTTCTGCATGGTTACCCCCACTTTTTGCCTGGTGCTAAGCTGTTGTTTTTGACTAGTCTGACTGGGATCCTGCTAATCAGGACCCCAGTCTCTCTATCTCCCCTAAATTGTGTTTAGTACTTGGATACATCCCAGATTGGATACTGGGGTACCCTTATCAGTCCCTAGTATATGGTACTCGGGTACCCAGTGCAGAGGTACCCCAGAGGTCCCCCATGGGCTGAAGCATGCATTATGCCACCCATGCCAGACCATTCAAAATACAACTACAGGCCTATCATTGCAGCATGTGTAAACTGGTGCTAGCACCACTTATGAAAGATGTAGATTTCCTATATCTAGGGCCACTGCACTTAAAACCTATAAGTCACCCCTCTAGCAGGCCTTTGCAATCCTGAAGGCAGGGTGCTTGGTTCTAAGTGTGAGGGTGCCCCTGCATGAGCAGGACACCCCTACAGCCTACGAAGTCCATTCTCCCGGGTTGTAAGTGAGACAGCAATATACCATATAGAGGGGCACCGCGTAATTACGCGATGACCATCTCGAAATTGGCTGAAATGAATCCTGTCATGTTTGGTATCAAACATGTTGGAACCATACCTCCAACACTGTAAACGGTGTGGGAGGTATGATTCCAAGCACTGGAACGGGCCTCTGTTAGGCTCTCGGTGCCGGGTCTTCTAGACCCGGACAGCACAACATGGCTGCTGCCGACCAGAGACACGATTCTGCCCTCCTGTTGCTGAGCCAAGCCCGAGCAGGGGAAGGCAGAACAATAGGTATCCCGTCACAGGGAGGTTTGACCACCTACCAGACAGGATTTAGGGCCATATTCTCAAGAACGGCAATAACATTATCGCCGCTTTAGCGGCAGGAAACTGCCGCTAAAGCGGCGATAAGGGGCTTTATCGCCGCTTTAGCTGCAGTTTCCTGCCGCTAAAGCGGCGATAATGTTGTCGCCGTTCTTGAGAATATGGCCCTTCGTCTATTGGGGCCGGGTGGGTGCGCTTGCCCAGCGCCACTCAGTCTGCATGAGGGGCACATTTGGTGCCTCCTTGCATAGTCCAGTTCAAACCAGCTCTGGGACCCGTTAACTCCTGCTCTGGCGTGAAACTGGACAAAGGACATGGGAGTAACCTCCCCCTGTCCAAACCCTCCCCTGGGAGGGTCCCCTGAATCGTCTCAACCATTTCCTTAGGGTACTTAAGGGCTTCCCTGGGTGTAGGTCCCTAGATTTGTCATGGGACACGATTCAATTCAGACACCACTTCAACTTCTACTTTCTGGGCACTCTAGACTCCGCTGGACTTCGTTTGGGCTCGACTTCGTCTCCCTGCTCGTCTGCAGCATAGTCTGTGCCTGTGCACCATACAGGAACCTTCCAAGGCCTGTGGGCATCCAAGACACCTGAAGGAATCTCCCTTGAAGTGAAGGAGTCACTTCCCTGCATTTGCAGGCACCGCAACTAAGCTGACCGGTCTGCTGATCCTGAGCTCCTACGGACTCCGAAAGGTTCTACAACACAGGTGGTTGTTCTTCTCATCCCTCGAGGCCTGCCCTGCCCTCTCACTAAGTTTGAGGCCAGTATCCCTCGTCGGAGCCGCAGGAACCAAACCCCTGTGCACTGCGTCGACTTGCAGTCGCAAAGGCTTGTTGGCTTCCTTCCACCAAGATCTTCGGGCTCCAAGTAGCCCCAACCTCAAGCATCTCCAGTTATCAAATTCTTCATCCACACCGCATCGTTTGCACTGTAGCCTGCATCTTTTGGTGAACTGCTCAAGGTCTTCTTGCGATTCCAGTGCCTCCGGCCTGTGGGTCCTGTTGAAGGTCATCCTGGTTTCATCTGGGCTCCCCTGATTGCTTGGGGCCTGCCCTGACTCCCCTGCTTGTGGTGAGTCTCCTGGACTTTGCTGGTCTCGACATTGCACCTTCTTCGACTTCCACGTCGTTTGCAGTTGCCAAGGCTTGTTGGTGCTCCCGACGGACACCGACCCCTCAACTCTCGACATCCGACGTTGGACAGCTCGTGCACGGCTCCTGGTCTTCTACAGCGTCGCCTGGTTCTCACAGCTTCAGAGTCAAGGTCACCGTTAACTCTCCTGCAACCCCTGACATCGGTGGGCATTCGTCTTCCAGGTCTCCGGGTCACTCCTGAGTGACATAGACTCTGTCCCCTCTGCTTGCAGGTACTCCTCAACTTGAATCCACCTTCGGATTCCACCGGACACTTTCTCCTTCTCCAGCAGCGCATTTTCCTGAAGTCCTCCATTGGGTTCGACTGCGGTTTCCGACACAACTTCACACCCGGCTTCCCGGATGTAGGTAACGGGTGTACTAGGGTATCCACGGGTGGGGTGGCTCTCCAACCTTCTGTCTTCCACTGGGTTTCTTCAGGGTCCACTGGGAAGGGTCCTTAATATTTAAAATTGCAACCACGACTTACATGTTGATTTTGTTTTGGAGAACGTGGTCGTGTTCCCACACTGCACACAATCTCCTTGGGGTTCCTAGTCACTCACCTTGGATGGTTCCTTGGGTCCCCTGCACTTCTACGTCCTCTGGGCATTTTCTTGGCACGAGTTGTGGTTCTTATACCACTTTCTTAATATATGGTTTGGTCCCCCCCCTGGGGTCCACTGTGTATTCTGTGCTATTTACGTGATTTCTATGCAAAGTATTGTGTGCATTGTGCATATCTCCGGGTAGGAGATATCTGTATGTGTTAGTGAGTATTATATAATAAATAAATACTTTTATAAATACATTGTGTGGTTCTTTTTCACTTAATCTATACCTAATAAGATTGCATTCTGGTAAAACAAGCTGCTTTACACTCCTTCTGGACTAAGCCTGAAGCTATCACTCAGAGCTTTCTAAGGTTGTCTAAGACCTCCTAAATCACCATAAGGGTTGTCTGGACTGGTGCAGGGTGTCCACTTACATAAGTGTACATCATATACCAGGCCAGCCTCTCACAGGGTTGACGAGAAGACGATGGTTAATTGGATATAGGCTGAATAGGAACGGTGAGTAGATGAAAGGAGAAATGAATGACCTATGGATGGAAAGATGAATGGGTTGCATGTATGGATGGATGGGGGTGTGCGGAATTCTATGTCAATGTGTGAAAAGATGTTGGAATGGGGGCATGGTAAAGGCCTGATGAGGATAAATGGGTGGATGAGTCAATGAGAGATGGGATCCCAGGGATCTGGATATATAGATGGTTCAAGACCAGATGTCAGAGTGATTAGTGGATGATTTGAGTGGTTAGTATGATTGGTTCAGGAATTTGTTTCTGAATGGATTTTATGGAGGATTGTGGGCTGGGTGGGAAGAGTCAAACAAGGCTAGATAGTTGGATAAATGTAGGGCAGAGCTACACAAAAGTGTAGATGGCTGGATGGAGGAATGGTCAGTGAATATCACATTTGGAAATGTGTGTGTAACATTAGTGCTGATTACTTTATTTTGAGCAATAAAAGTAGGCCCCCTATTGGTCCGTGCTTCTGTCTGCAGATGTATAAATAGGTAACTTAAGATTCTAGGCTCCTGATGATTTGTAAGGGGTGGTGGGCTGAAGGGGTGCCATTCAGATAAACGGCCTGTTTCTAATATTGAATTTGATTACCAATTTCCAAGTGGCTGATTTCAGAAATTCAGCTCTAAATGTTATTTGATCAGTTCTTCAAAGAAAGTGCCTTCTCTCAAGAGGTGATGTCGGTAGGTACAGGGAGGTAGAATCTGTTGGCTCTTGTCCACCAAGAGCGTGTTGAAGGAGGAGGACACAGTAGATGGAGGTGGGGTAGGCAGTTTGGTGGGATACAATGAGGTTGGCATAGAAAGAGTAGTGTACAATGAGGTTGGTGCAGAAAGAGTAGTGTACAATGAGGTTGGCACAGAAAGAATCTAAAGACGCGTGGATATGAAGAGAGATTACAGAAAAGCAGGAAGTGGGTTTAAAAACTTTACAAGTGGGACACATGGTGAGAGTGTAGACTGGTGGAAACGGGATGCCACAGTGTACGGGGATGCACACCACACAGCAAAATATTGGAAACCCATTAACAGCCTGTATATTTCCTTGTTCTTCACAGGGCTCAGCATTTCACATTTGACATAGATAATTTGGTTGTAGGCACCAGCAGACATGGATGCATTCCTACATTTTACCGATGACTGGGAGCACTCACTGCAGAAAAAAGGCAGTGTTGCCAGAACCTAAAACTACTTATTAGAAATGGCAGTTCGTTAAGTGTGCCATTGTTCACTTTGGAGTTGTGGCCTGCGCAGGGGTCCCTGCTCCACCCCGAAAGGTTATTATTTTGTTCAGCTGCATTTGTGTGTTTTTGGAGACTAATGTACGTCTAGCGTGGCATGTTGTCAGGGTTTGAACCCACACGAGCTTTCCACCACAATGAGAATATCAGCTTGTAGTCCCTCCTCCTCCCAGGCGTTCTACTGTGGTCGAGGGGCCCAGTTCCTCACAAATGCATGCCCTGTAAATGTAGGAGCAAGAATGACTAATTTACCCCATATAAATCTGTAATGTACGATGCAGGATGCGTCCTGATGTGAATAGTGTTACACTTTCAGTAGTTCATTCTACTGCAGTTTGTTCCCAGTGGAACTCCGCATCCATTTGAATGACTGTCCTCAGATCAATAGTAAGCCTCGGAGGAGTTCGCGGAGTTCTGCTACGCGGAACTCTGCGAAGTGCAAAAAAAAACCTCTGCCGCACTACGCGGAGCTCCGCAAGCGGCGGAGTGCGTTGGATAAATGCTGTTTGCGATGATTTTCAGTGCCAGGTGCTTGTCTGCACTGTGCAATCATCGCAAACGGCATCATGCACAGTGCAAGCGGGCGCTGCTTCCTTTCTGCTGCTCGAGTAGATTTTTACTCGAGCAGCAGCTTTCTCAACGCGAGCGGACAGTTTCTCAACGTGAACGGTCGCGGGCATACGCGACCACTCACAATGAGAAATCTGACTGCCTGCGTTAAGAAATCTCGCCGGGAGGTTGATTTTCCACGCTTGCGCTCGCCACCTTGAAGTTGACGATCGCGAACGAGGAAAAATCTTGCCAGGAGGGGGATTTTCCTCGCTCGTGCTTGCCAACTTGACGTTGACTAACGCGAGCGAGGAAAAAACTCTGCTACGCGGAGCGGAATTTTTCGGAGCTCTGTGAGCGCCGCGTAACGCATAGTGCGGAAATCTCTGCAAACTCCGCGAGCGGAGCAGAGTTCACCGCCCAGACTTAATCAATAGTAGCTTGAGCTGTCAAAATCTAAAAAAAACATTTAAATGATAAGACCCTTTAAGAACGCTCTAGCTTCCACGGCCATTCCAAGATATTTATCCAAGCAGGAGAAACCTGTCCTTTGTGCTGCCAGGACAAGCAGGAAGCAGTTCAGCCACAAGATGCAAAGTAGTCTGCAAGTTGAAGGCATGAAGCCAGTCCTCCTATGTCCTAAGACTGGGAACATCCTTTCCCACGTGGTCTTTTCAACGCACTCCTTTACCATGCATGCTTTTCTTATGCAAATGCCTGTACCAAGCACGCCTTTACAACGCAGGGTAAGTATAGGTAAAGTATGAATATCTATCTGTATCTGTGAAGGGAGGTAATTTTAGTGTTATGGGGTGGGTAGTGGTAAAGGGAGATTAGAGTAATTTTAGGAATTAGGCGTGTGCAGTGGTAAAGGGGGTAAGGGTAATTTTAGGGTTTGAGGTGGGCTGTGGTAAAGGGTGGTATGGGTAATTTTAGGGTTAAGGGTGGGTAGTGGTAAAGGGCGGTTAGGTGCAAAATATAAACATGGTGGGTTAGGGGTTTCCCCTAAAAAAGAACAAATTATTAATATATATATTGTATGCATGCTTGGGCTTGGTACAGGCATCTGTGTGGTAAAGGCTACGTGGAAAAGGCATGCGTGGTAAAGGAAAACATTGTAGTGTCCTACATTCCCTAAGACTGTCAAGTGCTCCAAAGAAGATCTGAATTTTATTCAAATGAGCATGTTTATCCCTCAATCACAGCAGTCGTGATCCTCTGATAAACATTTCTTCCACGCACATGCTCAGTTCAATAATGATATGCGGCCGTTTGAGTGTGCAAGGACATACCACTGCTATATAGCCCGACAGATATATTGCATCGACTGCGTCGACCGAACCACTACATTGCATGTTCTAGGTTAAGGAAACTAGAAGTGGAGTGCAGTTCTGTAGGGCATCTGGCAGGAAGGTCGACATGTTTCTGAAATCATGGAATCGGATTATCCATCTCAATTTGCTTTATCAGGAAGGCTTTGGTGTTAATCCTAGAGAGGTGACCTTACAGCTGGCACCTTCCTTGCCCAAGACATGGAAGAACCATAGCTGAGGTGGAAATATCTGCAGTTATAGATTTCTCGTCCCTCTTCTTGCTAAGCTCCCTCTAAAGGTAAAACCGAATACTTTCTCTGTGTAAAAAGGCATCCTTGTTTGGAGGGATTGAATTAGTAAAATATGTCCTTGCTTCGACTCCCAAAATCCCTATTTATGTTGTGCTTCTAAAGAGGCTAATTGTTGACATTCTTTTTTTCTGAGAAAGTGCCACCAAGGGACTTCAGGTTGCCATGCCAACACGACCACTAAATCACATAAACTAACTTTGTAAACTCAGAGTGGAAGGTCCACTGGGGAAGGTAGTCTCCATTTTGTAACGCCCTCCACAGAATAGGAGTGGCCGTCCTTACAACAATGATGTAGCCTTGAACTTGGCTACTGCCAGCTTGTCATGCATATCTCAAAATGAGCTTCAGTCATTGCGCGTTTCACCTGTGTGATCACATAAGTCGAGGTCAGCTCAGCAAAGATGAAGCACCACTTTGCAAGGTGGAAGTCTGTGGGCAAAGCCTTCCTTATAGGGGCCTGTGAGCTGAAAGAACTTCTTCACGAGCTCCTCGTTTGGCCTTGTATCTTGCCATCATTGTCAGTCAGCTCTACTAAACCGTATCAGTGCAAATTGTGGTCGCCATTTTATGTTCCCAAACTGCTCACTTATTTCCTACAGTATTTTCAAGGATAACTAAACCACAGGCCATTGACCCAGTTCTGACTTTAAAGTCACATGTTTGGGCAGTATGCAGCAACCCTCGATAAGCTTTTCTAGAAGGGCACTGGGGCAGAAAGATCAGTCCCTTTAAGAGCACATATTCCCCATGACTTTCAGTGACTATAAATAGGGGAGGAGCTGTCTAGCCTTAACCTGCCACTTTCTACCCGAGTCTCTGACAACATCCCCTTCAAGAAACATTCATCTTCAATTAAATGATTTCCAGGTTTACAAAAAAAAGGAGAATTTAAATATTTGATCAGATGATCAGCATGTTTACCATCTGCAGGTCTCCTTGTGAGAAACTTTCCAGATGCCCATGTTGGACAAAGACTTGACATGAGATGACCTTCCACACTTGTTTCAGGAAAGCAAAGGTGCCTTGGTCTCAAATTCGTGGAGAAGTGTGGCTCAATGGTTAGAGCGGCAGACCCTGATGCAGAGATCTGGCCCGGGACCAGGGTTCAATTCCCGCCTCGGCGGGTCTTGGGCTCAATTTCCTCGGACCTGATAATTCTCGCCTCGGTGCCTATTCTAATCATGGGTCCCACTCTGCAACTCTGGGCAATAGCTTGCTTAATCTCCACAACGGCCCCAACAGCGCTGGGATGCCTGGCTTCACCCTGGGGGTGCCCAGGAGTGGACATTTCACAGGGAAAAGCCAGGAAGGGTTCCACAGCGGTATGCGTACAGCGCCTGGACACCCCTTTGGGGGTATAGGTGCGCTTTACAAGTACAAATTTCATTTCAAATTTCAAATTCACAAATCCCATCAAGACTTTGGTGAATCTTCATAAATATTGCTCATATATTTATTTTGCATGCCTGGTCTACCGTGTGACTGTGTATGAAAGGCAAATCGCGGTCTTCAAAAATTTACTGAATGCTTTCAAAATGAAACATACATTGATGCAACAATCAGGGGCATAACACAAGCCCCTGCGGCGCAGTGGGGCCCGCACCTCTTCAGGTGCCTTCCAACCCTTCAGGGCCCCCTTTCTGGGCAAAGTAAATAAGTATCTGTGAGATATGGGAGCCTCAGGGCCCCCTCATCACATTTTACAAGGGGGGCGGCATAATTTTGCTTTACACCACTGGCCACAATAACTAACCACTAAACATGGCATTGAGTCCAGATTATAGATTTATTTGGGAAAGGCATGCCTAATGCAAATGTTATGTGTAGCTGCAAAATGCAATTAAATGTCTATTCGGAGACTAAATCCTAGACCACAAGAATGCAGATTCTCATTAAATGAAGGGAGCCTGGCTATGACATCCAAGAACATGGCATGTCAAGGTTCTTTTGGCATAGGCTCAGGGAACACTAAATCCCTAGGCTTCTTGGTAGTGCTTTTAGTTTGAGCACAAATCCAGCAGGTTTTCAGGCTTCAATTTCTGGATTCATCAGTAGCCACCAAATGCGGTATCTAGCTTGTAGTAAGGTATTGCACGATGGGTCAAGATTAAGCCTGTGACCCCAAATAAGAATCACACTCTGAGGCATTATATGGGTAAACATATTTGTGTAGGCATTACTTACCCAACACAACATTGAGTAAAGGGCCCGGTTGTGCGGTATTTTTTTTTTTTTTTTAATATCATTTCAGTCTGAATTTATCTGACTTTATTTTCTACTCGTCTTACATGTATTTATCCATATATATTGTGTTCTGTGAAAAAGCGAAATTGCAACTTCAATATTTCCATATTTATTTAACTGATAAATGTATTTACACAATTGGTACATTTTGGAGTTTTAGCAATATAGAAATCCATATGTAATAAAACGGTAGGCTTGTCTGTCTGTACACAGCAAGGTAGCACAAACTCAGGAGTACATCAGCAGCTATTTAGGGAGACCTCATCCAAGCTGTCAGTCTACATACATATTGGTCTGACAGCCATGATCATAATATAGAGAAGCCATTAAAAGTAGACCTAATATCTGTACTTGTACGATTTTAAAAATAAATACAGATGGAAACACAAAATCAATACAAATTGAAATCCGAAAGCCTGTATTATAAGTAAAGTACTATTTGTTCTTTCTTTAGCAATTCCAATGAGCCTCTAGCAGTCTGTCTCTTGTGTTTACCATTCAATAAAACAAACTGAATCATACCAATTTGCCTCACTAGGTTGCGAGTTGGTCCTGTTGGCCTGCTAATTATCCTGAACACTTACCACCGACCAGATCCCACTAGGCTCACTAACTGTGTTCAGGATATGATGTCATAAATGTGCATCTGTTGTCAGCTGATAAACTGGTAGATCCAGTGGGTCCCATGCAGGGCCGGCTTTAGTGCTGGTGGCGCCCCGAGCGTCAATGCTTGTTTCCCCCCCCCCCCCGTGGCTTCCTTCTCCTCAGATTCCCCCACCCTTTAACAGAGCCCCTTAAGTCTCCATAATCACGCTCTCTCACATGCATTTCTTTTATTTTATAGAGCCACTCGTACCAGAGTAGGGTGTCAGAGCACTTTACATCACTCACACATTACACAGACACAATCATACGTGTGTAAATCAGTGTATAGGAAATGTTACATAAGACAGAGGACTAAATGGTGTAGGAGTCACATGACATCCATACCGGCAGACAGTACAGTATAAGAGGGCTTGGACTGGAGAAGCATAAACTCAGAATTTAAAACATAATCCCATGGTTGGGGTTGTCTTTACTAATAAGGATTGATTTCTACCCAAATGAACCCTTTTTACAACATTAGGATCATAAAAGACTGGGGAAAAATCATAACTCTCTAACCTATACCTTGCAGTTTGCATGCAGCTCTTTAATGACAGTTAATAGCTCACTGTTCTATATTAGGATTTTCACCTATAAACTGCAAGTAACAAAAGCAATAACCTACTGAACTAGCTACATTAGATGCGCTTTGTGATCTGCCTGGTACACGTACTTTGCAGCAGGCATACTAACCGTACCTGCCCTACTTTAGATGAGTCAAAACTGCCACTAGGCAAAACTCTGATCTCTCTCCAGCAGGTCCATTATTCACCAGAGTTATCTTGGCATTTATATTGCTGCTTGAAAATTGCTAGAGGAACGCGGCAGCAGGTACTTTTAAAATCATAATAATCTTAAACACTGCACCTTCCGAAGTCCGTGCCCGGTGCATTGGCACTGGTTGCACCGTCCATGGCTCTGGTCCCATGGGATCTTGGTGTGCCATCTAATTATTAGTTTTTGCCTACAGGCAGCTTTTAGCTGTTCGTTGTTGAAGACCTATGCTGTACAGTACCAATACTTACAGTGGGCTATGGTTCAACCCATTGCTTTCCATTGGTTGACTTTTTTTGTCAATCTCATTTGCTTGCATCTTATTCAGTGTATTTCCCCCCTCTTCTGTTGTTTGTTTCTCCCCTGGAGCTTAGTTTTTTTACAATCCTTTTTACTGGATGACTTTTATCCTTCACAGTTCGACCTCAGGGAACTACAATTTTCTTTTTGTTTAGCACTCCATGGGAGTACATGTGTGTTCTTGCTCACTCCCCTGCCTGCTTTTTCCATCACACATCCGTACCCCCCAAACTTGTTTGTTGCTTCCCTCCCTACTCTGCATTTTGTTTTTTTAATTTAAGCCCCCCACCTATTCCTTGCTTGCCACTAGTATCGCTGCTGGAAGGCATTTACTTTTCTGTCAGTCCCATGCCTGCTCAAACGTTGCTCACCGGACCCTCCCCCTTGCATCTTTTTCGCATAGTTCGGCAGGTGCAATTTGATGCAGGGCCACATCTTCTTGAAAATATACGATAGCACATGTTTACCTTAATTTTATTATTTACCTCTTCAAGATTAGCATCTGCCATCTTGGAATGGTAAATAAAAAAACAAAATGGCAACACCATGCCGAATGCATGTGTGGTGATGTATGTGTGCAAACACATCATTGCACATTTTTTTGACCAGCATTTTCTTTTGCCAATGCTGGAGAGCAATGGTGAGGAAAATATGCAAAGCCAACAAGTCTACATTTTCAGTCTCAAAAGGCGAGACCAATTGGCTTTCCCAATGCTTTTTTCTTTTTTCTTTTTTTAGGTCTCACCTACCAGACAGCGCAAACTGTCTGTTTGCGATAGACCTTTTGTGGCTTTAAAGCCCGCCCATTGCTCACCTTTGGTTGGTTTTACTGTCATTCTCAGGTGTTTGCTTCTTATTTGATGGTTTGCTTTCATGACTCCTATGTGTTCTGTCCCTTACCCCATGCTCCATGTACTTTATCTCACCTGTGAGCTTGACTCCGGAGAAGCCAGCGATATTTAGATCTGTTGCGCAAGGGAGAAAATAGCCTGCACGACTTTTGGATCAACTTCCCCAAAGAACAAATACTGCAGCTCCACTTTTAAAGGGGCTTGGCAGTACCAAGAGCCCTGGGGCCTAAAATCACAGGTTGGGGTGTCAAAGTGGAGGAGGTCAAGCCCTTGGCTTACTTTCACTGAAGAGCAGGACTCACTCCACTGGCGCATAATACCAGCTATGCTCCTGCCCTCCCAAAGACTCTGCAGAGTGAGTGCCACACAAGAGCAAAATGATTTTTCTTCTTTCTGTTCCAGAAGGATTAGATTGGACTAAAAGGACAAGGGCCAGACTGGGGAACCAAAAGCAGTCTTGGCAAGAATGCCCAAACCAGCCTGCTTCCTTTGTCTCTTTCCATCTATCAATTCTCCCCCTCCTTCTCTCCTCTCTCTTTTACCTCTTGGATCACTTTCACTCTACCTTCTGCATCCCTTCCCCCCCCTCTCTCTCTCCCTCTCTTGAAGCCTCTATGCCTGCTGAATTAACCTTTGGAGCAGGGGAGAAATTGACAGAGGCACCAGGAGTGGCCCTGGGCTTTCACGCTCAGTCTCCACGGGTCGAACCACTGGGGAAATGCCCAGTGAAGTAAAAAGCCGGTCTATGCCTACACAAGGACATTTTACAACATTCAAATGTTTAATTCTTGCTTATTAGACAGCTTTAAGCTGTCTGTACACAAAAGAAAGCCCTTTATGGACCACAGTGCTTTAAGTGTGGATAAAAATGGTAGAGGGGTCTCTAAAGGGATGTGGCCTAAGCAATTAAGAACATGGCTTAAACTATATGACCTACAATTCTGTGCTTTTCACAGCATGCTGCCTGACCAGCATCTTGGTGCCTCTTTGTGAGTTTTCTGCTACTTTATTAAGATATTTCACACAACAGCAAACATATGCCTAAAATAAGCCAGACCTATTGGCTTTGTTGAGTGCTTGTTAGCAGTTTTATATAAATGAGATACAATGATTTTGTTGTAAATAATTAGAATTGGTAATTACAAATAATACATATGTGACCATCACTATGTGCAAACTAGAGCCAGGCCAATGATTGAATGAGCATATAATGGATAGTCCACTGACTCGCACTGATTTCAGCCTGAGCTCCAGAGCCGTCAGCTGTACCCCAGTATGTCCACTCTCCCAAGATCAGAACTCTCCCAGACACCTAAATGTGAATCGGCTCGCATGGACCAGACAAGCACTGGAAAACCCAGTAGCCCATCCTTTTAGAGCCGAGATCCTATGCAGTGTATGCCAAGTTAAATGTCTTAAACCATTGGCAAAGCCAATAGGTCCCAAAGGTGAAACCTATTGACTTTGTCAATTCTTGTTAAGTTTTATTTTGCACTTTTTCACACACACACACAAAAAAAATCATTATTGTTATTTACCGATTTAAGTGGCATCTGCCATCTTGGATGCGTAAATAAAAAAAGCAAAGTAAATGGTGCCCATGTTGTTCTGCTGGAGGGCGCAGGCGTCATGACGCTTGCACCCACATGCAAAAAATCCCTAGAGCGTGCCAGTGGAATAACGCAACTGTCAACTGTGGCTACATCATGGTGCTTTTTTTTTTTTTTTGCATCGGCAAACCAGCTCTTGTGTCCATTGGACCCCAACCTAAGATAACTCAAAGGGACAATGTTTGGCAACCTACATCTCTATCTCAGGTCCTCTTCCATTTGACTGTGGACCAGTTGGAGTCCTAACTGGATCCCCATTTTAGTGTCTGTGGCCAGTAGAACAGTGTCCTTGACAACTAGATCCGAAGATTTAATCTTTGCATATTATCTTGGTTTTGGGTTGCTTGTATTCCAATTCAGAAAAGACCTGGCCTGACAGGTCGGGCTAGACTGTTCCTATTGGAGCAGGGTTGAGAATGATTTGCATATGGCTGGGTTTAAACTGAAGTGGCGTGGTGGGTAAAAGAGCAGTGAATTGGAATGCTACCCCCAGTCATTGCCAGTAGTTAGACTTATTGAAAGCATTTCTCCCACCACATTTTGTGTGTTTGATGTACCGCCCAAAGTGACAAGGGTATGCCTAGACGTGGATCCCCGTGCTTACTCTGTCACTGGAATCAAACTACACCCAACTGATGAGCCCCAATCTGGTCGAAACTGTTCTTGGGTTGCTTGTGTTCATTTTCAGGGAGGACATGGCCTGGCAAAGACTGATTTGCTTATGGCTGGGTCCAAACCGAGGTAGCATGGAGCGCAAGAGAACAATGAGTTAGAATGCTACCCGAGCGATAGCGAATGGTTAGAAATATTGCAAGCATTCCTCTCATCACCTTTTGTGTTTGATGTATCGCAGAGATAGGGCTGAGGATATCCAACTTGAGAATTTGTATTTCACTGCCTGACACCTCTGCCCCATAGACTGGCTGAAAATAAGCTGAAATGAACCTGAAGTTCACTGAAGGCAGCCAAGAACACCTGGACCTCTACACGTTAAAAATCTAGCCGCTTACATCTAAATACTAAAGTGTTTGATTTCTATCTTGGCCCTAGAAGTTGCTAGCAGCGTCCAGTTTTTTTCTGTAGATCATAATTTAATTGCTTTATTTTTTGTTGTTGACGTGTGGTGGTGTAAGGGTAAAAGCGGTGCGCTTTGAATTGCTCTATCCTGTCTCGTAACAGTTTTAATTGAGTTACTCTGTAAAAGCGTGCTTTTTAATGGTTTTTAATGTGTTTTATCCAAGTTAGGCACTTTGCACTTTGCTTTTAGTGTTTTTAAGCACCTTGCACCTTAATATTCCCCTCCCTGCCATCCCCGCTTACCGACAGTGTTCACCGCCACGCTCCCCGGTCCACCACGGGTCACTTCCCGATTGCGTGGAGGGAGTAGCGGCGCCGCAGGCTTCACTTCTGGTCAGGGGCTGGGCGGAGCCACACGGTCAGCAGTCTAGCTGCTAGACCTATAAAAAACATGGCTTCAGCTTTGCGCAGCGGGTGCCCCGCTGGCGCGTCAAAGGCAAGCTCGTCTGCGCCCGTCCACGCAAGGACTGGGCTAGAGGCTATACCCCCTGTCCTTTTCTCCCCAGAAAAATTGTTTTACTCTCGTGACCTCCTTTTTCGTTTAAGGAAGGCTCCCAACAAAAATTGTCTACATTCCTCGTCTTTAAACAATAACCGCGCTACATGCTCTCACTGCCCTTTTAAACTTGGTCAGTCCTTGAAGACGCAAACTTCATCTCAGACCCCGGCACCCTATGAAATGTTCTTGCTAAACTGCAGATCCCTCCCCAAACATTCTGTACAAATCTCTGTTTTTACAGGAAAGACTCCCTGATGCCTTGTTTCTAACCAAGACATGGCTCAACAATGAATCTGATCCTGTCCTTGTACAGACTCTTCCCCCCCCGGATACTATATCCAGCTGAAAGACCGCAAAAGCAATAAAGGAGGGGGCATTGCCATTATTTATAAGGGTCAGTTCATTGCCATTATTTATAAGGGTCAGTTCAAATGCCGTATCACAGCAGACCCTCTTCCCGACTGTGAGAGTATCTCCTTCTCCATATGCTTCTCGCCTACACATACCTTTTCAGGTCTACTTATTTATCGCCCCCCGGCATCTATGGGCAGTTTCTTAAAGTCCTGCCCGAAACAGTTGCTAACTTAGCCAGCTCCCCGTCGAATTTCACGATACTAGGAGACTTAAACGTACATCTAGATGATCCCACCAACTCAGTCGCCTCTGAGCTGGTTAAGAACCTCTCAGCACTCCAATTTAAACAAAGAGTCTCTGGAGACACACAATCTAAAGGTCATCTGTTGGACCCTATCTTTACGAACAGTGACGAACTCTCCGTGGGGGTTCCCTCCCCCTTACCCTGGTCAGACCACTTCCTGATTCCCTTTTCATGGTATATCAGAAGCCCATCCTCTTCGTTCAGCACGACCAGCAGCCTGGAACGTACATGGGCCAAACTTCCCTTAGATCAGTGGATCTCCGCTCTAGAAGCCACTAAGCCTGGAGTCGAATCTAACCCCATCACAGCTAACATCAGGTTTAATGAATGGATCGAATCCTCTTTAGACCAGGTCCTCCCCAAAAAATACTCCCGGAAAAAAGTCAGGACAAACATCTCCCCGTGGTACTCCCCCAAGCTCCGTGAGCTTAAACAAACCTGTAAAAAATTAGAAAGAAGATGGAGAAGGGACTATGCAGTGTCCAGTAAACTCAATTACAGAGAGGCTATCAAATCCTATAAATCGGAGATTAAACTGGCACAAGCATCTTACTATGTGGAAAAAATTAACCTAGCAGCCAACTCCCTGCGGGAAATCTTCTGCATTGCTAAGACACTCCTCAAACTTTCCCCTCCGCAAGCCCCCACAGATGGTGCTCTTACTCGCTGCAACAAACTGGCAGACTTCTTTTATAAGAAAATTCAGAACATATACAGCACTTTCCCTCTCTCAACACATCAAAATGACCTGTCACAGGTGGACACCTTTCAGCCCAGCACCAATGTCCTGTTGGAAGAAATCCCCCTGATGGATCTCAAATCTTTACAAACCATCTCAGCCCTTGTAAAATCCGGCTCACCGAGGGATCCTGCCCCCCCCTCCCCCTCTCCCACACGTTCTAAAGCTAGCTGCAGGAACAATTCTTCCAGTAATCCTGGAATTGATAAACTCGTCCACCTCCTCTGGTATAGTTCCCCCACCCTGGAAATGTGCAATGGTAAAAGCACTTATCAAAAAACCGAATCTGGATCCTGACCTCATGGGGAACTTCCGTCCCATTTCCCTCCTGCCCGTGAGTAGTAAAATCCTCGAAAGACATGTCAATTCTGTCCTATCAGAACATTTAGAATCCAACAACCTTTTGCACTCCTCACAGACTGGTTTTCGACCCCAACAAGGGACAGAAACTGACCTTCTAGCGGTGGCTGAAGAATCCAAGAAAATTCTGGACCAAGGAGGTAGAGCGGCTATCCTCCTCCTTGACCTCAGCGCCGCGTTTGACACTGTCAATCACAGCATCCTGACTCTTAGGCGTCTTGGAGTGACTGCGTTGTCATTACCTTGCTGCAATCTTTCCTGGAGGACAGGTTTTTCCAAGTCTTCGAAGGCAATACCTTCTCGGAGCGTATGCCTCTCAGCTGCGGTGTTCCTCAGGGCTCCTCCCTGAGCCCTACACTATTTAATGTGTACATGAGCCCGCTGGCTGAGATAGTCCGTCCATTCGGGATAAAAATAGTGACATACGCCGATGACACGCAACTCATTGTGGCCCTAAACCACACTGATCATGCATCTTCTGGTCTGGGTCCCTGTCTTGAGAATGTGGCTGAATGGATGGAACGCTCCTGCCTGAAACTAAACGGAGAAAAAACGGAGCTGATGCTCCTCAGAAACTCTCCCGTGTTCGATGCAGGGCGACTGTGGCCAAAATGCCTTGGCCCTGCTCCCACACCTAAAAATCAGATAAAAAGTTTGGGTATGTGGCTGGACCGCTCTTTGAACCTTGAATATCAAGCAATAAAGGTATCAGCCACCTGCTTTGGCATTCTCAGGATGCTCCGAAAAATCCTCCCTCTTCTTCCCTTCTTAGCCAGAAGGTTGATGGTCCAGGCCCTCATTCACTCACGCCTTGATTATGGGAACGCTCTATATCTAGGTGCCCCTCAAGCAGCTACTGCAAAGCTACAGATTGTCCAGAACTGTGCCGCCCGTCTGCTTCTGCAGACCCCTTATCGGCAATCCGCCAAACCTGCATTGAGGGCGCTACATTGGCTGCCTGTATTGGAGAGAATCACATTTAAAGCCTTATGTATCACTCCAGTCCTTTTGGGAGAAAGGACCAACAATCATTCAAAATATTGTTTCACTGTACTGCCCTAACCGGAACCTCTGCTCGACCAACCTCCTGCTTGCATCAGTCCCAAAAATTAAAAAAGCAGGAAGCGGTGGACGTTCCTCCTCTTATAACGCTGCTAAGCTTTGGAACACCCTCTCTTTCCATCTACGTCGGGAGTCTAATTTCCTGACCTTTCGGAAACTCTTTAAAACCTGGCTGTTCCAAAAATCTGCTTAAGTATCTGTGTTCTACACCGTCCGCTGATGTTGTGAGCGCTGGGATGCCTTAGGGAAGCTATGCGCTTTATAAGTGTTTCTTCATTCATTCATTCATTACCTCTAGTCATTGAATCTGTTTTGTGATATTTACTGTGCATTGCTGTATTTGAGTTTCTAACCCACAACCACCTCCTCGGTTAATCCTTGAAGGTTGGACTTTGTTAGCCCTTGAGAGAAGAGCGTAAAAAGGAACTTGGTTATGCAATTGGATTGTGCCAGTGTTTTTGTCCGTAAAACACCAGTGATAAATGATACTTCCCTCCATGTAGACTGCCCGGTAGCCACCGGCTGCACTGGTACCCACGCAAAATAAGTGTCACTGTATGAATTACTAAATGATTCTGGAAAGACTCAAGCAGCCCAGGAGGGTTTCTCCTGCAGAATGTGTAAAGCCCCCCTACCAAGGGTGAGCACGAGTGATTTCCCCCTGAGCCACAGTACTCCGTGCTGTGGTAAGGAAGAATCATTATTCTACTCGTCTATAAAGGCCTAGATCCTATGTCAGAGTGTTGCACAATCACTGCTGCTGCTGTGAATAAGTGCTCCTAGAGGTACACTGAAGTTTCTTGCAGCGAGGTCTGTGCAGTGGACAATGAGTGAGCACTTTTACAACATAGAAATACCCAAGTTCTGAAAATAGATCTTCAAAAGACCCCTAATGTGTTTCTGTGGTGGAAACTGACACAAGGGCCAAAACCCTGGCCCTTGACTTCTGGTCTAGGTTTTCCCTCCAGTAGTTTTAGTGCCTTTGTTTCAGAGGAAGTGAACTATTGTCCTTGCTGTCTATCTGTTCATCGAATTACCGCCCAGGGAACGTGCTCCGCTGATGTGGTCAGTGGTGCACACTTGCTGTTTGCTCCTGGGCAGCTTGTAAAGCCTAGACCAGCCCTCTCCTCAGACTGAAGACTGACTGACACAAAGAAGCAGCCTACAAGTCTAGTGAGAGGGGCTCCGAGGTATATTTTACCCGTGGTGAGTCCACGTGGTAGTGAACAAAGCAGGTGACTGGCCTCTGGGTGGACACGTCAGTGTACAAAGACAATGTTTACACGAGGGAAGCACTGACAGGTTGTGAAGGAGGCGCACAGTGGTGAAGTTTGTGATAGTAATTAGCCGTAAGGGAGTGTGTTGGAGGTGGGCACAGAAGTAGGTTACGACAGACATTTGACGGTAATAAGGGAGAGACTGAATCATGTGGCCCTATTTAGATCCATGGTGTGCAAACCCGTCTCATGAATATTAATTGTGGAACTCCTGAAAGCCCCGAAGAGAGCATGAAGCTACGGTTTACAAGGTTTTGTATTTGAGACCTATGTAGTGGTCTCCAACCCTTTCTGTAATAGGAGCTTCTTATGTTCAATGTAAATCACCCAGAGCTACAAATATTATTAGTGTTGTAATAGTGACCACATCAGACAATAAACCATTAGTGGCCACCCCATGGAAAGTTATCAGCAGTGATTGCCTCACTGCATGAAGCAGGGTTGCCAACAGTAACGTAAAAATGCCTTTTCAATTTGGAATGCCCTTACATATTGTATGTTGTAAAAAAAAAAAATCATCTTTGGTCTACATGTACTTGCTTCCATTGTGCATCTATATACCTTCCATGTACTTGGATCTGTGTGTTTGTTACTTTTCTCCTAAAAAAGCATATCCAATGCACTACCCTATTTCTCATCCTGTATCAATATATTTAATCTACATATACTTACCTCCTTTATGCATCTATATACTTTCAATGTACTTATGGATCTATATATTTATCACTTTCTTCTAATTTAGCATTTCCAATGCTTCTCTCAATATATCTTCTAGCCCAACTTTCTGACTCATCTCAAACTTCTTTATACTACTCTTTCCAATGCACTACCCTATCTCTCATCCTATACATCTATCAATATATCCTCTACATCCACTCTCATTTATCCCAAAGCCCATACCACTACTATGATCCCCAAAATAACCCTTTCTAGACTCTCCCCTACTCTACCCCTCCTTGCATCATCTGACACCTCTTTTTACTATACCGATCCTGCAAAACAAACATGCAAAACAAACATTTCTAAACTCTTCCCCCTGACTCTTCCCCTCCAAAACCCCTTTTTACTCATCCAAAAGCTTCCACCTACTGCTATGACCTCAAAAAAAAAAAAAAAAAAAAATCCAAATCCTTCACTCTATCCCTCCACTATCCTTTTCAATCAAAATAACAGACTAACATGTTCACTTCTCAAATTCCATATTCCACTATACTAATTCACCACTAATCCTTTATGGGTTCCAGAGTAGCGTGCTACTCGCCAATAAAGCGTTTCAACAGCACATCAGGGTTACAAGCGCTATATAAATGCAAACCTTTTTCCCTTTTTTACCCCTCCCCAACCCTTCTCAATCCAAATAACTGACTAACATATCCACCACTTAAATTACTTTCATGTTTCACCATACTAATTCAACACTAATCCTTATGGGTTCCATAAGGATCCATAACATATCCACCACTCAAATTACTTCATATTTCACTATACTAATTTTCAACACTAATCCTTTATGGGTTCCGGAGTAGCGCGCTACTCGCCAGAAAAGCGCTTCAACACCCATCAGGGGTAAGAGGTGCTATATGAATGCAAGCCTCTTTTCCCTCTGCTACCCTTCTCAATCCAAATAACTGACTAATATCCACCATTCAAATTACTTTCATATTTCACTATACTAATTCACCACTAATCCTTTATGGGTTCGGGAGTAGCGTGCTACTCGCTGAAAAAGCCCTTCAACACCCCATATAGGGTAACAAGCGCTATATAAATAAAAACCTTTTTTCCTTTTCTATCCTTCTGCTAGCCTTCCGAATCCAAATAACTGACTAACCTATCCACCACTTAAAATTACTTTCATGTTTCACTATAATAATTCAACACTAGTCCTCTATGGGTCCTGGAGTAGCGCGCTACTCGCCGAAAAAGCGCTTTGATGCCTCGTCAGGGGTAGTAAGCACTATATAAATGCAATTACAATACATAAGAGCCATAGCTAGAAAGTACCAACCTAATGATAGGTCTCCCTGTGCCACATGATAATCACAGCTTTAAATGCAACATAACATGTTTTTCAAAAACGCTTGTTCACCCTGAAGACAGGGACATCTTAAGGATTTTGGGGGCCCTGGGCCAAATGTATTTGGGGGTGGGGGCCTGCTCGGAACAGCTTTGAATTTATAATCAAGTTTCAGCTCTTTTATGCCCTCTGGGCAGGTCACTGACAGTGCACAGGCACAATCCCCAAATTCTAAATGTGTTCAGGGATAGTGATGTGTGTTTTCAATATTTTAACACAGCAGGAGCTCACTAATATTACTGCAAATAATCGGTGACCCCCTCATATTTCTCATATGTGAGGTCCTGTTTTGATCAAAAAGAAACTTTTTTATGAATGTTACATGAAACATAAAATTAACATGTCTCTACAGAATGTCTGTATTAGGCGCTCACCTATCAACTACATTAAAAACAAATGAAAGGAAACTGAATTTAAAACAATCTGTTGAAGAATTATTCAATGTCATCAGGGCAAGACTCTACAGAACAGAGCTGACTCTATCAGGGGCCCACTGAAAGGCGGGGGCCCTGGGCCAGAGCCCACTTTGCCCATGCCTTAAAGCGTCTCTGCCTGAAGAGTATCTTAGTGCTGCAGTAACATTACCCAACTCGGTGGTTGGAATGGTTGATGTGGAAAAGCTTTTAAACATTAGTGAGAGGCAACAAAGAAACTAATCTTCAAGACAGTGTGATAGTAGAGATGGAGATAGTAAGACAAACAAGCATTGGCATAGCCAATAGGTCTCGCTTTTGGGACCTTATAAGTATTTAGTTATGCAGCACAATATCCTTGGTGCAACAACATCAACTGTTGCATGGCTAAACACTGATAAGGTCCCAAGGGCGAGACCTATTGGCTATGCCAATGCTTGTTTTTATATCTCTGGGACAGGCTGCTGGCTGGTCCTTACTATGCTAGATTGCCGCCCAGTGTAGACGAGGGTCTGTGCCCTCCCTCCAGTAAGCGGTGGTGGCGGAGTGATACTCTGGGGGGGTGGTAAGGAAAGGGGCTGCAGGCCTCTGGGTGGGTCCAGTCCGGGGCAGTGTTTGTTAGAGTATTGACGTGCTGGACTGGTGGTAAGGAAATGGGTTTCAGGCCTGGTGGTGGTACCCGGTGTCCTATGCGGTGCAGTGCTTTAGTCTAGTGTCGGGGTTGCTGAGGCTTTGCCGAGTCGGGGAGCTGCAAGCACGACCCCACTTGCCCTGTGCGGCGCTTATGATCTGTGTGTATTTAGCGGCTTGAGGCCGTACACTGTGTGCTGTATGCAGGCAGCAGCGGCGTATCTGCGCTGCATTATGTGGTGTTTGTCCTTCAATTAAGTCAAAAGCTTTCATTTCACAGCACACTGTCACTCAGGCGGGCTTTTATCTGAGGTAATGAACAGGAATGCCTCAGTTAGGGGTCACGCGGTGCGTTACGCGTACATTAACTCTTTCCATACTAAACAAACGTGCGTGGTGGCTCACCGTATTACTTAGCACTATTTTCTGACAAATAACTTGAGTTGCTTTCAAATAATGGATATTTTTCCAAAACGTGAAGTTATTTACAAGTAACTACTACTCACCCGCAGATTGTCTGGAATTGTTGGGGGGGGGCAGGGGGGCTGGAGGGGGATGTTCAACTAACACAGCGATAACCCCTATTTGCTATATTGTTTGTACATTTTTAACTTGTTTTTGAAACTTTTCTGACTGCATAGATGTTATAAATAAATGTTTTAAGTACTATATTATACTAATTGTTGATCTCAGTAGGTCTTAATAAAATTAAATGTTAAAAAAATAAAAATACAATTTACAATGAGACTGCGTGCATGTGCTCGAAAATCCTACCATACAGCGGGTTTTACCCAAAAAGCTAGGGACTGTCCGAAGGGCGTCCAACAGTCGCACGGAGCACCTACGGAACAAGGTGAGAGCGCAAACAGAGACAAATGGTGAACAGCGGTGGTAAGGGGTAGCGGGGGATCAATACAGAAAGGGGTAGCGAGGTATAAATACAGAAAGGGGCAGCTGGGTGGAGAGTAGATATAAAGGCGAAAAGGTATAGAACGGGATTATCAGAAACAGTGGTAAGGGGAGCTGGGTGGGCGGAAAAAGGCGAACAGCGCTGTGAGGAGATTGTAAAGGTCAGAGGCGAGGTGGAGGATGTTTTGAACAAGGGTGTGGAGGTTAAAGAGGCTAAAATGCACAAAGAAAAGGGCAACAGAGTAGGAATGCATGTGCATCGGGCAAAAACTTAAAGTTTATTTGGGCATACGGTTTCGGGACGTCCCCTCCCTACTTCTGTTTCACCTTCAGGCTCTTGCCGGCTCCCGCCATCCGCCCATGCATCTCGACTCCTCTCACTCGGGAACTGGAGTCTTTCACGAGACCTGGCTGTTAGCAGCACAGTGAACCATTTAAGAGCACTGCCGTCAGATCACCTTCCTGTACCGGAACTACTGGTGTCGCCATATTGGTATTCTGTCACTGTTCGTGCGCTTGAAGCTACCGGAAGTGCGAAGACTGAGTAAAGTACTCCCATACGCGGTTAAATGTAGGGCTCCGTCATGGGAAGAGACTTGGGGGGGCTTTCTTGTTCGTAGTGCTCCCAAGAGTCGTTCCCCTTCAGACACATGGTGCGTCAAATTCTCCTGCTGCCATTTCCTGCGCCGGCCCACACAAACTATCAAATACAACTTCTCCCTTCGAGACTTTCGCCCGCCTACCTTGAAATGGGCTTCACTGTGACTGTCGCATATGGTCGCGATGGACGGGGCGCCAGGACTTGCACAACCTTTGCCTTAGCTACGACCCGCATATTGCTCGGGCCCCCTACCACACACATAGGTTTTAGCATCGTTATTTCCTCACGTAGCCTGACAGTCATTTAACAAAAATAGTGGTTTACTATTCTAAATCAGTACCACAAAACCCATAGAAAAGAGAACAAGACGGCAATAAAAAAAAAAAAGAAGCGAGCGGTGCGCGAGAGCGTGCACCATGGCCTATTGCTTGCGGTTACCCGCACGGCCGCCGGGCGCGATAATTGAAAACACATGGCGGCCGTGCGGGTAACCGCACGGAAAAGGCCATTGTGCATGAGCGTGTGGTCAGCTTTTGGAAGCCCCTTACATAAAGTCTTGCAGGACAGCACATGCGCGCTACTCTAGGCTCGACCTAAAAAAGGTCTTCGGCTAACGTATGTTCTTTTTATTCATTCTTCATTTCACATGTAAAGGAACTATTGGAATTGACTTCTGAACTAGGTCTCAAACAGCTTATCCAAAAACCTACGCATCTAGCAGGACATACTCTAGATGGTCTTTTTCTAACAATCCCGCTATCTCTAACATATCTACTTTTCCTCTAACTTGGTCTGACCATCACGCTATTTTTTTTAGATATACGCTCCCCGATCTAATCCCACCAGCACGGCCCACGCCAGGACCATTGCTAGATCCTGGCACAAAATTGATCCTTTGTCGCTTGTGGACTATTTAGCCCGAACCCAGCCGGACTTGGAGCTAGAGGCAGAATCCTCAGCCATAAACTACACTACATGGTTAGACTCTAATTGTTCGAAACTTGCTCCTATTACAATGATCAATAAAAATAGGAAAACACCTTCAGCTCCGTGGTTTTCAGAGGCCCTTAGATTAGACAAACAGGCTTGCAGAAGGCAAGAAAGAATATGGCAAACATTATGAAGCACCAGAGAAGGACAAGTACAAAGCTATGCTCTTAGATTTTAAAAGAAAGCTGATTTCTGAGAAAAGCCAATATTTCACATCACAGATAGAAAAAGCTGGTAATTCCAGCAAAGAACTCTTTCAAACTGTAAAACTTCTGACCTCAGGTATGAAAGAGGAGTCTGCTAATCATAGTCAAGATTTTTGTGGTGATCTTGCTCATACTTTTAAATCTAAGGTGGATCAAATCTTTAACCAATTTGCCCACTCTAAGTCACACATTAATATAGAGCAAGAAGACACTGCCAATCTGTCTTTTCTTAATTTTACTCCCACATCAGCAACTCAAATAGCTAAATTTATTTCCATGGCCAAATCAGGATCACCAGAAGATCCTTGTCCCCCTAGAATTTTACATAGCATTAGCCAATTCATGGGACCTTATTTGTCTAAGCTGTTTAACCAGATGATTTCACAAGGATCTTTCCCCACTATATGGAAACAGGCTTGTATTTTGCCTCTTCTAAAAAAAAGCTAATTTGAATTCAACCGACCCTGCCAATTATCGACCTATCGCAAGACTTCCTTTGCCTGCAAAGATAATTGAGAATTATAAATGCAGAACTCTCTACCTTTATTGCGGACAGCCAGGTTTTAGATCATAGCCAGTTCGGTTTTAGAGCCAATCATAGTACGGAAACGGCTTTGATTAAAACCACGGAAGAAATTCGATCCTCTTTGGATTGCGGTGGGTCAGCAGTTCTTATACTGCTGGACCTATCCGCAGCATTTGATACTGTTGACCATGCTCTTCTGGTCCAGCGACTAAAAACAATAGGGTTAGGAGGAGCAGCCCTCTCCCTGTTGACATCCTTTTTATCAGAAAGATCCCAATATGTCCACCTAGGCAAATTTAAGTCGGCACCTTTTTATACTGCCGTGCGGGGTCCCTCAGGGCTCATCGTTGAGCCCTACGCTTTTTAACATTTACGTAGCTGAATTGGCACCACTGATTAGAAGTTTTAATTTGATCCCTACCTCCTACGCCGATGATACCCAGTTGGTAATCTCGACAATAGATAAGGATATTAATCATTCTCTAAAACTTCACGATTGTATGATTAAGTTAAGTAGCTGGATGAGCAATCACTGCTTGAAATTGAATTCAAGCAAGACCGAAGTGATCATGTTTGGTAATCTCTTTCCACCTTGGTCCCCTGAGTGGTGGCCAGACAATCTCGGCCCCCCACCTTCACCTGTAATTAAAGCTAAAAATCTTGGAGTTATTATAGACGACAAACTGAGCCTGAAACCCCCAAGTGTCCACAGTGGTGTCTTCCGCATACTTCATGATTAAAACCTTAAGAAAAATACTTCCTTTTATTCCTAAAGAATCTAGAAAGACAGTTGTGACCTCTCTAGTCTTATCAAAACTTGACTATTGCAATGGCCTTTATATTAACATTCAATCCTCTCTCCTTAGAAAGTTGCAAACGGTACAAAATGCTGCAGCAAGACTCATATTGGACATCCCCAAGTATCAGTCAGTTGGAAAAGGGATTCAGGACCTGCATTGGCTGCCAGTCGGTCAGCGGGTAAAATTTAAGGCGCTTTGTATCGCTCACAAGGCCCTTCACAAAGAAGGTCCGAAATTTCTATGGGACCTTTTCAGGTGGTATTCCCCCAATAGATCTTTACGATCGGCAAATTTAAATTTGATGCCTACTGTCAGAATTAAAAAAACGAACTGGGGTGGGAGGAGTTTTAGTTACAATACCATAAAGGAATGGAACTCCCTCCCATTTTATCTTAGGAAAATTCCCTCCCTCCTGGAGTTCAGAAAGCAACTAAAGACATGGCTCTTTTAGGATCAGTGGTTTGTAACATAATATGGAGACCGGAAGCGCCAAGACACCTAAGGGTATATGTGCGCTATACAAGTCATAATAACATAACATAACATAACATGTAGGCAGATAAATGCACAGCCAACGCGTTTTGCCAACATATGGCTTCTTCAGGGCTACGAACATGTCAAAGGAACGTATATAAAATTGTGAAAGATAGTGATTTGCAAATAAAACCAACACAAAACATCCCATTCAATTTTTCTTAAAACCACACAATAAAGTTCTAACATCCAAGGAATGATCAGTCGGTCCAATATGTGTAGGGAGGGAAACGTAGGGAGAGGGTGAAGTGAGGTGGACAAAGACGGCGGGTAGGAGAAGGACACAGGTACATTGTGGAGCAGAGGCGCAACTAGAGCCACATTTGGGGGGGGGGGCTACAAAACAAATTCGGATGGGGCTAATTCTTCCAGCGATAGTCAGAGTGGAGATGCAGGGGCTCTCAGAAGAGGTGAAAAAACAACAAAGCCTCGTTAGCAAGTAAATGGTCTTTTAAAGACCTGTGAAGTACTCTGGTGCGGCTGTGTGTGTGCCCGGGAAGCAGTCTCAGCCCGGGCTGCCACACACGACGGAGGGGGGGAGGGGGGTGCTGCAGCCCTTTCAGCCCAATGGGTGTTGCGCGCCTGAGAGTGGTGGGAGTGGGGGGAGGCACATATGGAGAATGGTATATGAGACTGGGGTTGGTGCCGGCTTAAGTATAGTTGGATGTAGAAACTGTGATAGAGCCAACAAGAGAAAGTGAAACACAGGAAGGGGGTGACGCTGGCGTGGTACTGTGAAGCGATGTTCATGTTCTGTACAGAGAGGTGTACAATATGTACAGAAAGTTGGGCTCCTTGTGGAGAGGGGCGGTCACGTTTCCCTGCCTTTTGCTACTATTCAAACGACAGTCTCGTTCCATGCAGCCACAAACGCTGAATGCCAAGAGGCCAAATGGGTGTACACAAGGCGCTAGCTCAAAATATGTGAGGTAGTTGAATTAGAAAAGCGAGGCGGGCATTTGAAATGGGTACAGGGAGGTGCTTGTAAGGATCAGCAGGCGGGAGTGGATAAGAACAGCGCACAGACAAAGGACAGGGGGTGAAAGAACGAGATCAGTGGAACGGGAGTCCGTAGTCTCTGAAGACGGGGACACGGGAACAGTGCACATAGAGAGGTCCGCACACAGAAAGCGTGCGGAGAGTGGTACACAGCCAGTGGTCACGGATGGGGGGGGGGTGTGGTGGCTGGGCCTATCGGGTCACTCGCTGCACTGAGGCTAGGCCTCTGACGTGATACGCAGTCAACTACAACACTCACACAGAGACAGGGTGTATGATGTGAGCCAAAGACCCCGTGCGGTCTTGCGCTCGTTTATTTAACCCCTCGGGGGAGCCCGCCCTCCGGGTGCGTGTGTGTGTGTGTGCTACAAAGTATAGTGCGGGCCGGGTGGCACCGTCACTACATCCCTCCAAACTTTTAGATGTTAGGACCTTTCAATAATGAACATTCAGTCCTGGTGCACATGGCACGCAAAGTCTTAGTCTTTGGCTGGGGGCAGGATTCGGCCGAAGACCATACCTCTGGCTTCGGGAGATGTTCTCTCCGCCTGTTGTCCCAGTGTCTCCTGCCAATGACGAGGGGTTTGCACTCGGGTTTGTCTGTTCGTCACCAGCCGGTGACCGACCTTCTGGACTGGGTGGTGCCACTGTCTGGCTGCTTCGTGGGGTGCTCGGACTTGGTGTCCCGTCCTTTCCCCATTCTTCAATCTCCATCTCTTCACCCGTCAGTGTTGGGCTGACCCCCACCTTCTTGAACCAGGACACGTTTCGGGTGACCACTCGAGACCGGTGCATGGCGGACACCATGGTACCCTGCACGTTGATGACTTACCACACCTCCGGCTCATACGCAGTGCGATACTTCCAGCCCCGGTATCGGTCCTTCACGATGACTCTGTCTCCTACTTGAACGTCCATCGGTTGTGCACGGCGTACTTGGCTTGCCTTGTCATTGGTACTTTTCCTTCTTGCCTGTGTGGCATCCTGATCCAGCACGGGTGGACTCCAAGACGGGTCAGCAGGAATGCTATCCCGAGGAACTCTCCTGAACAGCAGGTACGCCGGGGCGCATTGGGTTGTGCAGTGTGGCGTCTGACGGTATGCACTCAGAAACTGCTGAAGGCAGTGTTCGACATCATTTCCCTGTTCGCCAATCCTGAGACCTCTGTTCAGAGTCCACATGAACCGCTCAACTTCTCCATTTGCCTGCGGCCACTGTGGCGTGATTTTCCGATGTCGAATGGCGCGGGATGACAGATACTCCTGGAATTCTCTCCCTTGGAAGGATGGACCGTTATCTGATTTGATTTCCTCCGGAAACCCCATCATCGTGAAGATGCGATCGAGCGCGGTCTGGACATTGGGAAAAGCCGTTGACGGCACCAATTCCACCACAGGGAATTTGGAGTGGGAGTCAATGAGGACCAGGGTGTTCCGTCCGTCAGGGAATGACCCAAAGTCGATGCTCACTCGGGTCCAGGGCTCCGGACATGGTGCTTCCGTGATCACCGGATGCGGTGCCGGGTCACTTCCTATGATGCTGCAGGAATGGCATGCGCGAACGACTTCCTCGACCATCGTGTCCATGCCTGGGAACCAGACTTTGCTTCGTAGCCGAGCTTTGGTTTTAGCCATCCCGTGGTGCCCTAGATGTGCCAGATGGACCACTCTCTCTTGGAGACTCCTGGGGATCACCAAGGTGGTGCCACGCAGAACAACTCCATGAAGACCTTCGCTGCGCTCGCTTTGGGCTCTCCACATCTGTTGACGGCACAGTTTTTCCTCCTCTGTCAGGGCACTGACCCCATCGAGGAAGTGGCGCCAATTCCTCTTCACCAACGTCGCTTTGACTTTGGCCAGGCATTCGTCGGACTCTGAGGCTCTCCCAACGTCCGCCAGCATAAGAGCGTTTGGGCATGCCTCTTGAGAGATCATCCGAATAAATTCTTCGGTGTTGTCCTCGTCTGACAGGTTTCCAGATGGCGTGCCAGGATGGCGCGACAGGAATTCCGCCGGATTGTTAACCCCAGGCCGAGAGATCACATCGAAGCGGTAGGCCTGCAGTTGAACCGCGCCCTGATCTCCTCCCTCTGGTCCGGCAGCGTACAGGAGCTCGCCAACTTTCTTAGCCGGGCGTAGAAGACATCTATGGACTTGGTTTCCTCTTGTCTTGCCTGGCGTAACTTGAAACGTTCGAAGTCAGGGTTTATTTGTGGATCAAAATGCCTGTTTAGGGCAGCAACCGCTCCATCGTAGTCATTGTTCGCCCCTGTTGCAGGCAGCGTCTCGAACAAGTCTTATAGTTCACCCCCACCATAGCACATGAGGAGTGATCTCTTCACTCTCCCATCGGTCTCTCATACCCACGAAATAGTGGTCCAGGCGGCCGATCCCCGACTTCCATCGCGCCGCTGCAGGATCGGAGTTCGCTGAACGGGGGCAAGGGGGCCGCTGTGGCGTGACCTGGATGCGGTGGCGCAGGCAGGGGCGCCGGCTGAGGAGGTGGTGGCTGCGCTGCCGGGGCACTGGCTCCGTCCACGTTGGGCAAACTCATGCCTGTACGTGAGTGCACGTGCTGCGCAGCTGCCTGGCTGGCTCTTCTCCTGGCGAGATGCCTGCACTATCCTTCCCCCACGGCGTTGGGTGGCTGCGACGGGACTTGCGTGCCGCAGATGGTGGGTAGGGGCAGGCTGTGGGTCGTAGCTTGAGCCCGTGCGTGGCGCTGGAGGCAAGGGAGCGAGCTGTGGAGCGCAGGGCCAATGTGTGTGCTAAGCTGTACTTATCCAGTTCCCAGCACCAGGCACGAGTAGGAGGTGCTTAGTTGCACTCGCCAAAGCTTATTGTCTCTCTGTGGCGAGGGGTGTGCTGCCACGTGCTGGAGTGCTTACAATTAAGGCAAGTGCACTTGCCAATGCTTGTTTGCTTCTGCTCCTGTTCTTTGTGCCCCCAGGGCGTCTCATACATACAGGGCGACTGTACACCGTGAGAGGGCTGCGGAGGTAGAGAACGGGGGAGGAGGAGAGGAGGCGGCGAGAGCGATCCACGTGCAGGTGGGCACCGCTGGGGGCGTACGGGGGGAGGGGGGGTGTTCGTGTAGATTTGCACAGATGGAAAGTGTACAGAAGGCGAACACGAGGAAGGGGGTGCAGGGAGGTGGGACGAGGGTGTAAGTGAGCACAGCAAGAGGGTGTACACAGGGACGGATAAAGTAGGGGGTCGTGCACGTGTAGGCTGGCAGAGATGGAGGGAGGGTATCCACGGAGGTGTACCGGAGGAAGGGTGCTATGTAGGTGGGCACAGAGAGTGAGTCTACACATGGAAAGGGTGTACTGTATAGATTGATTGGTACAGATGGCGGGTGTGCAGGAAGGTAAGGGAGGCACCGGAGCATGGATTGTGTTTAGGTGGGCACGGGGTCACCTCGACGGGCATCGTGTGGAGGGAGGGGTACACATTTCAGTATACTGCAAAGTGGGGCATCTGAGAGAAGCGGGCGCAGAGGACGGTGGGGGGGGTGACACGCGGAGTGAGGAGGAAGTGGACGCACGGATGAGAGTTGACAAGAGATAGATACAGAAAAACATGGGCACCGGAGGATACACGCCGCGGGTGGGTACCAGCTGGAAACCGATGCACATGGCATGCTGGCACCTCCCAGCACCCACGAGGAAGAACGGAGGAAGCCGAGAGGACACGGCGGTAAAGGTGGAGCATGGAGGAAGGAAGCACTCCAGCAATGTGACTCAACTCCGCTCCCACAGGCACCGTGGGCAGGGGAGGGACAGGAGGGGTGGGGGCGGAGAAGGGACGGGGGAGGGGTGGCAGATACACACACTGAGGGGGGAACAAAAGAGAGCCCCGAGCAGACTCAACTTCCTGAATCCTAGAGAGGAAGGAGCCAACCGGACTCAGCCGGAGGGAGACTGTGAGGAGAGGGCTGCAGGGCAGACCACCTGGAGCAGAGGTCCCGGCCGGAGCGAGGCGCGGAGCGAGGCGCGCAGCTGCTGTCCGAGGAAGATGTCTACGGTCCTGGTGAGAAGAGACTCCAGCAAGAGGCTGCAGAACCTCCTGAAGTAAGGGCGGGGGACTCCACGTGTGTGTGTGTGTGTGGGGAAGACCTAGTTATGTGGGATGATATGAAGGGAGACAGCATGCGTCCCCCACGCAGCTGCACAATGGACCCTTTCCTCTCCCAGCAGGACTGCTGGCTCGAGGGGTGGTCGCCCCGTGGCCCAACCAGTGAGGCACCGTGTGTACGGGGAGGCTGGGAGTGCCCCCTTTGTCTGCGTTGACGTTCCTGCCTCCCCACCTCAGTCAGGCACATGCGTTTGTGGGCGGCGGTCGCCCATTCGCTCCCCGTTCAATTTACTGGATGTAAAGAGATTCTCTTGGTTTCTAGGTGACCCCTCCCCCTGTCCTCTCGGGGCAGGGGGTGCGATGGCTCACAGACGGGGTGATCTCACCGGGGGAACTTGAAGTCATTCTGTCTGGAATTCCAATCGCGCCCGGGATGTGTTGTGGGAGTGGAGGTGAGACGGGATGGCGATGCTGAAGCAGCCGGGGGGAGGCAGGGCCAGAGCCCGCGTTTTCAGCTGTTCTCTTGCTCGCATGCCTTCTCGTGGGCACGGCTGGGTGCGTCTGTGGCCCTCGACCCTCATTCCACTGCGGCGTACAGTGTTTTGCTGTCTGCGTCCTCTCGTTCCCGGACACTGAGGTGTCCTCCTCCCCTCCCCAGCCATTTCTCAGAGCTCCCAGGGCCTTAGCGCCCACAGGTGTTCCGATGTAGAGCTCGGGACGAACACGGCATTGAAGGCCGTGGTGTACCTGGGTGTGAGACAGTGAAGTCTGCGTGACGTGAGCTTTCACGCTTGAGAAATTATTAAAGACCACAGACCCACCGCGGCGTGGCGTGGGGTGGGACTCAACAAGTGGCCCCGCTCTGACTGAGACTCACGGACGTCTGGTAGGAGTGAGAGTCCGTAAAATCCCACGGGACCACTCGGAGTTGCTGAAGGGAGACAATATCCCGAAACCAGTCCTAGGATGCTTGTTTCCGGTTCAGGGAGGACTATTCCCATGAGGCACAGGGTCAACACTGATTTGCATATGGCCAGGTCTAAACTGGGGTGGCATGGTGAGCTAAAGAATGATGGATTTAACTCAGATCTCTTGACTGGGGTGAATGTTTTGATTTGTTCTGCATTCCGTCCATCAATTGTGTGTCTTTTGGGAGACAATGCGACCACTGAGTCTAGAGGTGGGCGAGCAAATTGAGGCTTGATCTGGATGCCTGGCTCAGCTCGAGGCTCTCTTGAAACCTCGAGCCACAAACAAGCCAGGCCTTCGTGTGTATAGGTCCTCAAAGAAATAAAGACAAAGCATTAAGCTTTGATTTAGAAAGAGAGACCCATGTAGAGGCTCGATTGCACAGCCAGGAATTCTGGGACCAGTTTCTGCTTCCCTGCTTGACCACATTTTGTGTTCTTAGACAATTCTCTTCTTTCACTTTGCCTCTTTTCCCCTTTATCATCACACTTGGGAGAACCTTGAGATATGTTCAGGATCTGCCCTGTACAAAAAAAAAACTCGCATATGTTTTAATCATTCCTAATACATTCCATTCCATAAATTCAATGCAGTGATGCAATCTAATGCTCTAAAGTTAAACGCTTCCTTGTGTTGAAAATTGATTTTTTTCGATTTGAAGAGCCCGTATCTTATTGTTATATGCCATTTGCAGAACGAATTACGTTCCAAAGATGTGGGCTCGGCTCGAGGTAGGGCGCTTGGAGGCAAGCCAGACCCTTGGCTCGGCTGTCCCTGTGGATTTTCTGGCTCGTCCACATCCAAGACTGGCTATGGGGGCAAGAGGGGGCGATGAGAGGTGCTGGAATGAGACCCCATTGGACCGCTGGGGTGGGGGGGTTATAGAATCACTGAGCCTGGTGGAGGTAGACTAAGTGACCACTGAGGCTGACTCCCTGTGAGACTCTGAGGCAGGCTCATGGGAGGCTCTGTGGTACCCCTGACACTGGCGGGGGGCAAACTGTGGGACCCCGACCCTTCTGGGAGCGATGCTGCATGCCGTTCTACGAGGGCCACAGAGTTTGGCTGTGCGTTTTACTGTGAAAGCCTGAGGGGGGCTGTCATTTGGGGGTGGGAGTGGGCCCCAACATAGCTGTTTGAGAGAGGGAGTGAAAACATATGAAAATACCCTGACAGGCCAGGGAGCTGCTGGGGAGGGGCTCTGTATGAGTCTGGCTGTGAGTGAGAGGTCATGCGGGTCATTGGCTGGGAGTGACGTCATGGATGATGGACGTGAGCGGATCTGAGCGTGGCCTCGGTTATTTGAAAGTTGTTGGGCGCGTTAGGCCTGGCTGGGAGAGAATCTCCGTGAAAGTGGAAGGGGCCTTTGGTGCTGTCCGGGACTGAGACATCACTTCAATCGTTAGGGCTGTCAAAGCCGGTCGGTTTAAATCTATGAGGTCGCCAGAGCTGTATGTCTAGGCGTGGGAATATCTTTTCCTATGTATGACATCATCCCAGTGTGTGAAAACTGGGTAGCGCGATCTTTCAGTGTAGAAACTGACGTCTCTCTCACTCATCTCTTTACTGTGTTTCCTGCCATTGTGTGAGAAACTGTGTGTGGGGGGTTGGGGGGCGGGGGTGAGGTACACGACGATACATTATTTGTGTCTACGTACAGGAGCCCTTTGAATTTGCAGTCTGCTCATTCATTTTTTGGATATCAATCCCCTGATCAGACTTCTGGGCGCAGGGAGGATCGGTGTCAACCGACCACTCATGTACACAGGTCTTTCCTGTGAATTTTCGTGACCGCAGCCCATGTGCATGCTGGGACTTGAAGTGTTTTATGAAATCCGTACTCGACCGTACAGATGCTATTAATGTGATTAGGCAGGGCGGGCCACGGGACTGATGTGTGAGCAAGCGATGGCTAGACAGCATGTCTGACAGCGAGCTACTCGGGGTGACTACACCTTGCCGTTTGTACTAGAGCTTAATGCAGTGTGTTCCCACATTCCGGGCCTCCGAGGCAGGGCGCTTCTTACACATTCATTATAATTGCGTTTATATAGCGCTTGCATTTATATTGCTCTACTACCCTTGACGAGGCGTTGAAGTGCTTTTTCGTTAAGTAGCATGCTACTCCGGAACCCAAAAATGATGAGGGGTGAATTTGTATAGGGAAATATGAAATTAATCTGAGCCGTGGACATTTGAGTTTATTTGGGTTGAAAAAGGTTACTGGAGGGAGAGAAGAGGGAAGGGTTTGCATTTATATTGCACTTGCTACCCCTGATGACGTGTTAACGTGCTTTTCAGCGGGTAGCACACTACTCCGGAACCCACACAGGATTAGTGGGGAATTATCATAGGGTAATATGAAATTAATTTGAGCCGTGGACATGTTAGTCTGTTAGTTGGATTGAAAAGGATAGTGAAGGGATAGAAGTAGTAAGGTCTAGAAAGTGTTTATTTTGAGATCATAGTAGCAAGCGGAGGTGTGGGATGAGTAAAGGGGAGGTGGGGGGAGAGTCAGGGGGAAGGGCTTAGAAAGGCGTGTTTGGGAGATCTGAATAGTAAAAGAGGTATGAGATAATGCAAGGACGGGTAGAGGAGGGAAGAGTCTAGAAAGGGTTATTTTGGGGTTCACAGTAGTAGAATGGGGTTTGGGATGAGTCAGAGTGGAGATAGAGGATTTACTGAGATGGGTATAGGTTGAGAAATAGAATAGTGCATTGGGGAGAGTAGTAGATTTGTTTTTCTATATATATTTTGTGAAATTTAATAGTGAAGCAATTGCAGATAAATAGTTATGATAAAAGATTTACTTATTTATGCAGTCACATATATACATGTTAAACATAGAATAATATATCCATAAGTAATATGTACATTTGTTTAGCAGAACTAACAAATATCTATATATTTATAAACATAATTATTAAAGAAGTTTATACGGAGCAATACACATATGTAGGTACACATCTATAGTCCAAATAAATGCTTCTTTAAATAGAGATATGATGTATTTTTATGTTTGCTTATGGTGGTTATGTGGGAAGAGCCAACTCTTGAGTAGTCTTATGAAGATAAGCTAATTATCCGTGGATCGTATGTTTGGGGGTAAAGAGTTCCGCAGTTTGGCTGCTTGAACAGAGGTGGTTGTGTCACCTATAGTTTTTTTCTTGTATGGTGGGATTCTGAGGCGAGGTGCCCCTCTAGAGCAGAGGTTCCTTTGTTGAATGTGTTTGGTGTTTTTATTCCTGATGAAGAGAGGTCCTGTTCCATGTATTGCTCTGTGGGTGATACAAAGCAGCTTGAATGCGGATCTTCTGGCAACCAGTAACCAATGTAGGGTCTTCAAGGCAGGGGAGATGTGGGCTTGTGGCTTTATATGTAAGAGTAGTCTGGCAGCCGAGTTCTGAATCTGTTGTAGTCTTTTTATAGTTGTTAAAGATGATCTGTGGTAGAGGCTATTGGCGTAGTCAAGTTTAGACGGAACAAGAGAGATAGTAGCCTGGACCTTGTGTGGAAATCCCAGGTGGGGGAAGATATGTCGCAGAGTTTTTATAGTCCCGAAGCTTGACCTTGCTAGTTTGTCCACTTGCGCATTCATTGATAGCTTGGAGTTTATGGTAATTTCGAGGTTTCTTACTTCCTTTGATACTTTAGGTGGTGTTCCCAGATCATCAGGCCAGGCGGCGAGTGGGTCATAATTTTTTCAATTGCTACATGTGAGTATTTTCGTTTTGGAAGCATTCAGGTTGAGATGGCTCCATGTCCTCCACTGATCCATGGCTGTGAGGCAACTGAAAATTTGTGAGTTTCCAATGTCTTTGGGGCTTTCCAGTTTAAGGAGTATTTGTGTGTCATCTGCATAGTTGGAGCACGTGAGGTGAATTTGATTGATCAGTGCTGGTAATGAATTCATGTAAATGTTGAAAAGCATGGGAGTTATGATGGAGCCTTGAGGGACCCCTGCTTTTGTGAAGTACGGTTTAAACGAGAAAGGGGGGGGGGTATGGATGACATTAGTTCTACTTTGAAGGTAGGATGTGATCCAGTCGTGGGCAGTCCCGTCTATGCCGGCTTTGTAGAGTCTTTGTATTAGTGTCATGGTTAACCATCTCAAAGGCCGCTGAGAGGTCCAAGAGAAGTAGTGCAGCAACCCTGTTCCTGTCAACTGTGTTCTTCAGGCCATCCCAGATGGCAATGAGGCCAGAGTCTGTGCCTCTTCCTGGACGGAATCCCGTTTGAAAGTATGGAATTATCTTCAATGAATTGTGACATCTGGGCGAATGCTGCTCTTTCTATCAGTTTGCCCAGGAAAGGTCCATTTGTAATCTGTCTGTAGTTTTCTGGGTTAAGCGGGTCCAGGTTTGTTTTCTTTAGTAATGGGCGTATGTATTTTTTTTTTTTTTTTTTAGATCTTCTGGAAATATTCCTGTAGTTAAGGGATTGTTGATGATTCTTCTTACTGGTGTGACAGTAGAGGTAGTTAGAAGAATGTTTTTTGAAGGTTTGTGGTGGACACTGATCAGAAGGGCTTCCGCCAGGCCTGCTTGCTCTGACTAGGTCCATAATTTCATTGTGTGATATTTGTTGGAAGGAGTGGAGAGGCTGGGTTAGCGTACTCTTGAAGTGTTTTTTTGTTTTTTGGGGCAAAAGGTCGGTGCTGGTGGGTTTTCTTTGTTTTAAATAGGAGTCCAAAGTATCTGCTTTGGTTGTGTAATGATTTGCCAGTTTGGCTGTGAATTCTTGAGCAATGGGATGAGCTCCTTCTAGGCAATTTGGTTTACCAAATTCGGTGATAATTTTATAGAATTCTTTATTTGCACATTTTGCATTTTGATTTCTGTCTGAATAGTATTTTTTCTTAGCTTTTTTTATTGCTTACTTGTGTAATCTGTTTAGTTTCTGTAGGTGAATTTTGTCTTGATTTGTGTTTGTTTTGAGCCGGGTACGTTGTAGATTTCTAATTTGCTGTTTTATCTCTCTTAGTTCTGTATTTCTCCAAGGTGCCTATTTTCTTTTGTTCTGTTGTGTTCTTAGTGGTATGAGGATATCAAAAGCTTCCTGTAGTCACTCATATAGTCTTTGAACGGAATTTATTGTGTTTAGATCTGTACTGGATGTTAGTTGTGTTTTTAAGTGTTCCCAATTGAGTTTGTTCCATGGTCTCTGGGGATGCATGTAAGGTGGATTTAGGTGTGTTGCTTTATGTTGTTGTATGTTGGAAAGCAAGCAAATGGTGGTCTGACCATGTGACTGGAGTAATTGTTTGAAATGTAACTAGTTCTGTATTTGCAAAAATTACATCTAGGATGTGTCCAGTGATGTGTGGGTTTGTGGACAATCTGATGTAGGTTCAGTGCGTCTAGGCCAGTGATTGTTTTTGGATGGGGCATATTGGGTTTGTCAAACCATATGTTTAGGTCACCCAGAATGCATAGGTTGTAGTGTACTGTTATAAGGTTTGAAACTGTGTCCAGAAGTGTGTCTGGGAATGTTGAATTTCTAGAAGGAGGTCTATAAAGGAGCAGGAAGTTACAGGAGGAAGATGGTGTAGGGTTGCATCTGGTGAAGAGTGCCTCACAACCTTGTATGGAGACCAGTAGCGGCTGCTATTTAATGGCAGTGGGGGAGGTGGGTTGTGGGGGGAATGGAAAAAAAGTCACTTACCTGTGTGCTGCCCCCCTCGGTCCTCTTTGCCCGCTTCCAGGACTTCATGGGCAGGAAGCACCCAGGGTTCCAGGATCCCCTAGCAGCATTGATTGGTCTGAGTGCTGTGGTTCGGCGCTCCGAGAGGGACTGGGAGCCTGGGCATGTTCTCCACCAGGCTGTGCAACACAGCCCAGTGGAAAACATGCTAAGTGCGCATGACTGTTCGGCCGGCCCAAGATGGCCGGCCAAACTGTCACGCACACTTACAGAGTGCCACCACTCCTCCCCCTGCTCCTCTGACGCCGCCCAGCCCCTGACCAGCTGAGCAAGGAAGAAAAATAAAATAAGAATGAGTTATCATTTTATTTTTCCTTTTTTACCTGCTCACACAGAAGTAGGGCAATGCTCCTCCGCCTTAGCGGAGGAGCTGCCCCTGATGGCGTCGTCGTCAAACTTGGTGATATTTAATGTTTGCTTAAATACAACAGCTAGCCCACCTCCTCTTTTGCCTATACACTTTTGGGTGTTAGTTGAATAGCCTAGAGGAACTGCTTCATGCAACACCAGAGCCATGTCATCTCCCAACCATGAATCGGCTGTGAGGAGTAAGTCAGGTTGTGTGTCAGTGAGAAGGCCGTAGATGTGATGCTTGTTTTTTTAGAGTGATCCAGCATTTAATAGTAGGCAGTTTAGAGAATGCGCTTTGGTGATGATGTGATTTTGTTTTATAGAAGTGTAAGCAGCATTTTGTGGACTTGTAGCAGGTGTTGTTAGTGCTGGTATTAGCTGTCGAGGATAGCAATAGTGTAGCTGTTCTGTATCGTGTTCCTCGCCCAGCAGGCTAAGAAGGCACTTTGATGGGTCTGCGTGTGTAGGTGGTGGAGATGGCTGTATGAGTACCAGGGTCTGATGGAGTGTCTACACGCCTCAGAGGCAGGGCAGTCTTACACATGCATACCAGTACCTGGGTCTGATGGAGTGTGTCTACACGCCTTAGAGGCAGGGCGCTTCTTACACATACATATCAGTACCAGAGTCTGATGGAGTGTGCCTAGACATCAGTGGCAGGGAGTTTTTTTTACACATATACCAGGATGTGACGGATTGTGTCTGCATGCCTCACACGCAGGGAGCTTTCTTTGTGACCTTTCCCTGTCCTCCCGATACTCCGTCCGGGTTCAGTGGAGCTGAACTTGGTTGGAATGCCCCCCTCCCTCTTCGGGTTTCTTCCTCCGTGGCACCGGCCCATCCCATGAAGGGATTAGGAGCCCAGCGTGGAAGGAAGGGGGCGGGACTTGGCGGAGACGCACAATGGGGCTCAGTTAGCTGTGATTAAGCAGGTAATGGGAGCCCAGCTCCGCTCATTGTTCACAGAGTTGGTCACTGGGCAGGGGGAGGGGTCTCCGTTGCTAGGTAATTAACTCAAGCTACCTTCATCCTTAAATGGGTCATTAATAACAATCGAAGACTGTCAGCGACCTGCTCTGTCCAGCCCCCGGCAGCAACTGCCAGCCTGCCCCGGAGAGACGCTACTGTACCGCCTACTCCCCACAGACCCGTCACTGGGGCGGGGGCCAGGGTGAGGCCGCCTGTAGCCCCGGTGTACCCCGACGGTGGGAACATGGGCTGTAAGCCCTAGAGCCGCCAGTAGAGCTCCCAAGGATGTGGTATATCTAGTTTCTCCGTAGCAGGCCTGTGGACACAAACCCCGTCAGACCTCCAGCGCTGCGTGTCATGACACTTGCATGTATTCAGGCTGCGCATGTATGTAGAGTGTGGGGCACCTGTCACTTCCGTGTACCTAGGCTGAGGGCACAGGGCTGCACAGTCTGTGTTCTCTTTTATGCTCCAGGTATTTGGGTGTCGGCTGTTTCTGTCCCCAGGCCGAGTGCACAGGGCTGTACACCATGAATCCCCGCGCAGCCCCGAGCGGTGGGTACTCGCCACTCCAATATACCCATTCCGTGGGCACATGCACGTAGAGCATGTGCAGGGCTGTGGCACCGCACGTTTCCAAATACACGGGCTAGGCACTGACATGTATATCCTGATCTGTAGGCTGTGTACCCATGATGTAGACCCAGGAATGTACAGCCTGAGACACAAACGTGGGTACCTCTGCTTCTCGTGTACACTATCTGATGACGCAAACATGCTCTGCCGGGCTCCGTGTACCTGAACTCTGCATGTACCCATGATGTAGGCCCAGGAACATACAGCCTGAGATGAAGGAACGTGGGGACCGCTGCTGTTAACATGCACTGGCCGAGGGCACGGCAGGTACAGTCAGTAGTGTATTCGTTAGCTCGTGGCAACCATCTCTCCCTAAACGTTACATCTTTGGCTAATTGGGTTACCTTGTGATTATGTCATCTGTGTAATCTGACAACTTCATAGTCCTGTGACAAAGGCGAGTAGATAACGGTAAGGACCTGTGGAATATTGCCCTGCCTGCCTGCAGCTTTAAACCCGCATCTCAGAGCTCTCTGCAGAGCTCCTGAACAGCACCTGTTCCCTACGCATGCCTTCTGGGCTGGCTACCGGAGAGCTAGCGGGGGAGGACTCGGGCTGTGCCAGTCTGTCCGCATACCCCGCTGTGTCGGGTGCGTTGGCAGCTGGCACCCGATAGGAATGTAGGAAGCTTGAACGGGAGGCAGCTGCCCGTACGAACAGTCCCCGCTACGCCCCCGCCAAGCAGCCCTCTTCTTTCTCTCTGTATCTAGGCTTGGAGCCAGCTAGGGCCATCCTCTGCAGTGGGTAGTGCCAGTTTCGAGGGATGTTGGACATCCTTTGGGGGACTCGAGAGATATGTCCACTGTTGAGGTCTGCACAGCTGCGGCAAGGTCAGCCCCAAGGGAGGCGCTCTCCACCGCCCTATTGGCGTCCCGCCTCCCGTGGGCTGCCGGTTCTCCGCAGTATCACACAGTCAGTGTGTGACACATACTTGAAAGCTAATTGTCGCCTATTTGAGATCTCACTAGCACGTCTAAAAGCCTGTTATGCAGCTCTACAGACACTTCACTGGCTTATCTCACTCAAGTGTTACAGCGCGAGGCACCTCTTGAACCACCCGGGAGCCAGTGACGTGTCGGGGGGTGGGCAAGCCCCCCTCAGACTGAAACACACGCACAACACTGGGACAGCTTTTCTCTATACATCCATGTGATCTCACTGCTGCCTTTATCTGTATTATTTTCACTCCTTCGCTCCAACTGTTACCCTCTGTCTAGCTCTCACTAACTCACACTCCCCAAACTTGGGAACCCTCTCTATCCCTTTAACCCACCTCATGTTTTCTCACACCCGTTTATCTCCCTCCAGCTTCTCCCTCATTTCTCGCCCTTCTCCTTTTGATGTTGCTTACTGTCATTCTATCTGTTTTCTTCATGTTCTTTTTTTCTTCATTCGATCTTACTCATCCCATAAATCCACCCCCCTTTTCTGCCCTTTCTTTTTTTTTTCTTGTTGGTCATTCTATCTTTATTGTGCCCTGTTTCCATTCTTCCCAATATCTTGTTTTTGCCTCAATTTTACCCTTTCCTCAGATTCGTTCAATCTAAATTTCATTTCTCGTCCTTTCTCTAGCATCCTTTCTATTTCCATTTCCTTTCAACCTCAACATTGCTTTTAATCTGCCCCTCTCCTAGTCTTTCTTTTCTTCATTGTTCACTTTTCGTTCCTTCTATCTTCCCCTCCCTTATCTATTTCTTTCCTCTACATTTTCTGATTTCTCCCCTTATTTTTTTGTCTTTCCTTTGACCTCTTACTTTCAATCTACCTTACTTTACCCAATTTTTGCCCTCTTATTTGCTTCTTATTTTTCTTGTTTCTTTTTAATAATACTTTTCCAAGTCCCTTTTTTAGGTCTCGCCTGAGCCAGCGCGCATGCTCTGCTCTGCGAGGCATTTAGGAAGGGCTTTTGATCTCTGAACACACGCTCGTGCGTGTGTTCAGAGTTCAAAACACCAGAGAACACCCGCAATTGGCCTGTGCATGCGTCTTTCTTAAAAAGATAGCACGCAATTGGTCCAAGGCGGGTGATTGTCCCGCCTTCTTTGTTCCCTGGCCTAGGGTGCTCGGGAGCGAGCATTAGCGCCATCTGTTTCCAATTATCGCTCTCGCGTTAATTGGAAATAGATGGTGGTTGCGCTGGCCCTGGTGATCGCGGCGCTTTCACTTTCGCCGCCGACCTTGTTGCTAATGATGTCGGTGTTCCTTGAACCCTGGCTGTCGACCCTGGATGCGCGCGCACATCTCATTCTCCCTTTGATTAACGGAGCCGCAGACTTGACAAACGAGCATGGGGCGGCCAGAAAGCAGCTTCCCGCTTCACTCCGGTTTTAAACGCGGTCTGCACTTGGGCAGACTAGTCCAGCTCCTCTCGCGCAGCCCTTCTTAAGTGTTAACCCTCGTGCCAGACAAGACAATTTAACAGCCCCTCTCGCAATCTGTTAATAGGCTGCCATATTTCCCCCCGGAACAGTTCCTGCCTCTCCGGCGTTTCCGATGCCCTCGCTAGAACTGCGTCTTTTTCATTTCTCGCAGGCTAACTGTACGCAAAAATCCATGTTTGTCAAGTGCGTGCGTGATAGATGCAGAACGTGAAAAAGGAGGCATTTAATAAAGCAGGCTATTTAGTCTAAGGGCAGAAGAGAAAGCAAGGATTTGAAGCGCTGCAAAACTTAACGCGCCACCCAATTTGCCGCCTCCATATGCACACCTCATTGTTTAGAAAGACGTCCCCCCAATTAATCACGGTGCCCTTGCACCAGCCGAAGCCTCGCTATAGCAAACTTCTGTTTACTTGCTGGACGCGCTCGGATGCAGTTCTCCAAGAAAATGGTGACAAAAAACAGTCAACAGAGTTGCTCGCTTTGGCTGCAATATAAGATGCATTGTAGCTACAAATAGTATATTCTGTAGACACGGATTTGTACAAGGAAGTCCCATGGTTGAATGCCGTTTTCTTAAGAGGATACTACTCAGAAGAGTTGTCCAAGTAACTGTTAAAACTCCTCGACAACTGCATCATTATATCAGGGTCATCCTTTGGAGTCATTATCTCACCTCCAACTTATTCAGAATCTATCATAATTTTGTGCAAACCTCGGAGCTCAGTAAAAGAACGATCAAAGTTTCAAGCCATATGCTTTGCTCACAGAGGACCCCGTAATCAAGGCCCACTGATATTTACGGTTGAAAATCTAGCTTTTGTGTAAGCGGTTTTCTTTCATTCCAGCTCCAGGACACATCCTTCTACGATATTGCAGCTATATAAATGCATTTAAAAAAGCAGTGTCCTCTGATTGGTTGAAGGCCGTGCTTTATTTCCACATCTCTTAAGAACAGATTAATTTCCTGTAGTGATTCCTGTATAGAAATTGGTTGTTAGAATACCAGAGGGAAGCCGGGTCGGTCCACTCCTGTCAAGGAATTGCTGTCCAACTTAGCTGCAGAGCTTAACAGTTCCTTCGTGTGAGTCTCACACCAGCTCTGATGGATTCAAGGGAGTTGTGATGGGCACTGAGAACTCCCCTTCACCCATGCATTTAAAAGCCCACTGTGTACAGAGAAGTTCCCTGGGACCTGAATTGAGCTCTCTGAACGTAGTGCTCCGAGTCAGGCAGCGCTTGGTGTCAGCTCAACCTCTTAAAGGGATGTGCATGGGTGCTTGTGTGGAATACCAAAGACACTTCAGACTGGTAATCGTGTTTGCTGAAAGAGGGTCCAAGGTGAACCTGGACGCCTAACGGTTTAAGTAAGCTGACAGTCGTTCTTTTCACAGAGAGGATTTTAGGCTTGTAGAAGAGAGTTAAACATTTACACCCCGCAGACTGAACACAAACTGCAAGCAAATGAATGTATTGGTGAGCAGTGTAACCACTCAGTGCGACAGTTACACGCCACATAATTACACTCTACTCAATGCAACATAAATACACTCCACATAATACCTCTCAGTGCCACATAATTACACGCCACATGATTACACTCTACTCAATGCAACATAAATACACTCCACATAATACCACTCAGTGCCACATAATTATATGCTACCTAATTACACTGCACTCAATGCAACATACACTACAAATAAAACCAGTCAGTGCCACATAATTACACGCCACATAATTACTCTACTGAATGCAACATACACTCCGCATAATACCACTTAGTGCCACATAATTACATGCCACATAATTACACTCTACTCAATGCAACATAAATACACTCCACATAATACCACTCAGTGCCACGTAATAACGCGCCACATAACTACACTCTACTCAATGCATTATAAATACACTCAACATAATACCACTCGGTACCACATAATTACACACCACGTAATTACACTCTACTCAATGCAACATAAATACACTCCACATAATACCACTCAGTACCACATAATTACACGTCACATAATTACACTCTACTCAATGCAACATAAATACACTCCACATAATACCTCTCAGTGCCACATAATTACACACCACATGATTACACTCTACTCAATGCAACATAAATACACTCCACATAATACCACTCAGTGCCACATAATTATATGCTACCTAATTACACTGCACTCAATGCAACATACACTCCAAATAAAACCACTCAGTGCCACATAATTACACTCTACTGAATGCAACATACACTCCGCATAATTCCACTTAGTGCCACATAATTACATGCCACATAATTACACTCTACTAAATGCAACATAAATACACTCCACATAATACCACTCAGTGCCACGTAATAACGCGCCACATAACTACACTCTACTCAATGCATTATAAATACACTCAACATAATACCACTCGGTACCACATAATTACACACCACGTAATTACACTCTACTCAATGCAACATAAATACACTCCACATAATACCACTCGGTACCACATAATTACACGTCACATAATTACTCTACTCAATGCAACATAAATACACTCTACATAATACCACTCAGTGCCACATAATGACACACCACATAATTGCACTCTACTCAATGCAACATAAATACACGCCACATACCACCAATCAACATAAATACACTCCACACCATGACACAATTTCACTAAGCATAATTTCACTCAACACCACAGTTCCAGGCCACACAATTCAACTCCACACATTTCCAATACACACCACATAATTACACACCAAACAACATATTTCAACTCCACAATCCACAACGTACCTCCATTCCACACCATATAGTGGCACCACCTGAGCACCAAACATCACTACCACCACCATTTTGCATCAGCGCACCACCTAAGCATCACCTAAACATCACCTAAGCATCACGTCAGTCTACCCTCAGAATATGGCATCTGTTGATTCTCACCTAGTGTCCGTCCGCTGCTCGTGTTCTAATTAAATTACTGTTTTCCAACCTCCACTCACCTGTTATTTATGTCCCGCTCCCCATAACAATTTTTTTTATATAACAAACCAGCATGAGAACAGGCAGGAAGAAGTTGCCAGCAGTGCAAGTACAAAAAAACTAGAAGACATTTTTTATGTTAAAACCTTTTTTTAATCGGGTTGTTCAGTTGTATATAATGCCGTCTTGGTTTGTATAAAGGTAACAAAAATGCTTATCACTTTTTATTATAACTTTTCAACATGATGCACAGCAGCCACAATGCTCTACAACATAGCCAAAAGTTCTGGCTAAACACACAAGGTCCCAAAGGCGAGACCTATTGGCTATGCCAATGCTTGTTTATATTCCATTTATTTTGAATTCATCCCTACTGCCATTCATAGTTTCATTCTCCATTCCTTCCTCTTCTGATCTTTCACTTTCTTTCTTCTTTGCTTTCATTCTTTTTATTCTATTTCTTTCTTTTCATCTTTGCTTTTTTTCTCAATTTGTCTTTATTTCTACCTGTTTTTTTCTTTATCCTTCTTTTTCATCTGCTGCTGTTTTTCTCCTCCTTTTCTTTATTTCCATATCGGTTTTTTTCTTTCTACATTTCATTCTCTCTTTTTTCCTATTTTCGTCACCCCCCTTCTCTTTATTTCTGCCATGTCACTATATTTGAATCCTTTTCTCCATCCCACCTTTGAATCTAGCTCTTAATTTTGTAATACTATTTTTTTACACTTATGTATAAGCTAAGGCCAGGAAAAACGGAGTCTCTGATCAAAGGTGATCAGCCCGACAGTAAAGAAGATTTCAAAGGTTTAATGTGACTCAGAATTGCTAAATTTTAAGATGGCTTGAGACCTCCCGAGCCGCTGACACTTGCGCTTATAGTTTGAGGTCCTTTTGGTATCTGTGTCCACCTAAACCTGGACCTCTAGTGCGAGTACCCTCTGGGTAGGTGGGTAAAATAATCTTCACAGTTAAAGAATACAAAGCCTGATCTCTTTTTGGAGGTATACGGTTTCTGTGCTCATTCATTCCCTGGACTCTCTGATGAGAAGTCTTTATATCTGCAGGCCTAGACAATGTAGCATGGAACGAGCAGAAGGTAAACACCTTTACTAGCGGTACTACCCTGGACCAGTTTCACCTCTGCCAGACCGCAAGGATTGGCACACTCGCCCATACTATGCCACACAGCATCAGTGAGACTGACAACAGGGAGACTGATGGCACTGATAATAAAGCCCTCTCAACTTAAGTGACACATGGCACAACATTGTATTCTCCATTCCCATCCCACAAGTTGGTGACTGTGGTGCTGACATACAAAGAGAAGTTAGCAGACGAGAACACACTGACACTAACAAAAACTCTAATAGGAGACAAAAATATGCATTAGACTAATAGCGATACACACTCAGCCTGCACGATTCCAGAGATGGATTCAGGCTGGGGTACGAGTCATATTCACCAACAGGAGAGCCGTCCAATTTAGACTAACTTATCACCAGATCTGTAAGTGGTAGTTGTGCCATATATTTCATAACGGGAGAGGATCGATTGACAGGAGGATGTCTCAAGAATATGGCTAGAATGTGACGTGCTCGTAGGTGAGAAGGACAGCGACAGCGAATGCGCACAAGCCAGTCACTGAAAGACAGTCTGTTGGCCAACCCACACCAGTCAATGCAACTGGGCAAGTACTGCTTAAAGGCCCGCGGGCACATTTCATCATCAGAGGCACCAATTTTCCCAATCTGCTCACACACATCAGCAAGTCAGAGTTGGTACCTTCTTCCCTGAGATGCCAGCCTGTTCAGAACTCTCAAGGTTGAGTCCATGAACACATCTCTCGCAAGCTGCCGGCCCAAACATCAGCATGGAAAGTGAAGCACTCCTGCACACCTTAACGCCTCCCTCCACCCCAACTTACTCTCGGCTTGACTAAAGCTAGAAATATTGACAAACTGGCTTGCAGCTGTGCCCTTGAGTACAAGGCCTCAATGTCAGCCCGTTGTCAGACCCTTCTCTATGTCTATGGGGTTTCGGCTATTTCTAACCATTGGACTCTTGTAGGTATTCCGCAGCTTTTCGTTCCTTTCACTTTTCAAAAGGAAAGGTAAGCACTTGTTACTCGCAATTGGAGTATAATTTGATACAGGCCTAATAACCCTTAGTACTTAATATTATATCTATACGATTTAAGAATGTGAGGCATCGTCAAAACTGCTTGGATTGACAAATTCCAAAATGTCACAATAATTAGTTATTGCCTGAAAAAATGTATATTGTGCAGTCCATCGTATACAATACTTCTGGCAAATTTCCCCAAAAATCCAACCAACCCGTTTCCCGATACTCGGGCAACTTTTTCAAGGTTGAAAACACATAAATCCTAAATATGCAAAGATAAAATACACTGTATAAACCTCACCTAAAATAACAATAACATTTCAAACAATCATACCTCATTGTTTATAACTTCACCATTGTGTGCAGACAAAGCAAAAGTAAATATGAGCTTTGAGGAAAAATACTAAGTCTATAAACCCATCTGTTTGTTCAGTGGGACTGGACACAGATGCTGTCTTCCTGTGATTTAAAGGTCTGTGTGTATCTACATCCCAGGCTTCTCGCTCTTTATTCCTATATTCTATGTGTTTCCTGTTTTTAAGTCTATAGATGTGCGTGGCTATGTCCCACGTTCAGTTTTCTGTAAGACCCTGCTCTCTGCCTCTGCACGAGGTTTCTAGTGGTTTATGGAACACTGTTCCGCTCCTTTAACGCAGAGATGACGACATTCATTTTCTTTGTTTACCATTTCCATTTGTCAGTTTTGTTCTGGCTGTGGTTGGACACTTTGTTGAAAGTGATGGAAAGTAAAAATTGCCTGTAATGGGCCCAGAATTTCATGGATTTTTTTAAATAAATCTAGCAACAGTCTGTGTACCCTGTGCTGCTCTTTACACATTGTATTATATTGTAATATTTATATAGCTTTGACTAACCCTATGTGGCGCGCTGAAGCGCTTACCTACATAGGCAGCCGCGCTACACTGTGTAGGGTGTGTTGTTGGAAGGATGTAGTCTTTGTTTTGATCCTCAGTGGGAAGTGTTTCTATGTGGTGCGTGATGACCACCGTGGTGCAGTTATCACGAAATGGCACTCAGCGTTGGCATTGTGATGCGTGAAGAAGTGAGAGATAGTCACGCAGTTTTTAGTTTTCAGTAAGCTGGCAGCTTTGAGCAGCTTGGCAGACCCGTTTATGGAATTTCTTATGTGCATAGTCTACTTAACTGGTTGCTGCACTGGGTTGTCCAGTTCTGAGATATTTTGTTTAAAGTTAATGGCCCTGAGCAGGCATAGGTTAAAGGGAGAAATGGAAGAGAGATCTGCTGGGATGGACTTAGCTAACATCATCCTGTATGATGTGTACAATTACAACAGATTCAACAAACACAGTGGACCATGTTAGAATGTATACTCATATTGGAGAACCATTCCCTTTCACAATGTTTCTATGTCGCAGTCCACTGTAAACCCAGTGTTTTAATGTTGATGTTTCTATCCTTTCGTCATATGCCAAGGGTCTCATCAGGACAAAGCAGTCATCTGCATAAGTACATAGCGATTACACTTATTGGCGCTTATTGATTTCCTGGAAATAATGATGCAGATATGAGTATTCTTAATAGAATAAATCATAATCCAATAGAAATACGGCAGGACGGATCAGTGCCTTCTCATAGGATTGAAGTATGATGGCAATGAACAAGTTACTTACCTTCGGTAACGCCTTATCTGGTAGAGACTCTATCTAGCCATAAATTCCCCTCCTCAGAACACTCCCCAGTTGTCAGACTGGATCCGTCAAATCCCAAGCAGCACCTCTGCACGCTGGCAGGTGGCATCCACGCCGGAAGCGTTGTGTCCATACAGGCGCCACCCCAGCCTCTTTTCATGATACTTCCACACCAGAAGCCACAGAGCCACGGCAGAAAGCTGATGGCCCAGTGTGCTGATACTAAGGACCTAAAGTGACCTTTCTTGGAGAGATTTATAGTATAGCAAGTGCATCTTTTATGTAGGGATTGTGAGTCATCCACTGAAAGAAGTTTTGTTCCTTGTAGGTTGCCACGTAATAGTAATATCGGACTGGCCAATGGCAAAGTCCAGTTGTGTAAACCAAAGCCGCACTTCGTAGCATGATATGCCCACATTCCTTCTTTTTGGAGGTGGGTGTTAGGCCATTTTACACGTGCCTTAACATCCTCCTACGTTACTAAACGTTATTCCTGGTGGGTTCCAGCACATACATATTCACTTAAATAAGTTGTTTACTGTTTCTGGCTCATTGGGGGGCGGGAGGGGTGGATACTACTTCATAAAAGTAGCTATAAACATGTGTAAGATTTTTTTAATGAAAATGTCTTCACATTAATTGTATTATAGAACTGGTTACTTTTTATAACTATAGCATAAAACATTTTGATTCAAAATGTTGTAGAAGAGGTCACTTTTAGGGGCCAAAACTCATTAATCTGAGTTTGTGTTGTACATGGAACAACATGGTTAAACATGATATGGAATATAAAGCATTTTTTTCCCCCAAAGTTTTAAAGCGCGCAAACTTGACCCGAAGGTTTCAGGTATCAGAGCACTTTACATGAGCAGCAGTTGCTTACACAAGGACAAATTCATTTTGTTAGACACAGGGAGACTAAGTGATTTGCCCAGAATCACAGGATTTTGAGCGTCCCTGCCGAGACTCAAACCCGGTTCCCCAGCGTTGTCAGCCATTCTAGCGTCAGGCCACATCCTCTGCCATTGAGAGCATGGATGAACACGCAAAATCTACCATTTCAAAATAAAGCACACAGATCAGTGGATTAGGGGCATATTTACGCTGCACGTTTTAAAGCCCTGTGAGCTAGTTAACTAGGAGGACAAACCCTGTCTTTAAGCCTGATTGGGGCCTAGCCTCATGTGCTCCTAAGGAAAGTCTCTGCAGGGCAGGTCTCATCAGCTGTCCTGGATTGCCTTCCAAGCTGTGCATCAGTGGTGTGAGCTATGCCCAGAGGATGCATTCGGTGATCAGAGAAGGAGGGCTGATCAGGTCCACCCAGTCCAACTGATACCGCCCTATATGTTGGCCTTGACTTTGAGCACCACATGACAAATGACCTCAGAAGAGCTCTGCTCATAGGGAAGCTGAGGCATATCACTCAGAGGCTCTTGCCTCACCTGTTACTGCCCATGAGTACGCGTGAATTTTTGGGTTACTTACTGGTAATCTTGATTATTCTGGTTCCAGATTCCTCATCCCATTACACACTAGTGCAGCTGGGAGGCCGTGCCTCACTCTAGGCACTCGTATCATGCAACCTTCTTTTCTCTCCATTACAATTCCTACCCCTTTAACTGTTAACAGGACACATAATCCCAGCTCACCCTGCTGTTATAGGGGCTGCAGTATCCAGCCAGGGTGGGTGGGTGGCAACGTGAGTAACAGGATGAGGAATGTGAAATTACATTAATGAAGATGCTGGGTAAGTAATCCAAAGATTACCACCTTCCACATTTCTCATCTCACTCACTAATGCAGTTCTACAAAAGCAATACTTTCAGAATGAAAGACCGATATACGCACATGACCGAGATCATAATGCTACGCACATTTAATAATATAAACAGGAAATTGTCGAAAACCTAAATTTGTGGTACATTCTTTGCATTCAGCATCTTTGTACCAAACTGTAATTCAGAACCATTTGACAACTTTAGTCTATAATGTTTAACAAAGCTAGACTGTGCTGCCCAAGTCACTGCTGTACAGATATGACGTACGAGGCGTCCACCCATTCAGCCCATGAAGCGGCCACTCCCCTGGTCTAACCAGCCTAGATTGACTCTGGAAGCTCATAACCAGAATTAACATAGGAAATTGGAATTACTTCTTTAGCCCAGCGATCTGTTGTGGAAAGACGCCTTTTCACTTTTCCTTCTGGAGTGAATCATGACTCTAAGTCTAAGCCAATGTGCAAACACAACGAGCTCAGGCATTGCATCTGTTAGTAACTAGCATGGTGCTTTTCCCCCGGCCCCCGCACTAACTGTTGTACCAAGATGCAATACAAATAACCCCTAAATCGCCCGACTGAGAGGCCAAAACACCATTTTAAACAAAAGTCCCATAGGCCCAGCACCATGGGAAGTTACCGCAAACAAGTGCACATTAAACTAGCATTGGCAAAGCAATAGGTCTTGCTTAAGTGAAATCTATTGGCTTTGCCAATGTTTCTTAGTCATGTTGCAACATGGCTGAAAGTAAACAAAGAAAAAACCTCTGTAACGCAGCCAGATTTGACCGCATCAAGGCGCTTTTAATTATTTCTTTATTATTTACTTTCAGCCATGCTGCACTAAAGCCTGCGCTGCTGTACAATATGGCTAAAAAAACATTGACAAATCCAATAGATCTCACATAGGCGAGTCCTATTGGCTTTGCCAATGCTTGTTTCTTCTTGGTGACTGTGCTGTCCATGCTTAAGAAATAATTCCTCCTCGGCCAGCTGCTTATGAACGTGCAGGTCTGGGGAGGGCAGCGGGGTTTTACTCTCTGCTGGCTCCTTGCTCTTGAAAGGAACAAGGAAGGAGGGAACCCATGATGAACTTTCCCTGCGCTCCGGCCAGCTCAAGAGAGCTCCTGTTGCAGCTTCTTGCAGTTAATAAAGGTTGTGGCAGGTAGAAGTTAACATCCGCTCCATTCCTGCTGAATGCATGGATTGCTATGGCAGTTACTGCAGCATCGTGACACGCAGTATCCAGAGAAATTGGGCACTGGATGCTTGAGATGTTCCTGCAGCCGTGGGACATACAGTGTTTTAGGTAGAGGTGGGGTGGGGGCTCCCGATACCACTGTCGTTCCTGCTCTGTCCAGGAAATGTCTCCAAACCACAGCAGCTCTTGTGGTCTTCAGGCAGGCTGTACAATGCCACTTCAGTCCCTAATGTGTCCAGGCAGGGTGGTGGAGCACAGTGTAATGTCAAAGCGGATGCACCCTGGCACAGCAGTCTCTGCAGCTCTTGCGCATGCAGTGTCTGTGAAACGCCTACTCCATGGGGAGAGCAATCTCCATTCCGCCTGTAAACACTCTCACTTTGAAGTCAGCCTAAAGCATACTAAACACCAGGCTCCCTCTAAAGACACAGCCTGACATTTGACCTCAGTCTTTGAATGCACAGTAAATGTAATGAGATAAGAACAAGATTTACAGGCCTGTTACAGATAGGGACGTTTCGGAAGGACACTGGTAAATAAGGTTTTGGCATGAGGGGGATTAAGTGAACCCGGGCAGCCTAAACCAGCAAATGAAAAAGCAAGAAAACCTTAGTTGCAAACCACAAAGCCAATGGCAAGCAACGAGCAGAATGCATTCCCAGGTCAACTTCTGAAACTCCCCAAGATGTCTTTTGCATACCGCACAGCTGCGCTGTCTGGTAGGCTGCGACCTAAAAACAGGATGAGCTGTGTTTTGGCATTCCTTTAATAGTTTAAGGGATAGGAATTGGAATGGAAGAAAAGAAGTTTGCTTGATACGAGTGCCTAGGGTGAGGCGGGCCTCACAACTGCATTAGTGAGGAATTGGACGAGGAATGTGGTTGAAGATGGTAATGAGCATTTATTAACACATTCACCACTGCGATTAAGCCACAAAGGACATGCTTTGGTGCAGTAGAGGATTTCTTTGAGTGGCTTTCCTTCACCATAAACCTTTCTTCCACCGCCCCCGGCACATACAGCAATATTAATGCTTGAAGTGTACGCTTGTACGCTGCTTATGTTTTATCAGGGTGGTAGGTGGTTTTGCTGTTCCACACCTAAAGCAGACTTTTTTTTTAAATCAGTGTTTGTGAGTCCATGCCATGGTCATCAACCTCAGAAGCCCTTAATGAGGCCCTTTCTGCCTGTCTATGTCCTGCTTCCTTTTGACACACTGGCCCTACACATGGTCTTCATCCTTTCCTCTTAGCCGATATTAATGCAGTCTCTCCGTGTCTATTTCAGACATTGTAGAATAAACACACTGTTTGTGTTTCCACCATGTCTGCCTAGAGGCTGTTGCCTGTATGTACTACCTTCTGTGCAAAATGTTTACTAATGTTACTTCTGAGTCATCCCCCTGCAGCCTCACAAAATGGCTTGCAGTTCTACTATGTTTATACCCTTTAAATTGTGTATATTACTATTGCACACCCATGCTACGTTTCACCTTATTCCCTTTAAACTGTGTATATTACTGCTACACACCCATGCTCGGTGTCCACATGCTTAGATTTTTAAGGCCGTCCTCACAGTACTTGTAGTTTTACTCATGCACTTTTGTGTTTGCCCGTCTTTGGCTTCTTGCATTTTTTGCTTGCTATATAGCAATGGTGTCGTCCAGAAACAGATGCTGAATTGCGTCCTCCCGAAATGGATACTGAGCCCCGGCTAAAATAGTCCATGTGATCTCCAGAGCTGGCCATGGTATTCTACGTTAGCCTCAAGAACGGGTCGAAATATTACAGATGTAGTCCTCAGAAATCCCTGCGAATATCTTGTGTGGCTCCAGTTGAAACCTTTTAAGTCATGTTTACAGAAACTCTCAACCATCTTTTTCTTTCTTTTGGTCAGGCTTGAGGAAGCTTTTGTAGGCTCCAGTGATCACATAATCCTCAAGTCTAATATTTTCTGATTTGTCATTGGCGTTTGGTTTGGCATTGAAGGTTCATAGCTGATGTTACCCATTGAAAATCCAGCTAACATCCAGCCTCCGGGTTAATTCACAGCCAATTGGACTGAGACCATGGTGGTCGGACAGACAAAAAAATAATTAGTCATTGGGTGGGTGCACATGGAGACCTGCTGGTGCATTATGGGGTACGCAGTTCACAAGTGTTTGTACTCTCAGTTCTTTCTATAAAGTACATGCGCTACCAGTTTAGGACATTCCTTGACACGTTTACGCAAAAATCTAGGAGGGAATAATTAGGACCAAAGTAAAATTCACTGATTTTACCCTGAGCCTGGCTCCCCAAAAGTGGTATGTCATTTGGTAAGGTGTCTTGGGCATTTTTGTGCTTTTTAACCCCCAAAGTCTGACAAATAGAATAAACCCCTTGCTTTGAGCGGGGTGTGATTAAAGTCACTCCCCCGAACCTAGGACAAACCAAAGTAACCTTCACACAACACACTGAATGGTGGTGGCCCAGTGGGGAAACTCGGCCTCTCAGTCTCATCTTTTGAGCCAAGAATCTCGGATATGCAGACATTCCATTTTGTGCCTACATGTGCAGACACAGTATTGATATATGGGTTGAGTAATGTCGTATCCACTCAGGATGAATATATTGTGACTAGAAACATATCTCCTCAAGGTTCATAAAAAAGGATATACCACAACTATTCCAAATTCGTACTATCGCCACCCTAAGGGTCAACCCGCTTGATAGTACCATGGAACTGTCACTGGGACATCCCTAGGTCGTAGATCACCAGTTGAATATACACCAAAAATGGGTACTGGAAGGTGAAATAGAAATAATCACAGGACCTAGGTAGCAGTAGTACCAGACTCCTGTCCACCCACCTTCCCAGGACCTTGAAAATATAAAAGCTTTTTCTAGCTAAGCTCTCAGTTTACGTATTTCATGGAACACCGCAGCCTAAGAACAAAAAAAGAGCCCTCAATCAAGTCTATCCCATGCTAGTATCCTAGCCAAATCAATGGAAGCAGGGTATGTTTCCTTCGCCACAACATGGCTTGCTATTTGTTTGAACATTTCTAAACCTTGAAATGTCATTCTCTTATGTAAAAATAAAGTGAAAATGTCTAGAAAGAGTTTTTAAGAGCGCATGAAGATACCACACCATTTACACATGAAACAGCAAGGTCCTCTGAATTTGAAATGGAGTATAGTACTTGTCCAGACGTGAGAGGACTAAAGTGTGATAGGATACAGGCCTAGTCATTGTCAAACCGGAACCTTCAAAGGATTGCATTAGTTACACCTGCTAAAACGTTATCAAGAGTCTAATATTGACCTAAAACACATTGCTCCAACCCAGCACCCATTTCGGTTATTTGATGACCAATCATATGCCTTACATGTTGCATGGCCCTTAAAAATGAGACACTAAGATGAAAATCTTGTCATCATGTTCGAGTTCCCATATCCCTAACACACTCATTCTAGGGTCGATCCAGGACAACCATCCGTAGACATCCCTTTCTGGACACAAATCCCACTTTTTGCATCGTCACCAGTGTTGTGTTTAGATGTGAGGCGTGGAAGGTTAGTCAGTCTTTTATTTCTAAATACTCTCAATGACCTCGTCAGTTTTCTCATTTGAATCTTACTCCAATTGTCATTTAGAATCATCACAGACTCAACGAAATAACACAAACCGAAATGGAACGGGGAAGAGGTGGGACGAACCACAGTGGATAAATATAGATCAGTTGGGGTATAAAATAACACAAACCGAAATGGAAGAGGTGGAGTGAACCACAGAGGGCAAATATGGAACAGTTTGGTAGAAAATAGCAGGGCCTCTCGGGTCGGCAATCCTTTAAGACTGTCACCAGTGGCATCTAGGCAAACATATCCTTATAATAACATGCGTAAAGCATAGCGACAGGCATTGGCAGCTGATAAAAAGGGCGCAATAGTATTTCAGCATAAGGCAGCTTACCGAAATGAATGTTTTATACCTTCTTAGCAACGAAATCCACTACAGAAAGCTGTCCTGTGACCCCAATGTTTAAATCAGAAGTGAGATCAAAATGGTGGTTTCAGAGGAACTGTGCAAAGGGTGGCTATCAAAACAAGGGGATTTTTTGAGAATAGAACAAAAGAGAATCCCTTGTTTCTACCTGCTGCCAGAGATTCATAAAGGGGTCACTGCCCCACAAGGGACAAAATTTGTTTCAGGAAGTGAATCTATTGTGGAGCCCCTGTCACAGTTGTGACTTTTTATGCCCGAGGTGCAAAAAATATCTCATCATCTAAAGGACACCAAGAGAGTAATCTAACCCTGATAAGATACTGAATACGACCCTAATCTTGAGGTCTTGGCTACCATGGACATAAGCTTGAAGTACCAGTATCCCCCAGTAAGCAACACTGGGGTTGGTAGAGGGAATATTGAGAAACATAAACCGGGACTACCAGACCATGAGTGGTCTTGTAATGGCCCATGGAGAAACAGCGCTGACAAATAACTATGTCCAGTTTGAAAATGATATTTAACATCAAATACACCGAGCCTCTCTGGGTGGCACCTTTGGTCCAAGCTTGGCCGGCTTGTATGCCCTTGACCTTGAGACCAGTTACAGCTCAGGCAGCACAAATCCTTCAAAGACCCCATCTCACCTTGGAAACAATATATAAATGACATTCTAATAGGGAAGAGACGTGAGGACACTTTAACCTAGTTTATTAAAGTGATTAACAATCTAGATCCACGTCTTTACTTCACCCACAGAAAGGGCAGACACAAGATGAGCTTCTTTGATCTTCTCACTGAAGTCTATACAAAAACAGACAGACAGAAACTCACTGCTATTGTTTGACAACCATCATCCAAGGACCCTAAGAGACCATCGTCCCTTTGGACAGGTTCTCCGCATCAAGAGAAACTGGGCAGACCTTCACTTCACAAAATATCCCGTTGCACATGCCTTTTGGGACAGTTGTTTTTACATACTCAAGGCAAAAGCCTATAATAAAGTGTTTATTTTGACAACTTGTATGCATTTTTAACCATAAGGACACCTCATGAGAAGAACTATCAATCACAAGTTCCTTCTTGCAACACGCTAACCAGAGTGAGTGGATCCATTAGGTGAGTGGGTCCCATAAACGCTTTTCGTCAAACACCCCATCCTGCTACATGACTCCCAAAGAAAGCCCGCTACGCACTGAAATAAATGGTGGTAGCTAGGGGGTGCCAGACGATGAAGCATGCCACTTGTAGTGAGTAAGGGTAACAGTCCTTTTTAATAAATACTTTCCATTGATTTTAATAGATGAAGGCTATAATCTCTTTCCTCTCATCACTCCCAATCTAAGGTTTCTCATGTACATACCAATTCATCAGGCACTCTAATAATACATTTTGTGATCTCTTAGGTTGGGGACACTGTGGTCAGAAGCATGAGCTCCCGTCCTCACACCCCCTTCAAGGTTCAGTGTCCCAAATACTGCTAACTCCCACAGTGGCCTACGCTAGGGGCAAAATTGTTCATGCAAGGCATTCACATGCCAAGCTGAGAGATAAAGTTACTCAAAAGCATGAAAAGTACTAACTGGAGCAACAATAACCTCGCCCACTCTGACGACGAAAAAGGAAACTACCTCCATAATTTAACACACAACCTATTAAGCACAGAATTAACAAATCCATTGAGAATACCCCACCCCAACAGACACATTTAAAGGTAAGAGTTGGTGGCTGTCATGTCCTGAGTCTTCTGAGGGCACGTTAGAGTGAACTACCAAGACCCCTGAGGGCTTGATAGCCCCTTGGGCAGCCCCAGGATCACGATAGACGCACCCATGACAACGCACTTTCGGGTGGACCAGAAGTGCATTGTCATGGGTGGGTCAGTCTTGATCATGGGCTCCGATGCATGGAACCCACACAGCGAGAGAGCCGGAAGCTTCAAACCAGGCACCCACCACGTTGCAGTTCCGAGGACATAGGGCCCCTTCTGACTGCCCAGCCGAGTTGAGCCCCTCCACCCCCATGTTTTTGGGATTTGTGGGGCGAGAACAGCTCTGCCATTGATTGCAGTGATTTATAATGATATGACTCATTTGCCACAGATGCACATCAGTATGTATTGTTCATGGCAGGCTCAGGATTTCTGTGATTATACTGTGTTGATGTAAACACAGAAAGCAGTTTGCTACTTCTCTGGCTAAATTTGCACTCAGTAGATGCCTATGGGCCAGCAAGAAACCCAAATGGTAACAAATGCTATGGCGGCAATATATAGAAACTTACAAACGAATGCATTATCTAGACCAGCTTGCATACACCCAAAACTGCACAGATGTGCCATATAGTTGGCTACCATTACACGCTCACACCAACAGTACTTTCTAGCAGGATGTCACTATTGACGTCTAACAGAACATGTTGGACAGATCTCCCAGCATACATCAAACATGGCCAAGATGGCTCTCATAGATAGCTATTGTGGTAAGCATGAGAACATGCCATCAAAATGCACCACTCACATAAACACACGTTATTAGGCAAAACACACACACATCTCCATCCATCACAAACATGCACACATAGATCTCCATCTTTCCCCTTAGACATGCACACACATATATGTGTGAATGTGTGTGTGTGTGTGTGTGTGTATATATATATATATATATATATATATATCTATCTACTGGCGGTCGCCAGTAGATAGTTATAGTTAGGACCTATTTTCATTAGGAAATTCGCAACATTCTATTTCCAATACCTTTGGCGCCGGTTGACGAATCTTCGCGAAATTTTCAAAACTTATGGCCCGCTCCGATCTTGAAAGTTTCGGGGTGATTCGTCAAGCGGGGGCCGAGAAAAAAGGGGGGTCCCAAAATGTGTTTTCCCCATGCAATTTTCCATAGGAAACTTTAGACACGGCTACAGCCCGAACTGCTGAACGGAATTACACCAAATTTGGCAAAGAGGTAGTTCTTGGTTCAGAAAGAACCCTTTTTGTTAAATGGTGTAAATCCGTTCAGTAGTTGCTGAGAAAATCAAAAGTAAAAACACATATATCTATGGGCACGGAGGATCCGCGCACCCTCCCGATCACGAGCTGTATGCTAATTGGCTGTCAACACTCCAAACTAGGAAGTGTTGGCAGCCATCTTGTGACTCGGTAGAACCGAGTCACAAGAAAACAGTAGAAACAAGTGCGCAAAACGCAAAAAGGGGGCAGGGTAGAAACACCCTGACCCCCTAGGCCTGCTCAGGGGGTCCCACAAGGACCCCCAGGGCCCAAAAAAGCATTTAAAAAAAAAAAAAAAAAAAATCGTCGGGATGCGCTTAGAATGCGCGGATCCCGCAGTGAAAAAAAAAAAAACGAAGCGAGGGCTCCCGCGCTTCGTTATTTGGCCCCCGGGTGGGCCAAGTCCCGGGGGCATGCAGGGGTTTATTAACCTATATTGGGGGGCCTCTAAGGCCCCCCCAAGCCCCGGGGACCGCCACCCCCCGGGGCTTTGATTTTAAAATGGTGTGGGAGGGCACTCTGCCCTCCCGCAGCCCCGGGGACCGTCACCCCCAGGGGCTTCTTTTTTTTAAATTTAATTACCTGTGTGGGGGGGCTTGAGACCCCCACACGCCCCGGGGACCGCCACCTCTCCGGGGCACTAAGAATTTTAAATTGGGGGTCCGTTTCGGACCCCGGACCCACCACCTCCCGGGGCTTTGAACATGTTGGGAGGGGGCTGCGCTGCCCCCTCCTGGAGCCTGTGATGGCCCTGGGGACCACCACCCCCAGGGCCGGCTCCTGCAGTGTCCCGGGGTGGCCTACCCCGGGACACTGCTGTTTGCTATGACAGGGCGGGAGCCTGCGGCTCCCGTCCTGTCATAGCAAACTTGCTTTAGATTTTGGAAGAGAGAGCAGGAAACCTGCTCTCTCTTCCAAAATTCAAGCAAATTGCTTTCCACACGGGGAGCTGCATCTTAGCAGCTCCCCATGTGGAAAAGCAATGCCGGCTCCCGAGGGCCCTGGGGAGCCGGCGGGACCGTGGGGATTGGGGACCCCACGGTCCCCAACGGAAGGCCAGCCCCGGGGAATCGGGTCCCCGGGGCTACAAGTGGCCCGGGAGGGGGGCCACGCGGCCAATAAATTAGAAAAAGGGGGGCCACACAGACCCCCTTCTAAAAAAAAAAAAAAAAAAAAAAAAAAAAAGACTGGCATCGTGCCGGAGGCCGCGCCCCCTTCTTGCAGCACTCTGCAAACAGGCCCCCTGGCGCGTTTGCAGATGGGGAACGAATTCCCCTTGAATACTGGGGGTCCCTGGGGGCCAACTAGCCCACCAGGAACCTCCAGTTTGCGCGAGGGGGCTGCGTTGCAGAGAGGTGTTCAGAGGCCACGCCCCTTTTTACACCGCTTTGCAACGCAGCTCAGTGATGTCATTAGTGATGTCACTGACAATGTCATGAGTGATGTAATATGTGACGTCATCAGCAGTGCATTGCGGGGGCGCGAGTTATAGTTAGCTGAACTAACTAT